>OY740786.1:4138828-4472092 GCA_963514005.1 Raja brachyura
GGGTTTATGGGGAGAAGGCAGGAGAATGGAGTTGGGAAGGGAAGACAGATTAGCCATGATTGAATGGTGGAGTAGACTCGATGGGCTGAATGGCCTAACACTGCTTTTGCTATTGAGGGACTGCAGCGTAGGTTCACCAGGTTAATTCCCAGGATGGCGGGACTGTCATAATTTGACAGAATGCAGTTGGCTGGGCTTGTATACTCTGGAATATAGAAGGATGAGAGGATATCTTATTGAAAAGTATAAGATTATTAATCTTATCATACAAGATAATATAAGATTATTAAAGTCTGAAGAAGGGTTTTGGCCCGAAATGTTGCCTATTTCCTTCGCTCCATAGACGCTGCTGCACCCGCTGAATTTCTCCAGCACTTTTGTCTACCTAAGATTATTGAGGGTTTGGACACGCTTGAGGCAGGAAACATGTTCCCGATGTTGGGGGAATCCAGAACCAGGGGCCACAGTTTAAGAATAAGGGGCAAGCCATTTAGAACGGAGACGAGGAAACATTTTTTAACACAGAGTTGTTAGTCTGTGGAATTCTCTGCCTCAGAGGGCGGTGGAGGCCGATTCCATATAACCATATAACAATTACAGCACGGAAACAGACCTTCTCAGCCCTTCCAGTCCGTGCCGACCATCTATTTTCCCCTAGTCCCATCCACCTGCACTCAGACCATACCCCTCCATTCCCTTCCCGTCCATATACCTATCCACTTTACTTTTAAATGTTAAAATCGATCCTGCCTCCACCACTTCTGCTGGAAGTCATTCCACACAGCCACCACTCTCTGAGTAAAGAAGTTCCCCCTCATGTTACCCCTAAACTTCTGTCCCTTGATTCTCTGGATGCTTTCAAGTGAGAGTTAGATAGAGCTCTTTAAGATAGCGGAGTTGGGGGATATGGGGAGAAGGCAGGAACGGGGTACTGATTGTGGATGATCAGACAGGATCACATTGAATGGCGGTGCTGGCTCGAAGGGCCGAATGGCCTACTCCTGCACCTATTGTCTGTAACAATTTATGATTACTGTCACATTTAGTTTGTGAGGGTACACAAAAAGCTGGAGAAACTCAGCGGGCGCAGCAGCATCTAAGGAGCGAAGGAGATAGGCAAACTCTGCTATTTTTAAGAGCTCTATCTAGCTCTCTCATAGAAACATAGAAATTAGGTGCAGGAGTAGGCCATTCGGCCCTTCGAGCCTGCACCGTCATTCAATATGATCATGGCTGATCATCCAACTCAGTATCCCGTACCTGCCTTCTCTCCATACCCTCTGATCCCCTTAGCCACAAGGGCCACATCTAACTCCCTCTTAAATATAGCTCTCTTGAAAGCATCCAGCGAACCTGCCTCCACCGCCCCCTGAGGCAGAGAATTCCACAGGCTCACCACTCTCTAAGAAATAGTGTTTCCTCGTCTCTGTTCTAAATGGCTTAAACTCTGGCCCCTGGTTCTGGAAGATAGTTCTGGAAAGATTTAACAGTCCCATGGGAGGTCAAGTCAAAGTTCTAGGTATCTGGCAACTCCATTTAATGATAAAGAAGGAACTGCAGATGCTGGAGAATCGAGGGTTACACAAAAAGCTGGAGAAACTCAGCGGGTGCAGCAGCATCTAAGGAGCCAAGGAGATAGGCGACGTTTCGGGTCGAGACCCCATTTAATGATATTCAGCTACAAGTCTCTGGTGCCCCGAATGTTAATTTTTTTTGAGTGTGTGTGTGTGTATTTTTCCTGCTTTCTAATTCCCCAAACAATGATCTTCTGTTTCCGCCTGTCGTGTGGGAACGACGTTAGTTGCTTTGTGCTAGGACCGGTTGGTAACTAACCGAACAGTGGAGGGGTTTGAGTTCTGTTTTAAGGCGGGGGGGGGAAGGAGAGAGAGAGAGGAGAGGAGAAAAAAGGAAAGTCTGTCCCATTTGCCCGTGAAGTCGCACGTGCCTCCCCCTCCCTCCCTCACACGGAAACGCATTCAACACAGAGGGAGGTGTCAGGAGTGACTGGAGTATTTTCACAGGCTGGTTCTGTGGATTTCAGCTCTGCGTCACTCCTTCGATTAGACAGTGAGGCACTGTCTGGCGAACGGCACTTTTTAAAGAAAGCAATGCTATACAGTCTGACTGGGTTCGATGTAAGAAACCTTATACCTCTATGTACAGCGGCACATGTTAACTTACACGAAGGGACCAGATTCTTTCAAATCGAAATTGTCCTTATTTGACCCAGCTTTATTTTCCCTGGTGTTATATAGTTTGCCATAATGCATGCATGCATACACTCACACACACACACACACACACACACTAACACACACACACACAAACACACTAACACACACACTCACACACTAACACACTCACACACTCACACACACACACAAACACACACACTCACACACTAACACACACACACTCACACACTAACACACACACAAACACACACACACACACTCTTACTCACACACACACACTCACACTAACACACACTCACACTAACACACACACACACTCACAAACACACACACACACACACACACAGACACACACACACACACACAGATACAGACACACACACACAGACACTCACACACTAACACACACACACAAACACACACACAAACACACACACACACAAACACACACACTCACACACTAACACACACACACAAACACACACACTCACACACTAACACACACACACACTCACACACAAACACACACACTAACACACACACACACACAAACACACACACACAAACACACACACACACACACACACACACACACACAAACACACACACTCACACACTAACACACACACACTCACACACAAACACACACACTAACACACACACACACAAACACACACACACAAACACACACACACTCACACTGTAGTGTCACTTGCTTAGTTTTAGTGATTTAAAAAAATATAAGTTTAGTTTAGAGATAAGAAAGGCAAGGCAAGTGTATTTATATAGCACCATTCATGCCAGCTGCAATTCATAGTGCTGTACAAAATAAACAAAAGACTAACATAGTTTAAAACATTGCAGAACCACAATACAACACAGGACAACAAAATAGCCCAAATTAAAAGTTACATAACAAGCAATAAGACAATTGCATGTAGAATAACACAAAGTCACTAAAATATTAAAACGATTTTAAAAGCACATAAAAGGGTTAAGATTAGAAGGTTAAGATTACCTGCATGTTGGGTTATGGAAAAGCTACAGTAAACAACAGTGTTTTTAGGCCTGATTTAAATGAGCTTATAGTCTGTGCACACCTCAGGTGTTCAGGGAGCTTGTTCCACAGGTGTGGAGCATAAAAACTGAACGCTGCTTCAGCCTTTTTAGTTCTGACCCTGGGAACACAGAGTAAACCTGTCCCCGAAGACCTGAGGAGTCTAGGTGCCTCATATACAACAAGTAGGTCAGAGATGTATTTTGGACCCAGACCATTCAGTGCCTTGTGGGCCAGTAACAGGATTTTAAAATCTATCCTTTTACACACAGGGAGCCAGTGCAAAGATTTAAGGACAGGTGTAATGTGGTCCATTTTCTTGGTGTTGGTCAAGACTCTGGCAGCGACATTCTGGATAAGCTGCAGTTGTTTAATTGATTTTTCACTGAGACCTGTAAAGATGCCATTACAATAATCTAACCTGCTGAAGATATATGCATGAACAAGTTTTTCAGTGTCTTCTTTGGACAGAAATGCCTTGATACAGTGCGGAAACAGGCCCTTCAGCCCATCGAGTCCATGGCGACCAGCCATTTACCCGCACACTGACACTCTCCTGTGCACGCATGGGGCAATTTACAATTTTACCAAAGCCAATTAGCCTATAAACCTGTACGTCTTTGAAGTGTGGGAGGAAACCGGAGCACCCGGAGAAGACCCACGCGGGTCATGGGGAGAACCTGCAGCAAGCAGGCCCTTTGGCCCACCGAGTCTGCACTGACGAGCACTCGTACATCCATTCTATTCTACGCACAAGGGACAATTTACAAATTCCGTAGTCAGGATCGAACCTGGGTCACTGGCGCTGTGAGGCAGCAACTCTACCGCTGCGACACCTTGTCGTATTGGCATGGGTGGTGGAAGGAACTCCAGTGACAATAAAGGCATCTACATTGCGATGGAAATAGGCGACGTTTCGGGTCGAGACCCTTCTTCAGACTGATGTGAGGGTTGGGGGGGGGCGGGAAGAAGAAAGGAAGAGGCGGAGCCAGTGGGCTGAGGGAGAGCTGAGAAGGGGAGGAGAAAAGCAGGGACTACCTGAAATTGGTGAAGTCAATGTACATACCGCTGGGGTGCAAACTACCCAAGCGGAATATGAGGTGCTGCTCCTCCAATTTACGGTGGTCCTCACTCTGGCCATGGAGGAGGCCCAGGACAGAAAGGTTGGATTTGGAATGGGAGGGGGAGTTGAAGTGCTGAGACACCGGGAGATCAGGTTGGTTATTGCGAACCGAGTGGAGGTGCTGGGCGAAGCGATCGCCAACCCTACACTTGGCCAGTGGTATGAACATTGACCTCTAATTTCAGGTAGTTCCTACTTTCTCCTCCCCTTCTCAGCTCTCCCTCAGCCCACTGGATCCACCTCTTCCCTTCTTCTTACCTTCCCCTCCCCCCACCCCCCACCCTCACATCAGTCTGAAGAAGAGTTTCGGCCCGAAACGTTGCCTATTTCCTTCGCTCCATAGATGCTGCCTCACCCGCTGAGTTTCTCCAGCATTTTTGTCTACCTTCGATTTTCCAGCATCTGCAGTTCCTTCTTAAACAAGGCATCTACGTTATTGGCTCATCCTCTGGATTCCATCACTCCCACTGGATTCCACGCTTCCCAATCAAAGACCCATGACACTATTTTTGAGAATATTCTCCATCGGGACTGTAGCAAGCTGGTTTCCCCTTGTAAACAAAGCATCACCTGCTTTTTCTTTGAAAGCCATCGGGAGAAAGTTCCCAAGACATGACAGGATACAGGTTTAGTGTATAAAATCATTAGGGGAATAGATCGGGTAGATGCAAAGAGTCTCTTGCCCAGAGTAGGTGCATCGAGGACCAGAGGACCTTCAGAGGTGAAGGAGAGAAGTTTTAATAGGAATCTGAGGGGTAACTTCAGAGGTGAAGGGAAAAGATTTAATAGGAATTAAAATAATAGGATTTAATAGATTAAATATTCAGCGCAGGAGGATGAGGGGAGATCGTATAGAGGAGTACAAAATCATGAGAGGAATAGATTGGGTAGATGCACAGAGTCTCTTGCCCAGAGTAGGTGAATCGAGGACCGGAGGACATAGGTCTAAGGTGAAGGGGAAATGATCTAATAGGAATCTGAGGGGTAAATTTTTCACACAAAGGGTGATGCATGCATGGAACGTGCTGCCAGAGGAGGTAGTTGAGGCTGGGACTATCCCAACATTTAGGAAGCAGCTAGACAGGTACATGGATAGGACAGGTTTGGAGGGATATGGACCAAACGCAGGCAGGTTGGACAAGTGTAGCTGGGACATGTTGGCCGGTACGGGCAAGATGGGCCGAAGGGCCCGTTTCCACACTGTATCACTCTATGATCCGAATGACTTTGCCGTTACATTCACATCCACCGCCTTGCAGCCCGGCATTTAATTAACTATTCAATTTACCTGAAAACAGTGGAGCTCTTAGAATGAGGTCATTTTAGCCATTGCTCTTTAATTAAAGCAAATGGACTTGCCTGCAATAATCATATGATTTAAATGGTTGTAAACAACATACTTTCATTTAATTCCTTTGGTGGTATAATATTAAATGGCAAAATGCCAGTACAGATGTGTAGGAAGGAACTGCAGATGCTGGTCTACACCCAAGGGAGGCAGAAAACTCTGGAGTAACTCCGCGGGACAGGCAGCATCTCTGGAGAGAAGGAATGGGTGACGTTTCGGGTTGAGACCCTTCTTCAGACCGGAGTTTGTCCCGCGGATTTGCTCCATTTGTGCCAATACATCCGCAGAGGACATGGTGGCGTACTCGATGTTGGGGGGAGTCCAGAACCAGAGGCCACACACAGTTTAAGAATAAGGGGTAAGCCATTTCGAATGGAGATGAGGAAACACTTTTTCACACAGACGGTTGTGAGTCTGTGGAATTCTCTGCCTCAGAGGGCGGTGGAGGCCGGTTTTCTGGATGCTTTCAAGATAGAGCTAGATAGGGCTCTTAAAGATAGCGGAGTCAGGGGATATGGGGAGAAGGCAGGAACGGGGTACTGATGGGGGATGATCAGCCATGATCACATTGAATGGCGGTGCTGGCTGGAAGGGCCGAATGGCCTACTCCTGCACCTATTGTCTATTGACCCGGCGTGGGGGGGGATCGCCGTGAGAGAGGAGGGAGGGAAGGACAACGGCGGATCTGCTGCGGGGGGTGGGGAATTTGTCTGAAAGTGCCCCAAAAGGGCGACCACCCTAATGCAAGCAAAGAATTTCACTGTGACTTGTCATTTGTGACAATCAAGTATTAAATCCAATTCAATGATTGGGTCACATAAGACTGAATAATATAAGTGAGAGGGCCCTAATGTTGCAATGGGGATGGTTCAGATTGCAAACTCAGCATGCTAGCGCATCTGTTCCATCGACAAAGTCCAATGTCCAGAATAGATTGGAGGTGAATTGGGCATAGAAACATAGAAACGTAGACAATAGGTGCAGGAGTAGGCCATACGGCCCTTCGAGCCTGCACCGCCATTCAATATGATCATGGCTGATCATCCAACTCAGTATCCCGTACCTGCCTTCTCTCCATACCCCCTGATCCCTTTAGCCACAAGGGCCACATCTAACTCCCTCTTAAATATAGCCAATGAACTGGCCTCAACTACCTTCTGTGGCAGAGAATTCCGGAGATTCACCACTCTCTGTGTGAAAATAAATGGTCGGCACGGACTGGAAGGGCCGGGAAGGCCTGTTTCCGTGCTGTAATTGTTATATAGTTATATGGTTATATGGTTAAAAATGTTTTTCTCATCTCGGTCCTAAAAGATTTCCCCCTTATCCTTAAACTGTGACCCCTTGTCCTGGACTTCCCCAACATCGGGAACAATCTTCCTGCATCTAGCCTGTCCAACCCCTTAAGAATTTTGTAAGATCCCCCCTCAATCTTCTAAATTCTAGCGAGTACAAGCCGAGTCTATCCAGCCTTTCTTCATATGAAAGTCCTGACATCCCAGGAATCAGTACTCTAACCAATGGAAGGACCGTCAGAAGCCTGATTACAGAGGGGAAGAGAGTGTAAAAGAGGCAGAAGAGGGGGGGGGGGGGGGGACAGTGTGTCCATTTACCATATTCAATGTTCAATGCTATAGGGACACACTGGTCTGTTCTGTATTATTTATGCCTACAATATTCTGTTGTGCTGAAGCAAAGCAAGAATGTCATTGTCCCATCTGGGACACATGGCAATAAACTCCCTTGCATCTTGAACTCTTGAAGGCGTGTGCACGTCACAGACTCTCCCACCCACGTCCGTTGCCAGCCGCCACTTGTTGCATCTGCGGTTCCCACATTAACCTCATTGGCAACTTCACAAGCTGTAAGACTGAAATGAAACCAAAATTCCTTCACTCTCAAAGAAGAAACGTTATTCCATAGAAAATAGGTGCAGGAGTAGGCC
Organism: Raja brachyura; assembly: GCA_963514005.1. The sequence continues at coordinate 4,146,497 of OY740786.1, forward strand.
ATTCGGCCCTTCGAGCCTGCACCGCCATTCAATATGATCATGGCTGATCGACCAAAATCAGTGCCCTGTTCCTGCTTTTTCCCTTGGCATCACCGGTTAGGAGAAAAAAATGGCAGCAGCCTCAGCTGAACAGAGTGCATCCTCATGTTTTGAACATATTTGCCAAGTCTGTAGCAGTTCTCTGTGCGATGCTTGCAGTGTGTGGGAGGTCAAGGACACTGCTGGTGCCTCTGGCTGCTAAAAGTGTGAGCAGTGCATCCAGGTACAGCTCCTGAAGGACCGTGTTGGGGAACTGGGGAAGCAAGTGGATGACCTCGGGTTCGTCAGAGAAACTGAGTCATTCCTCGACGAGTCCTACAGTGAGATTGTTACACCTAAGGTACTGGAAGAGAGAAGATGGGTGATGGTGAGAAAGGGAGGGAAACTTGGAATGCAAAGGTCCCCGGGTGCTGTACCTCTTGTGAACAGGTTCACCCACTTAGAAGCTGTCGGAACAGAAGACGTTAAAACGCGGACTGGCTTGCAAAGCAAAGAGGGCTGTTGAGCCAAAACCAAAGAGGCCAACATCAGGCAACACCATTGTAGTTGGAGACTCCATTGTGAGACAGGGGTACGGACAGGGGTTCTTGCAGCAACAGACGGGATTCCAGGATGGTGTGCTGCCTCCCTGGTGCCAGGATCCAGGATGTCACGGACAGAGTGCAGAAAATCCTCAAGGGCGAAGGTGAACGGCCAGAAGTGGTCGTGCATGTTGGCACAAACGATGTCGGAAAGAAGGGGATGAATATTCTGCAGCATGACTTTAGAGAGCTCGGAAAAATGCTGAAAAGCAGGACCTCCAGGGTTGTTATAGAAACATAGAAACATAGAAACATAGAAAATAGGTGCAGGAGTAGGCCATTCGGCCCTTCGAGCCTGCACCGCCATTCAATGTGATCATGGCTGATCATCCAACTCAGTATCCCGTACCTGCCTTCTCTCCATACCCCCTGATCCCTTTAGCCACAAGTGCCACATCTAACGCCCTCTTAAATATAGCCAATGAACTGGCCTCAACTACCTTCTGTGGCAGAGAATTCCAGAGACTCACCACTCTCTGTGTAAAGAATGTTTTCCTCATTTCGGTCCTAAAGGAATTCCCCCTTATCCTTAGACTGTGACCCCTTGTTCTGGACTCCCCCAACATCGGGAACAATCTTCCAGCATCTAGCTTGTCCAACCCCTTAAGAATTTTGTAGGTTTCTATAAGATCCCCCCTCAATCTTCTAAATTCCATCGAGTACAAACCGAGTCTATCCAATCTTTCCTCATATGAAAGTCCTGACATCCCAGGAATCAGTCTGGTTATCTCCGGTTTGCTTCCAGTTCCTGGTGCTGGCGAGAGCAGGAACAGGGATATACGGGACCTGAATGTATGGCTGAGGAACTGGTGCAGGAGGCAGGGATTTAGATTCTTAGATCACTGGGATCTGTTTTGGAGTAAGGGGGAACTGTACAAAAGGGACAGATTGCACCTTAACAGGTGGGGGACCGGCATTCTGGCCGGCAGGTTTGCAACTGGTACACGGGTGGTTTTAAACTGAATAAGGGGTGGGGGGGGGGGGGGGGGGGGGGGTCAAATGGGATAATCGAGGACGGAGTTAAAGTGAAAGAGAGTAAAGGGATAGTTAATTACCCCAGAATTAACGGGAAAGGAAGCTCACAAAGGGATAGGAGAGTATGGCCAAGTGTAATAGGGATCGATGTGAAAGGTGAGATGCGTAAGGAATTAAAAGTATTGTATATGAATGCGCGAAGTATAAGAAGTAAAGTAGATGAGCTTGAGGCACAGTTAGAGGTTGGTAGATATGACATTGTGGGGATTACTGAGACGTGGCTGCAGGAGGATCGGGCCTGGGAACTTAATATTCTGGGTTATACGTCCTATAGAAAGGACAGGCAGGTGGGCAGAGGATGGGGGGTAGCTCTTCTCGTGAGGGATGGAATTCAGACCCTAGCGAGGGAAGACATAGGGACTGATGAGGTAGAGTCACTGTGGATTGAGTTGAGGAACTGCAAAGGCAAGAAGACACTAATTGGTGTTATCTACAGACCCCCAAATAGTAGTTAGTTTTAATCTGCAATTTGAGAAGGAGAAGGTTAAATCGGAAGTGTCAGTGTAGCAGTTGAACAAAGGGGATTATGAAGGGATGAAGGAGGAGCCGGCCCAGGTAGACTGGAAAGGGATACTAGCTGGAATGACGGTGGAACAGCAATGGCAGGAATTTCTAAGCATAATCCGGAAGACGTAGAAAGATTCTAAGGGGAGTAGGAGGCAACTGTGGCTGACAAGAGAAGTTAGGGATAGAATAAAACTAAAAGAAAATAGTATCCGGAAGCCAGAGGATTGGGAAACTTTCATAGGACAAGAAAAGGAAACAAAACGGGCAATACAGTACAAGCTGGTCAAGAATATAAAGAAGGACAGGAAAAGCTTCTTTAGATATGCTAAGGGAAAAAGAGTAGCAAAGTCAAATGTGGGTCCCTTGAAGGCAGACACGGGTGAAATTATTATGGGCAACAAGGAAATGGCAGAAGAGTTGAATAGGTACTTCGGATCTGTCTTCACTAAGGAGGACACAAACAATCTCCCAGATGTACTGGAGGACAGTGGATCTAAGGGTTAGAGGAACTGAAATAAATTTTCATTAGACGAGAAATAGTATTGGGTAGGGTAATGGGACTGAAGGATGATAAATCCCCTGGGCCTGATGGTCTGCATCCCAGGGTTCTCAGGGAGGTGGCTCTAGAAATAGTGGTCGCATTGGTGACCATTTTCCAATGTTCAATAGATTCAGGATCAGTTCCTGTGGACAGGAGGATACCTAATGTTATCCCACTTTTAAAGAAAGGAGCAAGAGAGAAAACGGGGAATTACAGACCAGTTAGCCTGACTTCGGTGGTGGGAAAGATGCTGGAGCCAATTATTAAAGAGGTAATAATGGGGCATTTGGATAGCAGTAAAAGGATTAGTCCAAGTCAGCATGGATTTATGAAAGGAAAATCATGCTTGACTAATCGTCTGGAATTTTTTGTGGCTGTTTGTCGGGTTGGAGGCAGGTGACTAGTGGGGTGCCTCAGGGATCTGTGTTGGGTCCTTTGTTGTTTGTCATGTACATTAGGTCTTTATTCTCTGGAGCGCAGAAGGTTAAGGGGTGACTTGATAGAGGTCTTTAAAATGATGAGAGGGATAGACAGAGTTAATGTGGACAAGCTTTTCCCTTTGAGAATAGGGAAGATTCAAACAAGAGGACATGACTTTAGAATTAAGGGACAGAGGTTTAGGGGTAACATGAGGGGGAACTTCTTTACTCAGAGAGTGGTAGCGGTGTGGAATGAGCTTCCAGTGGAAGTGGTGGCGGCAGGTTCGTTGGTATCATTTAAAAATAAATTGGATAGGCATATGGATGAGAAGGGTATGGAGGGTTATGGTATGAGTGCAGGCAGGTGGGACTAAGGGAAAAAAGTTGTTCGGCACGGACTTGAAGGGCCGAGATGGCCTGTTTCCGTGCTGTAATTGTTATATGGTTACATCAATGATCTGGATGAAGGGGTGGTAAATTGGATTAGTAAGTATGCAGATGATACCAAGATAGGGGGTGTTGTGGATAATGAAGAGGATTTCCAAAGTCTACAGAGTGATTTAGGCCAGTTGGAAAAATGGGCTGAAAGATGGCAGATGGAGTTTAATGCTGATAAATGTGAGGTGCTACACCTTGGCAGGACAAATCAAAATAGGACGTACATGGTAAACAGTAGGGAATTGAAGAATACAGTTGAACAGAGGGATCTGGGAATAACCGTGCATAGTTCCTTGAAGGTGGAATCTCATATAGATAGGGTGGTAAAGAAAGCTTTTGGTATGCTAGCCTTTATAAATCAGAGCATTGAGTATAGAAGCTGGGATGTAATGTTAAAATTGTACAAGGCGTTGGTGAGACCAAATCTGGAGTATGGTGTGCAGTTTTGGTCACCCAATTATAGGAAGGATGTCAACAAAATAGAGAGGGTACAGAGGAGATTTACTAGAATGTTGCCTGGGTTTCAACAGCTAAGTTACAGAGATAGGTTAAATAAGTTAGGTCTCTATTCTCTGGAGCGCAGAAGGTTAAGGGGGGACTTGATAGAGGTCTTTAAAATGATGAGAGGGATAGACAGAGTTAATGTGGACAAGCTTTTCCCTTTGAGAATAGGGAAGATTCAAACACGAGGACATGACTTTAGAATTAAGGGACAGAGGTTTAGGGGTAACATGAGTTACCTACCAGACTGATTCCTGGGATGTCAGGACTTTCATATGAGGAAAGATTGGATAGACTCGGTTTGTACTCGATGGAATTTAGAAGATTGAGGGGGGATCTTATAGAAACCTACAAAATTCTTAAGGGGTTGGACAAGCTAGATGCTGGAAGATTGTTCCCGATGTTGGGGGAGTCCAGAACAAGGGGTCACAGTCTAAGGATAAGGGGGAATTCCTTTAGGACCGAAATGAGGAAAACATTCTTTACACAGAGAGTGGTGAGTCTCTGGAATTCTCTGCCACAGAAGGTAGTTGAGGCCAGTTCATTGGCTATATTTAAGAGGGCGTTAGATGTGGCACTTGTGGCTAAAGGGATCAGGGGGTATGGAGAGAAGGCAGGTACGGGATACTGAGTTGGATGATCAGCCATGATCACATTGAATGGCGGTGCAGGCTCGAAGGGCCGAATGGCCTACTCCTGCACCTATTTTCTATGTTTCTATGTCTATGTTTCTATGAGGGGGAACTTCTTTACTCAGAGAGTGGTAGCGGTGTGGAATGAGCTTCCAGTGGAAGTGGTGGCGGCAGGTTCGTTGGTATCATTTAAAAATAAATTGGATAGGCATATGGATGAGAAGGGTATGGAGGGTTATGGTATGAATGCAGGCAGGTGGGACTAAGAGAAAAAAGTTGTTCGGCACGGACTTGAAGGGCCGAGATGGCCTGTTTCCGTGCTGTAATTGTTATATGGTTATATGGTTATGTGACAAGCATCCAGAGAATTGGCCTCAACTGCCTTCTGAGGCAGAGAATTCCACAGATTTACAACTCTCTGGGTGAAATTATTTTTCCGTATCTCCGTTCTAAATGGCCTACCCCTTTTTCTTAGACTGTGGCTCCTGGTTCTGGGCTCCCCCAACATCGGGAACATGTTTCCTGCCTTTAGTGTGTCCAATCTCTTAATAATCTTATATGTTTCAATAAGATATCCTATCATCCTTCTAAATTCCAGTGTGTACAAGCCCAGTCGCTCCATTCTTTCAACATATGACAGTTCCGCCATCCCGGGAATTAACGTCGAGAACCAACTCTGCACTCCCTCAGTAGCACGTAGAGATACTATACTTCACTAGGTATAGTGACATTCTTTTTTTGCATACAGTTCAGCAACAATTCTGCTATACTAGGAGATAGTATTTTAATATACCAGATGATAAACATAGAAACATAGAAAAATAGGTGCAGGAGTAGGCCATTCGGCCCTTCAAGCCAGCACTGCCATTCAATATGATCATGGCTGATCATCTAAAATCAGTAGGTACACAAAAGGCTGGAGAAGCTCAGCGGGTACAGCAGCATCTAAGGAGCGAAGGAGATAGGTGACGTTTCAGGTCGAGACCCTTCTCAGACTGGATGCCTGTGACTAGTGATGTGCCTCAGGGTTTGGTGCTGAGCCCGTTACTGTTTGTTATCTACATCAATGATTTGGATGAGAACACACAGGGCAAGAATAGCAAGTTTGTTGATGATACAAAAGTGAATAGTTTTGCAGATAGTGAAGATGGTTGTGAACGATTGCAGCAGGATCTGGATCGATTGGCCAGGTGGGAGGAGGAATGGTTGATGGAATTTAATAGAGAGAAGTGTGCAGTATTTCATTTTGGGACGTCGAACAAGGGCAAGACCTGCACATTAAATGGCAGGTCTCTGGGTAGTGTTGTAGAGCAGAAGGATCTAGGAGTACAGGTGCATGGTTCCTTGAAGGTCGAGTTGCAGGTAGATAAGGTGGTCAAAAAAGCTTTTAGCACATTGGCCTTCATCAGTCAGAGTATTGAGCATAGAAGTTGGGAGGTCATGTTGCAGTTGTATAAGATATTGGTAAGACCACATTTGGAATATTGTGTTCAGTTCTGGGCACCATATTATAGGAAAGATATTGTCAAGCTTGAAACGGTTCAGAAAAGATTTATGAGGATGTTGCCAGGATGTGTTATAGGGAGAGATTTAGTAGGCTGGGTCTCTATTCCATCGAGCGCAGGAGGATGAGTGGAGATCTTATAGAGGTGTAATCATGAGAGGAATAGATCAGGTAGATGCACAGAGTCTTTAGCCCAGAGTAGGGGAATTGAGGACATAGGTTCAAGGTGAAAGGGAAAATAGGAATCCGAGGGATAACTTTTTCACACAGAGGGTGGTGCGCGTTAGGAACAAGCTGCCAGAGGAGGTAGTTGAGGCTGGGACTATCCCATCGTTTAAGAAACAGTTGGACAGGTACATGGATCGGACAGGTTTGGAGGGATATGGGCCAAGCGCAGGCAGGTGGGACAAGTGTAGCTGGGACATGTTAGCCGGTGTGGGCAAGTTGGGCCAAAGAGCCTGTTTCCACACTGTATCACTCTATGACTATAATTCATCCCAGTCCTAAATGACCTACCCCTTATTCTTAAGGGTTAACTATCACATTGAAGGAAGGATTTTTTAATCAAGTTGCATCTTGAAAGTGTGTTGGAAGGGAGCGCAGTGAATGGAATCTTGGCATCATATTGCAGAATGATCTGCGTTGGATGCGGTGAAAGCAACAGGTGTCCTAATTTTTCTGAGGCGCAACTTTCATCATTGTTCAACTTCTGTCAAGGAGAAGCTGTACTTCACCCTCGTTAGACCTCATTTGGACTACACAGTTGCTGCATGGGACCCATACACAGATAAAAAACATTTCTTCCATCCAATGTGTCCAAATACAGGCAGCTCGATTTGTTACTGACACCTATGATACCAAACTTCTGAATTCTCTGGGGTGGAATCCTCTCCAAGACAGACATGAAGCTCACCTAATAACCTGTTTTTACAAAATATTAAATGGCCAGCTCGACATAGATTACAAGACCTACACCAAACCCAAACCAATTAGGAGCAGACTAGGGCAGTCGATCCAATTTGTGATTCCAGCTACCAAGACAGATGTGGACAGCAATTAGAAACATAGACATTAGGTGCAGGAGTAGGCCATTTGGCCCTTCGAGCCTGCACCGCCATTCAATATGATCATGGCTGATCATCCAACTCAGTATCCCGTACCTGCCTTCTCTCCATACCCTCTGATCCCCTTAGCCACAAGGGCCACATCTAACTCCCTCTTAAATATAGCCAATGAACTGGCCTCAACTACACTCTGTGGCAGAGAGTTCCTGTAAAGAACATGCACGTACACAGAGAATTCTTTACTATAACTTTATTAACTAAACACACATCACTGCCCTAGCTGTACGTGGTCTGTCACGATCACTAGAGAGAGAGCTAAGGATGGGAAGGACACAGTTATACTCGATTATAGGGGAGTGGTTAGCAAGGGCTACGTCACTACTGTTAAAGGGGTATACACATATCATCTACAGTTCCAGAGACCCACCACTCTCTGTGTGAAAAAAGTCCTCCTCATCTCGGTCCTAAAGGATTTCCCCCTTATCCTTAAGCTGTGACCACTTGTCCTGGACCTCCCCAACATCGGGAACAATCCTCCTGCATCTAGCCTGTCCGACCCCTTATGAATTTTGTAAGTTTCTATAAGATCCCCTCTCAATCTCCTAAATTCTAGAGAGTATAAACCGAGTCTATCCAGTCTTTGTTCATAAGACAGTCCTGACATCCCAGGAATCAGTCTGGTGAACCTTCTCTGCACTCCCTCTATGGCAATAATGTCCTTCCTCAGATTTGGAGACCAGAACTGTACGCAATAATCCAGGTGTGGCCTCACCAAGACCCTGTACAACTGAAGTAGGACCTCCCTGCTCCTATACTCAAATCCTTCTGCTATGAAAGCTAACGTACCATTCGCTTTCTTCACTGCCTGCTGCAATTCGTTCTTCACCTGCACAATTAAAGCAAGGAATAGTCTCCACCCTAGTATAGTTACCCAACCAGATGCAACTAAATTTAAGGTAGCTCTTTCTTCCCAAAATAAACCCTCTCTGGATTAAGTCCTCCCTCCACCACCTCTAGTTTAAATTCCATTTGGAATATTTTTGAGGAGCAAGAACCCAAGAAGAACCAAGAGGGCGTGGCCTGAGAGTGAGGGCGTGGCCAGAGCGGTCTCATGAATATCTGGGCGGGGTCAGGGACGGCATCATCTGGGCGTGGCGGTCTCATGAATATCTGGGCGTGGTCCCAAGCCCTGCTCATGAATAGGGGGCGTGTCCGGCGCTGTGAGTGGAGCAGGCGGCGGAGAGGGCGTGTCGGCGGCGTGTGATCGACAGCGGGCGGGCGGTGAGGCGAGGCCTGCGGCGTCGCCATGGTGACCGGGCCTACCTCCCCCGTGGCTGCCTCTCGCCGCACACCTCCAACATGGCACCCGTGTATGACAGGCCCGGCTACTGGGGAGAGCCCACCTCAACACTCGACTGGTGCGAGGAGAATTACGCCGTGTCCTTTTACGTGGCCGAGTTCTGTAAGTTTATTATTCTCATTGTTATATTTTAATTTAGAAAGAAAATACACACATATATATACATGAGTAATTACCGGCTTCACAGTGACAGGAAGCTTGCCTGGGCGCCGCCGAGCCCTGCGTGCCTTTGGCCTATCTCCCGCCGCACCAGAAATAAATGCAAACTTGCGTCCCTCCGGACGCAAAGACGTTGTTTTTGCAAAAACATTTTTCCAGACATCGATGCACACATTTTGTTTTAAATGTGCGGGGTTCTGGCGACTTGTCACACGTCTCCTCAGCCTTTGCAAGTTGGGAATTGTTGCTTGTCAACATCTCTTTGCTCAACGTTTTCGCTTTAAAAAAAAAACCATTCCTCAGCGTGTTGGTGGGGATCTAATTCTCTGCATGCATTTCTGTCGGTGATTTAGTGCGAGGAAGGTCTGTTTGCCCTTGGCTGCTGGTTGCATTTCATGTGTCCTTTAAATGACTTCAGTACAGCTACATTGTATGTGACATAAATATCGTCTGGAAACTCTGTGAGTGTTTGCTCGTTCAAGAGTCAAGTCAAGGGTGTTTAATTGTCATTTGTACCAACAATGGAACAACTACATTCTTACTTGCAGCAGAACAGACCAGTAAACACATATACACAGATAATTAATAATAAACAAAATAGTGTTGCATAAAATTATGTTTTGTCTCTTGAAAATACAATTCTAGGTAGATTTCTATTTTCTGTTTACTAATCAACACCTGTATTTGGGACCTGGGACCAGGTGACATTTGTTGCCAAGCCTAGTTGCCCTAGGATGGTGGGTGATGGGCTATCATTGCACAGTACCCTCCATAATGTTTGGGGCAAAGACACATCATTTATTTACTTATATGCCACTGTACTCCACAATTTGATTAAATTCAATGTGGTTAAAGTGCACATTGTCAGATTTTATTAAAGGATATTTTTATACATTTGTTTCACCATATAGAAATTACAGCTGTCTTTATACACAGTCCCCCCTTTTCAGGACACCATAATCTTTGGGACACAGCAATGTAATGTAAATGAAAGTAGTCATGTTTAGTACTATCTTGCATTTCCTTTGTATGCAATGACTGCTTGAAGTCTGCGATTCATGAACATCACCAGTTGCTGGGTGTCTTCTCTGGTGATGCTCTGCCAAGCCTGCATTGCATCAATCTTTAGTTTATGCTTGTTTTGGTGGCTAGTCCCCTTCAGTTTTCTCTTCCGCATATAAAAGGCATGCTCAATTGAGTTCAGATCAGGTGATTGACTTGGCCACTCAAGAATTGAGTATTTTCTAGCTTTGGAAAAACTCCTTTGGTGCTTTAGCAGTATGTTTGGGATCATTGTCTTGCTGTAGAATGAACCGCTGGGCAATGAGTTTTGAGGCATTTGTTTGAACTTGAGCAGATAGGATGTGTCTATATACTTCAAAATTCATTATGCTCCTACCATCAGCAGTTGTATCATCAATGAAGATACGTGAGCCAGTACCTTCAGCAGCTATACATGCCCAGGCCATAACACCCCCACCACCGTGTTTCATAGATGAGGTAATATGCTTTGGATCTTGGGCAGCTCCTTCTCTCCTTCATACTTTGCTCTTGCCATCACTCTGATATAATTCAATCTTCGTCTCATTTGTCCACAAGACCTTTTAACAGAACTTGTGGTTTCTCTTTTAAGTACTTCTTGGCAAACTGTAACCTGGCCATCCTATTTTTGCGGCCAACCAGCGGTTTGCATCTTGCAGTGTAGCCTCTGTATTTCTGTCATTGAATTCTGCTGTGGATAGTGGTTATCGACAAATCCACTCCCGATTTGCGATTAGTGAGTTCACTAGTGCTCTCTTTCTTCCTAATGATGTTCCAAAAAGTTGATTTTGGTAAGCCTAAGGCCGATGTCTCTTAATAGGTTTATTCTTGTTTCTCAGTATCATAATGGCTTCTTTGACTTTTATTGGCACAACTTTTGTCCCCATGTTGATAAACAGTAATAAAAGTTTCCAAAGATGATGGAAAGACTAGGTGCTGAGAGCTCCCTTATACCTGCATTAAGGAGGCAATTAAACACACCTGAGTAATTACAAACACCTGATGAAGCCATGGGTCCCAAACATTATGGTGCCCTGAAATGATGGGGGGGGGGGGGGGTATTATTAATGGGTATTTCTACATGGTGAAACCAAAATGTGTAGAAATACCCATTAATAAAATCTGACAGTGTGAACTTTAACCACATGTGATTTTTTTTTTCCTATCACAAATCTCAAATTGTGGAGTACAGAGGCTAATAAATAAATGATGCGTCTTTGTCCCAAACATTATGGAGGGCACTATATGTGCAGTTGCAAGCAACGTTAGTATTTATTGTCCTTAAACCTTTAAAATTCTTGCCTTGACAGTTAAAAAGTCAACTGAGCTGTCAACTTGTTAGAATGTTTAGTATATTTTTGTCACGTGTACTGAGGTACAGTGGAAGGCATTTTTGTTGCCTGCTTTCCAGTCAGCTAAAAGACTATGTGTGATTATCAATAAGCCATCCATATCCTAAAGATACAGGATAAAGGGAATAATAGAAACATAGACATAGAAAATAGGTGCAGGAGTAGGCCATTCGGCCCTTCGAGCCTGCACCGCCATTCATTGTGATCATGGCTGATCATCCAACTCAGTATCCCGTACCTGCCTTGTTTAGTGCAAGGTAATATCTGATTAAAGGTAATTCGAGGGTCTCCAATGAGATTTATGGTAGGTCAGGACCACTCTGCAGTCAGTGTTAGGATGGTTCATCCCAGGATGGTTGAACCATCCTAACACTGACTAGAAAGTGGTCTTGTTAAAGCTGGGAGAAAACTGACCCTGAATCCTGAATTTTCACACTTCTGTACGTCTTGCCTGATGGGAGAGGGAAGAGGAGGTAAGAGGTGCAGTGACTAGAGTGAGACTCTTCCTTGATTATGCTGGTGACCTTGCTGAGGTGGCATGAAGTGTACTTGGAGTTAATGGAAGGGAGGATGGTTTGTGTGATGGTCTGGGCTACGTCCACAATGTTCTGCAATTTCTTGTGGTCTGCATGGAGCTGTTCCCAAGCCATGGATCTTGGAAAATGATTTCTACAGTGCATCTGTAGAGGTTGCTGAGAGCTGTTGGGGACATGCCGAACTTAAGCCTTCTAAGGCCATTGCTTTGATATGTCTGGTCCAGGACAAGCTGCTGGTGATATATTTTAGATACAACATGGAAAAGGGACCTTTGGCCCAGTCCATGCCACCCAATGATCTTCTGTTTACACTAGCTCTATGTTAACCCATTACCTACACATTAGGGACAATTTTACAGATACCAATTAACCTGCAAACCCACTTGTCTTTTGGATGTGGGATAAATCCGGGGCACAAGGAGGAAACCCAAGTAGTCACAGGGAGAACGTGCAGACCCCACACTGCACCTGAGGTCAGGACATAACCCGAGTTTCTTGCACTGTGAGGCAGCATTGCTGTGCCGCCCATGGGCACGGGTGTCAACATTTTGACTCGTGTCATGGTAGGATGGTTTTGTATGTTTAAGTTCACAGCGGCGCAGCATTTTTACTTGTATCTTCAGTAATGAAAGCCATGGAACTGTAAAATTGTTGCAGTACTTTTGTTGGTCGCGGATTCAACCAACATAGAAGATTTGTGAAAACGTAATTTTTCCTTTCAGTCTGATGAAATGTATCGTTGACCTGAAATATTATCTCTGTCCCTCTCTCCTTTGATGTTTCCTGATCAATTGAGTACCCCCAACATTTTTTTTTTAGTTTGGATTTCCAGCATTTAAACTTTTTGCTTTAAGTAGATCAATGCAGATGGTAGCTAACCCAATTTAACTTTGAGGTGTGATTCATGAGAAAAGTGAAGTGAGACAGGACTGAGGAGGCTTCTTGTGCAATCCGGCGAGGCTAACTCAGTGGCCGGTTAGATATGTGTCAGCTGCATACAGTCATGGAATGATTACAGCGCAGAATTAGACCACTTGGCTCATCGTATCTATGTCATCGCTCTACCAGAGTGACTCATTGGTTTAAGGGCCCATCCCTGTCTCCATTGCCTTGCAAACTTTCCCTACCCATACATTTAACTGGATCCCTTTTGAAGGCCACAATTGAACCTTTCTCCACCACATATGTAGGCTAAAAAGACACAAAATGCTGGAGTAACTCAGCGGGTCAGTCAGCATCTCTGGAGAACATGGACAGGTGATATTTCGGGTCTGGACCTTTCTTTAGACATCTGCAGGCTGTGCATTCCACTTTCCAAACACATGCAGTGTTTGCGTAATTAAAAAAAAATGTTCACGTGACTCTTAATTCCCTTCCTGTTATTTCGTACTATGACGTCTGGTCCTTGACCACCGTGTAGCCTCCCATTATTGATTCTGTAAAGACTCCTTGACATTTTACCTACTTTCCGTAAATCTGCCTTTAATCTTCTCTTGAAAGAAAAGGGTCTCAGCTTCTCTAATCCATCCTTGTTAACTGGCGTAGACACAAAATACTGGAGCAACTCAGCAGGTGAGGCAGCATCTCTCGAGAGAAGGAATTGGCGACGTTTCGGGTCAAGATGCTTTTTCAGACTGATGTCGGGGGAGGAGGCGGGACATAGATAAAATGTAGTCGGAGACACTAAGACTGGTGGGAGAACTGGGAGGGGGGGAGATGGAGAGAGAAAGCAAGGGCTATCTGAAGTTAGAGAAGTAAATGTTCATACCGCTGCGGTGTAAACTACTCAAGTGAAATATGAGGTGCTGTTCCTCCAATTTGCGCTGGGCCTTACTTACTCTGACAATGGAGGAAGGTCAGATTGGGTCAGGGAGGGGGAGTTGAAGTGCTGAGCCACCGGGAGATCAGATAGGTTAGGATGGACTGAGTGGAGGTGTTCAGTGAAACGATCGCCGAACCTGCGCTTGGTCTCGCCGATGTAGAGAAGTTGACACCTGGATCAGCGGATACAGTAGACGAGGTTGGAAGAGGTGCAACTGGGCCCTCAAGTGAGCAATATCTCAAATAGTTTCTGGATCTCCTTAAATGACCCCAGCCTTCCCACAGCAGCACCATCTAAAATGCCAGCATGTGGAGATGGGGACTCCGCTAGAGCCCAGCCTGTGAATGCCGAGCAGAACAACAGACAGCCAACCATGTCATCTCTGGGTGCCTGCTCCACCACCCACCAAATGGAGCTCAGGGCCTGACAGACATTGATGCAGAGACAACAACCTGGCTGCTCAACACCTGGCTTGAGATCTAACTATTCCTTTGGTTCACGTTTCATTCGCAAGAAGAAGACCATCTGGGTTCTTGGTTACTTGGTCCTCCAAAATATTGCAACTAGAATTTAAACTGGAGGTGGTGAAGGGAGGGGTTTAGCCAGAGAGGGTTATTGGGAAGAAAGTGCCACTTTAAATTTAGTTGCATCTGGCTGGGCAACCGTGGCTAGGTGGAGATTATTCCATGCTTTAATAGTGCGTGGAAAGAACAAATTGTTGTACACATCTGTCTTTGAGGCTGGGACCACAAATCGGATCGAATGCCCTCGTCTGCTCCTAATTGGTTTGGGGGTGGTGTAGGTCTTGTGATCTATGTCTACCTGACCATTTAACATTTTGTAAAAACAGGTCAAACGGTGAGCTTCACGTCTGTCTTGGAGAGGGTTCCACCCCGCCCAGAGAATTCAGAAGTTTGGTGACACTCGCTTCTCTCTCGTAGGTGTTAGTAACAAATCGAGCGGCCTGTCTTTGGACACGTTCGATGGATGAAATGTTTTTATCTGTGTATGGGTCCCAAGCTGCAACTGCGTAGTCCAGATGAGGTCTAACGAGGGTGAAATACAGCTTATCCTTGACAGAAGCTGAACAATGATGGAAGTTGCGCCTTAGGAAGTTTAGGACACCTGTTGCTTTCACTGTTACATGATGAGTCTGACCATTCCATCGTAGATCATTCTGCAATTTGATGCCAAGATACTTGGTTTGTTTGGATTCTTCAAGGGTGACACCAAGTATGTTGTAAGATGTGACGCCTGGATTCCTCTTTCTGGTGACACGCATGGTTTCACATTTGGAAGGGTTGAACTGCATGCCCCATTGTTGTGTCCACTCGACCATAGTATCGAGATCCTTTTGGAGAGCATCTTCATCATCAGCTGACTTAATTGGACGGTACAGCAAACAATCTAAATTGCACAGGATACTTTGGGTGAGGACTGGCCAGTGTTATGATGTCTGTTGGGCAATCTTTTTGTATTAATGTCATCAATGCCACTTTTATGCCACATGATCCAACTTTTGCTGAGAAGCCTGTTATGTGACACCTTATCAAAAGCCTTCTCTAATTCTGCAGTTGTCTTGCAAATTCTCGCAACAATAATGGCTTCATCAAAACATTCTGCCTAATTGGTTAAATATGATTTGCCCTCAATAAATCTGTGCTGGTTTGCCTTAATTAATACATTCTGCTTCAGGTTTGGGTTCATATTCCAAATCAATGTTCCTAAAAGCTCTTTCCCACCCCACCCTTCTGAATCCCCATAGTTTCTGGGCTTGTATTTTTGGATCAGATTAGAAACACTTTCATTGAGATTGATTGTGGGAGAAAATTATGTGTTTGTAAAGAAATATCAGGTCGGATATTGACTTGCACCAAGTTGTTGAAGATGAAGCATTCAGTCATTCAACATATGTAAGGGTTTACTTTTCCTTGACAAAAAGGATGTGATCTTTTATTTGAACATAAGAAATAGGAGAAGTGGGCCCTTTGAACCTGTTCTGCTATTCAATAAAATTGTGCAGCCCTCAATTGGCATCAGTTGTGCTGAAGTGGAAATAGTTGAGAGCTTCATATTCCTTGGCATTAATATTACTAATCATCTGTGTGTACCAGCCGCATTAACGTGACAACCAATCTTCTTCAAGAGCCTGAGGAAATTCAGCATGGGTCTGATAATTTACACATTGCTACAGATGCACCTTAGAAAAAATACTGCGTCACAGCTTGGTTTGTGGAAAAGCTGTGTCCAAGACCACAAGAAATTGCAGAGAGTTGTGGATGTAGCCCAGTCCATCGCACAGACCCGACTGGCAACCACCGACTCCATTTACAATTCGCGCTGCCTTGGAAAAGCAGCCAATATAATCAGACATCCCACCCCGGTCATTCCTCCTCCCCCCAGCTCCTGTAAGGCTGAAGGTACAGAAGCTTGAAAGCGCAGACCACCAGACTCTGGAACGGATTATTCTCCTCTGTTACCCAGTTCCTGAACAGTCCTTCCATTAGCTAGGCTTTAGTCTGATTCACCTCTACCCCATCGTGGACATTAGACTTAGTCTATTGAACTGATGCGCTGCAATGCTGACACTATATTCTGCACACTCTATCGTTCCCTTTGCTCTCTACCTATTGTACTTGAGTTTAACGACTGTATACATAGTATTATCTGATCTAACTGGATAGTATGCAAAACAAAGTTTTTCACTGTACCTCAGTAGTCATGACAATAATAAACCTAAACCTAAATCTCATAGCTGATTTTCTAGCTCAGTCCTATTTTCTTGTACTATTCATCTATTTCCTAGATATTCTAATATCTATTAATGTTTAAGAAAGAACTGCAAATGCTGTAAATCGTAGGTAGACAAAAATGCTGGAGAAACTCAGCGGGTGAGGCAGCATCTATGTAGCGAAGGAATAAGTGACGTTTCAATCTGAAGAAGGGTCTCGACCCGAAACGTCACCTATTCCTTCGCTCCATGGATGCTGCCTCACCACCTGAGTTTCTCCAGCATTTTTGTCTACCTAATATCTATTAATATAATTTTTAATCAATCTGTGGCTGAGCCTCTACAACTTTCTGGGGTAGAGAATTCCAAAAATATATCACTTTCTGAACGAATACGTTTCTCTGCCTCTCAGTCAAAAATCGCATGCCCTTTACTCTGAAACTAACCCGTTGTTCCAGTTTCCTCATAAGAAACACTGCCATCCCTAGTTCCAAAATGCCACTGGCTGGGAGTTCCAGGATGTTGATCCATCATTGGTGAAAGAACAGCAAGTAATTCCGGGGACCTGAAGCTCATTGTTTCCAAAACAAAATACTGCTGACATGGGAAATCTGAAGTAAACCAGAAAATGCTGTCAATACGAAGGACTAGGGAAAGCATTCATAAGTTATAGGAGCAGAATTAGGCCCTTTCAGCGCATCGTCTCCTCAGCCATTCAAACATAGCTTATCTATCTTTCCCTCTCAATAGACAATAGGTGCAGGAGTAGGCCATTCGGCCCTTCGAGCCAGCACCGCCATTCAATGTGATCATGGCTGATCATTCCCAATCAGTACCCCGTTCCTGCCTTCTCCCCATATCCCCTGACTCCGCTATCTTTAAGAGCCCTATCCAGCTCTCTTGAAAGCATCCAGAGAACCTGCCTCCACCGCATAGAATTCCATACACACTCATTTATGTACTTATGTTGTAAATGGGGCTGATCAATAATGATTTGGCAGTATCCAGCTCAATGTAGAATTCCAACAGACTGTTTCAGATAATGAACCAGTCCGTACCTACATACACCAAACCTGGACAAAATCCAGACTTCAACTAACAAGTAGCCATTAATCTGTGAGAAAAAGTGTTTCCTCGTCTCCGTTCTAAATGGCTTACCCCTTATTCGTAAACTGTGGCCCCAGGTTCTGGACTCCCCCAACATCGGGAACATGTTTCCTGCCTCCAGCGTGTCGAAACCCTTAACAATCTTATATGTTTCAATAAAAGCCCCTCTCATCCTTCTAAACTCCAGAGTGCACAAGCCCAGCTGCTTCATTCTCTCAGCATATGACAGTCTTGCCATCTCGGGAATTAACCTTGTAAACCTACGCTGCACTCCCTCAATAGCAAGAATGTCCTTCCTCAAATCCTCTCAACCCCATTCTCCTGCCTTCTTCCCATAAGGGAGATTCAAAGCTAATCTCTAATCTTTCATCAGAAGCGTAGTGGTGTTTCCCTGCACCTGCTCTCCTTTACACTCACAGATGGTAGTGATTGCTGCTTTTGGCGTGTAATAGCAATTCGTGCGATGGCCTTTGCATGCTGCAGCCATGATGAGGTGGGTGCCATGAAGAGGTGGATTTTGTCTTGCACCACCCATACACCTGCCCAGACAAGCATAGAATATTGAAATGTATTACTGAATTGTGCAATGTGGGTGGAAGAGACACCTTGGGATGTAGAACAAAGTCACTTGCCGAAGGAAACCAGCTTTTGATATAATTCCCAGGGTAATTCCCAAGGAATTGTGGCCAAACTGTTCTGTTGACAGTCTACAAACACAGCCGACCCAAAACATCGCCTATTATTTTTCTCCAGAGATGCTGCCAGGCCCACTGAGTTAATCCAGCATTCAGTGTCTATTTACATAGAACACAGATTAATGGCTACTTGTTAGTTGAAGTCTGGATTTTGTCCAGGTTTGGTGTATGTAGGTACGGACTGGTTCATTATCTGAAACAGTCTGTTGGAATTCTACATTGAGCTGGATACTGCCAAATCATTATTGATCAGCCCCATTTACAACATAAGTACATAAATGAGAGGAGCAGAATTAGGCCCATCAAGGCTACTCCACCATTCAATATTGACTGTTCTCTTCCCCTCAACCCCATTCTCCTGTCTTCTCCCCATAACCCCTGGCACCCTTACTAATCAAGAATCATTCTATCTTTGCCTTAAAAATATCCATTGACTTGGCCTTCACAGCATTCTGTAGCAATGAGTTCCACAGATTCACCACCCTCTGACTAAAGAAATTCCTCCATCCTAAAGGAACGTTCTTTTATTCTTAGGCTGTGACCTCTGGTCCTAGACTCTCCCAATGGTAGAAATGACCTCTCCACATCCTCTCTAACATTAATGATGGAGAAAGGATTGGGAATAAGACCCTCAGCAATTGAATCTTTCTTCCTTGATGCTAGGTTTAACTTCAGACATTGGCAATACCTCCTCCCCTTTGAATAGTTTTATTTAAACACCTTCTTCGCATTATTTTTCTGCTGGTTGGAAGTAAGTTGCTCTGACATGACTTAGCCATGTTGTATTGGACTTATGTGTAGGAAAGAACTGCAGATGCTGGTTTCATTCAAAGGTAGACGCAAAATGCTGGAGTAACTCAGCGGGACAGGCAGAATCTCTGGAGAGAGAAAATGGGCGACGTTTGGGGTTGAGATCCTTCTTCAGACTGATGTCGGGAGTGGGCGGGATAGAGATAGAATGTAGTCGGAGACAGTAAAGGGCCTGTCCCACCAGCATGCGATTGCTTGAGGCGTATGGCCGCGCGGGGCCGGTCTCTAATCAGCTGTGCAGGAGGCGGGCCGACTGAATTTGGACGCCGCACGATGTAGGGCGGTGATGTCATCACGCAACGGCACGACTGGCAGTGACATCATCGCGTAATGCCACGCGCTAGGCGTACGCTGTCAAGGCGCTGCGTACGATGTTAAAACGTTGCGTACGCCATCAAGACGTTGCGTACGCCCTCAATGCGTCTGCGGGCCAACAGGCTGTTGGCACGCGGAATTTTCTAACAGTGCAGGGTTTTCGGAGCCCCGCACAACTCCATACGCCTCCGCGGTTCGAAGTGGGACCGGCCCCGCGCGGCCATACGCCTCAAGCGACCACGTTTGGTTGCGCTAGACGCATGCAATCGCATGCTGGTGGGACAGGTCCTTAAGACTGGTGGGAGAACTGGGAAGGGGGAGAGGATAAAGAGAGAGAGGGATAGCAAGGACTATTTGAAGTTAGATAAGTCAATGTTTATACCGCTGGGGCGTAAGCTATCCAAGCAAAATATGAGGTGCTGTTCCTCCAATTCCTCCAATTTGCGCTGGGCCTCACTCTGATAATGGAGGAGGCCTAGGACAGAAAGGTCAGATGCAAGGGGGACTTAAAGTGCTGAGCAACTGGGTCGTATGTTCTATGGAATGAACATATCTGGGCATTTATCCATATTACCAGATAGATGCCAGTGCTGTAGCAATTTTACTTCGGAGTCACGTGACTGACTTCGTGAAGACCCCGCCAGCATGCACGCGCGACATATCGTCGCTCGCATTTGCAGTCGACAGCTGGAGGGGTGAGTGCGCTTCCCCAATAGCACCTTCAAAAGAGGCTTCAAGGTAAGTTTAAACTAACCTTGAGCTGGTTAGTCCCTGTGAGGAAATTATTTACTTACAGGAACGATGGAGTCGAAGAAAGGGAAGGCGAAACAAGCCTCCAAGGGCCGCGGGTCTTCGGAGGGAAGTCAGCGGCCGCTATCCTCGGAGCTACCGGCAGCACCCGCTTCGCGGGCCGGGAAAAAATCGCGGAAGTCGGGGAGCCCTGTGTAGTTGACAGGGCCTGACTCTCCACCACAGCAGGCTAAGGAGCTGCATGTTGGTCAGAGCACCGCGCAGGAGCAGGGTAGGGTAGACCCTGACTCCCTGCCGCTATCGCCCAAACAACTAAGGGCCAGCGGCAAACAGGTGCGTAAAACCGTGCCACGGTCAACGGCATGTTCTGTTTCCCCTGTGTTACAGGTCTCCAGAGCGTGGACCAGCGGGAAAGCCGCACCCAGGTCGAGCCCCGCTGCAGTGGCCAGCATCGACATGCCACCGGAGAAGTCTGCCAGATCGTGGACCAGTGATGGACCTGCTGGGACGTCGGGGAGCCCCACAGGAGCGGGAGGTACCGGCTCACCACCGGGGCAGGCTGCCAGAGCGCAGGCCGGTGGCAGTATATTTCGGTCGTGTGACCCCGCTGAGGCGGAAGGCAGCGACCATGCGCCGTCTCAGACCCGTATAACCCCCTCGAACAAGATACAACATTACCTGGGATGTAGGGGTGGTGTTGACAGCTTGTTCAAGTCTGAAATACATTAACATACTTCCTCCATCAGTAATTGCGGCAGTGTGTGAGCATGGACGTGGTCCAGGGCATGGAATCCAAGAGCTTTGAAATCTTCACAAAGTCACTCACGTGACTCCGAAGTCAAATAGTAAGATTAAACGAGAACTTACCAGTTTGAAGTTTGATCCTTATTTTATGAGGAGTTACGATGAGGGATTTCGTTCCCTCCGCTCCCAACCCTCTATCATAAGGTCAACTGGTATATTAGTGTCTCTTAATCTTACTATCTTCAGTCATTGTTGTTATCTGTTATTCCACACTGTTGCTTCGAAGAATGTCACGCATGCGTGCTGGCGGAGTCTTCACGAAATCCCTCATCGTAACTCCTCATAAAATAAGGATCAAACTGGTACGTTCTCGTTTAATCTTACTATTCTGGAACTGTAAAGCCATACAATCTGTTCTATCAATGCAAGGTCACCTTGCATTATTTAAAATACTGGGTGGATAGAGGTGTTTATGTGGATGCCTTTAAGATTAAATGCATTTAACAAACTACAAAATTATGACTGTTAAATGTCCATGGCAGCCTCATTTGGTTGTGAACAAAATATGTTGTGTACTTGCAGTAAGAATTGTTTTTGTTTGACATTTCCAGCCCTTGCATTTTTTAATTTCAGCCAGCTTGCATTTCAATAGAATGACCTTTTGTTTTCCTCATAGCCGATTTTTCTGCTTTTTGATGTTTGTATGATTTTAATAAATCAGTTAGCTACTTGCTGCAGAATAGGAGAGACAGTTCAATGATACTTTATTGCATCTTTGAATTGTGCCTATTCATATGCAGGTTACTTCAGATACTGTATCTCTGTCTGGTTTGGGGACTGCAGAGCCTCCGACTGGAAGTCTGTGCAGAGAGTGGTGAGGACAGCGGAAAAAATCATCGGGACCTATCTCCCCTCAATCGGGGATATTGCGACCAAACGCTGCGTGTCTAAGGCCAGCAGTATCGTAAAGGACCCCACACATCTCCATCACGGACTGTTCACTCTGCTGCCCTCGGGAAAAAGATACCGCAGCATGAGGAGCAGAACATCAAGGTTCCGCAACAGCTTCTTCCCACGAGCCATCAGACTCCTGAATGCCATGTAAATGGGCTGCCACTATTGTCTATTTATCCTTTTCATACATACCTATCCTTCGGTTAATTTATTGTGTTGCACAGGGAGCCAAATGCAACGTAATTTCGTTTGGAACTGCATATATCAATGTATTTCTAAATGACAATAAAGTTTGTTTGACTTTGACTTGACAGATGCTGGAATCTTGAGCAAAAGGCAAGATGCTGCAGGAACTCAGTGGGTCAGACCAAAGATCTTTGGGTCAGACTGCATCTTCAGACGGTCTGAAGAACGGTTCCAACCCAAACCGCTGCCTGTCCATTACCTCCTCAGGCATTGGCTGGCCCGCTGAGTTCCTCCAGCACTTTGTGTTTTGCTTGTGATTAAGTTTGGTGGGCTTGTTTCTTCCTCCCCAGATGCTGGATGTGGTCAGTGCTGTCAACGCTACTGTGGCTCCAGGAAATGTTTTCCACCTCCATGTAAACCAGCTGCTGCTCTGCTGGCAGTTCTCTTAGCTTATTCTGTAATCGGAGAATGGTGGGCTGCGGACTAATTCTGAAAGTATTAGTACGAAATCTTGGCGAAAAGATTTGTGCCTTCCAATAGAAATATTAAACAATAGGTGCAGGATTAGGCCAGCACTGCCATTCACTGTGATCATGGCTGATCACCCACAACCGGTACTTAGAACTTGTACTTTGAAATCACTTGTTTGCCTTTTCAACTGGACATAATTTTTCTTTTAGTGTTCATGGATCTGTAAAGCTGCAGCAAGTAAGAATTTAATTGTTCCATTACCGGTACACGTGACTATTGAACCCTCTTGACTAATTCCAAAGAAAAGTCTTCAGATTCCCCTTAATGTCCAGTCCAGCATTTATCGCTCAGTCCTAATTATTAAAATAAATTATTTGGTTATTGTCACATTGCTGTGGAAATGAATTTACTGCTGTGGAATAGACAGAGCATTTTACACTGAGTAGGAGAATCGAGAACCAGAAAACATTGGTTTAATTTGTGAAGGGAATGATTTAATAGGACCAAATCTATGTTTCTAGTGTTCTTTAGCTTGTTTTATGTGGGGGAGGCGGGGGGAGTTGGGGGAAACCTTTTTTAATCTCTTACTTCGACGGAGATGCATTTTTTCCCGTATCGTATCTCCGTCAGCACTGCGGCCTAACATCGAGCAGTTGGCGGCCTTTGCTGGAGAGCTCCACTGCGGGTGTCTGCGGGACTTTAACATCACGGAGCTCGCGATCCCTTTGCCAGGGATCGACCTCTGAGCTCTACCGCGGGAGTCTGCGGGACTTTAACGTCACGGAGCTCGCGGTCTTTGGTCAGAGACAGACTTCGGGAACTCCATGCTGCTGGGAGCTTCGATCGCTCCGATGCGGGAACTTCGACCTCCGGCTGCGGGAGCTTCGATCGCCCGACTGCGGATGGTTCGACTGCTCCGAGTGTGGGAGAATAAAGGAGGAAGAAGATTGGACTTTATTGCCTTCCATCACAGTGAGGAACGTGGGGAATCCACTGTGGTGGATGTTTATGTTAACTTTTATGTAGTTGCGTGTCTTGTTGCTTTTAGGATGGCTGTATGGCAATTCAGGTTTCACTATATCTTAATTGGTACAGGTGACAATAAACTGACCTTATAACCATATAACAATTACAGCACAGAAACAGGCCATCTCGGCCCTTCAAGTCCGTGCCGAACAACTTTTTTCCCTTAGTCCCACCTGCCTGCACTCATACCATAACCCTCCATACCCTTCTCATCCATATGCCTATCCAATTTATTTTTAAATGATACCAACGAACCTGCCGCCACCACTTCCACTGGAAGCTCATTCCACACCGCTACCACTCTCTGAGTAAAGAAGTTCCCCCTCATGTTACCCCTAAACCTCTGTCCCTTAATTCTAAAGTCATGTCCTCTTGTTTGAATCTTCCCTATTCTCAAAGGGAAAAACTTGTCCACATCAACTCTGTCTATCCCTCTCATCACCTTGAAACCTTGAACCTTTTCACACAAAGGATGGTGGTTCATGGAATGAGCTGCCAGATGAGGCAGTTGAGGCAGGTACTATCATTTAAAACACATTTGGATAGATGCATGGATAGGAAAGGTTTAGATGGATATGGGCCAAATTCAGGCATAAGGGACTAGTTGAGCCAAAGGGCCTGTTTCCATGCTGTATGACTCAACGACATGCATGTTGATTTTCTACTGTGGGATTTGTGAAGGACATGAAAGGTGCTAAAGATTTGCATGCACTATACCTTCCCTGGCCTCTGGGCATCAGATGTTGTACTGTCATACAATGATTAATATTATTGCAATGACATTGATTTATGGAAACGCCATAGCCAGAATCCCTGAGAAAATTCAACTGATCAATTTTGAAGTTAATAGTTAAAGATAGACTCAAAAAGCTGAAGTAACTCAGCGGGACAGACAGCATTTTTGGAGAGAAGGAATGAGTGACGTTTCTGATCGAGACCCTTCTTCAGACTGGTTAGGGATAAGGGAAACGAGAGAAGAAGACGGTGATGCGGAGAGATAAAGAACGATGAATGAAAGATGCAAAAAAGTAACAGCGATAAAGGGAACAGGCCATTGTTAGCTGTTTGTAGAGTGAAAATTAGAAGCTGGTGCAAATTGGTTGGGGGAGGGATAGAGAGAGAAGGAATGCCGGAGCTACCTGAAGTGAGAGATCAATATTCATACTACTCGGCTGTAAGCTGCCCAAGCGAAATATTAGATGCTGTTCCTCCAATTTGCGTGTAGCCTCACTCTGACAATGGAGGAGACCGAGGGCAGAAAGGGCTGTGTAGGAATGGGAAGGAGAATTAACGTGTCCAGCAACCGGGAGATCAGGTTGGTGCATGCGGGCTGAGCGAAGGTGTTCCAGCTCAGTCTGCGTTTGGTCTCGCTGAGTCTCGCTGATGTATAAAGGGCCTGTCCCACCAGCATGCAACTGTATGCGATGAACGCGATCAAACTGGAAGCGGGGGCCGCGCGGAGGTCGGGTGATCACCTGTACAGGGCCGTTCCCACCAGCATGCGCCTGCATGCGGCAAGCGCAACCAAACCGGCAGTCGGGGCCGCGCGGAGGTCGGGTGAGTGGCGAAACGTGGCGCAAAGTGAGGCGAACTTGGAGCGAAGTTTAAGGTAAGTTCGCCAGGACAGAGAGGGGCACACACACACAGGGCCGCAGAGCCACACACATAGAGGGTCACGGAGGCACTTACAAATAGGTTCACGGAGGAACGATGTCGGGGCGGTGTGTAAATGTCGAGACGACTGCCAGCCGACAAGCCGTTGCCGCGCGGAATTTTCAGACATTGTCAGTTTTTCGGAGGCCCGCGCGGTGTTGGGACGAACTCGGGACGAACTCCGCACAATTCCGCACGGCTCCGGCGATCGAAGTGGGACCGGCCCCGCGACGCCGGACGGCTCAAGCGACCACGTTGGGTCGCGCTAATCGCATAGAGTTGCATGCTGGTGGGACAGGCCCTTAAGAGTCCACATCTTGAACAACGGATACAGTAGATGAGGTTGGAGGAGGTGCAAATGAACCTCTGCCTAACCTGAAAGGCATGTCGGGGTCCCTGGACAGAGTCGAGGAAGGAGGTATAGCGACAGGTGTTGCATCAGTTGCAGGGGAAGGTACCTGGGGAGGGGGTGGTTTGGGTGGGAAGGGATGAATTAACCAAGGAGTTGCGGTGGGAACTATCTCTGTGGAAGGCGGGATCCCTTTGGAGGTGGCGGAAATTTCGGAAATTATGTGTTGTAGGTGACGGCTGATGGGGTGGAAGGTAAGGACTAGGGGGACTCCGTCTCTGTTGCGACTAGGGGGAGGGGGAGCAAGGGTGGAGCTGTGGGGTACCGAGGAGACACGAGTGACGTTATCCACTTTGGTGGCAAAAACAGGAGGGTAGACTATTATCTGAATGGTGGCAAATTAGGAAAAGGGAAGATGCAATGTGACCTGGGTGTCATGGTACACCAATCAATGAAAGTAGGCATGCAGGTGCAGCAGGCAGTGAAGAAAGCAAATGGTATGTTAGCGTTCATAGTGAAAGGATTTGAGTATAGGAGCAGGGAGGTTCTACTGCAGTTGTACAGGGTTTTGGTGAGACCACACCTGGAGTATTGCGTACAGTTTTGGTCTCCTAATCTGATGAAAGACATTCTTGCCATGGAGGGGAACAGAAAAGGTTCACCAGACTGATTCCTGGGATGTCAGGACTTTCATATGAGGAAAGACTGGATAGACTCGGCTTGTACTCGCTAGAATTTAGAAGACTGAGGGGGGATCTTATAGAAACGTACAAAATTCTTAAGGGGTTGGATAGGCTAGATGCAGGAAGATTGTTCCCGATGTTGGGGAGGTCCAGAACAAGGGGTCACAGTCTAAGGATAAGGGGGAATTCCTTTAGGACCGAGATGAGGAAAACATTTTTCACACAGAGAGTGGTGAGTCTCTGGAATTCTCTGCCACAGAAGGTAGTTGAGGCCAGTTCATTGGCTATATTTAAGAGGGAGTTAGATGTGGCCCTTGTGGCTAAGGGGATCAGGGGGTATGGAGAGAAGGCAGGTACGGGATACTGAGTTGGATGATCAGCCATGATCACATTGAATGGCAGTGCAGGCTCGAAGGGCTGAATGGCCTACTCCTGCACCTATTTTCTATGTTTCGATGTTTCTATCATCTGTGATGGGAGCGGGGAACCCCCGATCCCTAAAGAATGGGGTCATCTCAAATGTTCTAGTATGGAACACCTCTAGTATGGGAGCAGATGCAGCGTATAGAGTCTTTGCAGGAAGCAGGGTGGTAAGAAGTGTCATTGAGATAGTTGTGGGAGTCAGTGGGTTTGTAATACAGTCAGTCAATAGTCTATTACCTGTGATGGAGACTGTGATCAAGAAAGGGGAGGGTGGTGTCGCAGATGGTCCAAGTAAATTTTTTTGTAATATTTTTTTATTAAAGATAATCAATTACGATACCTTAAACAAGTTTACAGATATCAGATAATTCATTTTATCATACATGTAAAACATTAATAATACTTATCTATTATTTTTTTAGAAATAAAGATAAAGAAAAAGTAGCTTATAAATCAATGAGGGTACAGTTAACTAATAATTTGATAATTGTAAAAAAGAAAAGAAGAGAAAAGAACTAAAAAAAAAAAAAAAAAAAAAAACAATTTAACCTCTGCCTATATTATATATATAAATAAAAGATCACAATATGTATTATTAATAACTCTACTACAAATGATGGTATCAGTAAAGACATGTTACTTCCATTTTAAAAATACATTATTCTCATCAGATCCCGCGGGGGGCACGTCGAGCCATGTTGCCAAGAACAGCTACTTATCTAAATACAATATATATGGAGACCACATCTGTTCAAAAGAATTATACCTGTCCAATAGGACAAATCTAATTCTTTCCAGATGTAGCGTCTCCATCATCTCTGCTGCCCACATTTTAGTTGTGGGGGATAGTGTTCCCTTCCAAAATTTCAATATAATTTTTTTCCCAATTATCAAACAATAATCAAAGAAATTTCTTTGATTTACTGTAAGTGATAACTGTAAGTCCGGAATTCCAAATATTATTGACTTTGGGTTGGGGTCCAATTTAACTTTTATAACTTCAGAAATAACTTTAAAAATTTCTGTCCAATAATGATTCAATTTAGGCCATGTGACAAAACTATGTATTAAATTTGCCTGTTTTCTTACATTTGTCACAGATAGCAGAAAGCTTCGGAAAGATACTATTTAATTTAACTTTTGAATAATGTAACCTATATAATACTTTAAATTGAATCAATATATGTCTGGCGTTTAATGAACATCGGTGTATACGTTGTAAACTTTCTTCCCAGTTTTCTTTTGTTATAGCTAATCCTACCAAGTAAATTTGAGTGCGGGATGAAAATTGGTGGTGAAGTTGATGGAGGTAGCACCGATGCAGTCATCAATGTAATGGAGATAGAGTTCAGGGACAGGGCCAGTGTACGCCTGGAACAGGGATTGTTCAACGTACCCTACAAAGAGGCAGGCATAGCTGGGGCCCATGCCGGTGCCCATAGCTATGCCTTGAACTTGGAGGAAGTGGGAGGAGTCAAAGGAGAAGTTGTTGAGGGTGAGGACCAGCTCCGCTAGGCGGAGTAGAGTGTTAGTAGAGAGAAATTGGATGGTTCGAGGAACGAGCCGAGGAAGAAACGGAGGGCTTGAAGGCCTTCCTGGTGGGGGATGGAGGAGTTCAGTGGAGTTCTGTGGAAGGCAGACAGCCGGAAGTGATGAAATCAGTAATGGTGTTTGAGATTAAGTCCTGGTGCTCATCTGTGGGATCATGGTCCAAGGATAAGTCGGAGGAGGTGTCTCCTGGCCTCAACCCGGTCGAAGTCAGTGTGCCAGACTACCAAGGCACCTCCCTTGTTGGCGGGTTTGATTATAACGTCAGGGTTGTTGCAGAGTGAGCGGAGGGCTGTATGTTCCGAGGGGGTGAGGTTAGAGTAGGTAATTTCAGACGGGGTTAATAGTTGTTGAGTTTATTGTCGTATGCACGTATAGGGAGGTGCTGGTATAATGAAAACCTTGCATGTAGCTTCATCATAGGCACATAGACACGCATAACACACAAACATAAATGATATTAAAATTATACTGGTGCAATACACAATTTAAAAAACAAGGGTATAGGAAGGAGCTGTAGATGCTGGTTTCATCGAAGATTGACCCAAAATGCTCGAGTAACTCAGCGGGACTGGCAGCATCACCGGAGAGAAAGAATGAGTGACGGTTCGGGTCGAAGGATGTATTCCTGATCTTCCAATCTACCTTGTTGAAACACACTTGTTTTAATTGTGCACTTTCTCTGTAGCTGTAACTACCTGTTGTACTCATGTATGCTCTACTTGGATAGTACGCAAAACAATCCCGGTGCTCATGGCGGTAATAAATCAATGGCAAAACTATTTTGTCAATAAACTGTTTTCAACCTGAATCATTAATTCTGTTTTTCTTTCTCCTTATGACCTGCTTAGTGCTTCCAACATCTCTGCTTTTATTTAGAAGCAGTGGCGCTTGTTGTACAAGCTGCTGAGTTTTGCTTGCTGCATCTACGATTGATTATTTGGCTTTGTGTGGGCATCAGAATTTTCAAACTAACATTTTCTCTGTTAAACAAAAGTGCCATTTTACAATTTTGCAGAGTAATCCATTGAAATGAGCATGACTGAATCCCCGTGACTTCCTCTGCTGATTTGTTATATTGAAGCCATTTTTTTTTGTTGCTATTGTTGGTGCTTTGTGGTGGAATAGCTGATCTCAGCTGATTCCGATTTGGGTATTGCAGATGGAGGAGCAAGATAAATTCCCTTTCCCAGCTTGTGTACTCTGGAGTTTGGAAGGATGAGAGGATATCTTATTGAAACATATAAGATTATTAAGGGTTTGGACACACTAGAGTTCCCGATGTTGGGGGAGTCCAGAACCAGGGGCCACAGTTTAAGAATAAGGGGTAAGCCATTTAGAACGAAGATGAGGAAACACTTTTTCTCACAGAGAGTGGTGAGTCTGTGGAATTCTCTGCCTCGGAGGGTGGTGGAGGCAGGTTCTCTGGATGCTTTCAAGAGAGAGCTGGATAGGGCTCTTAAAGATAGCAGAGTCAGGGGATATGGGGAGAAGGCAGGAACGGGGTACTGATTGGGGATGATCAGCCGATGATCACATTGCATGGCAGTGCTGGCTCGAGGGGCCGAATGGCCGATTGATATCTAGAGTTTACCAGAAGGTAAATACAGCAAGGTGAGGGTGCCAGTTTGGAGGTATACGGGGCATGTTTTTCTTTAAGCAATGAGTAATGGGTGCCTGGACCATGCTCCCAGAGATGGTGATGGAGGTGGTGTTTAAGAAACTTCTTGGGTAAGCACACAGGTATGCAGTAAGTGAAAGGATGTGAATTATGTGCAGGGTTAGTCTTTGCATCTTGTTAGGCACCCACATTGTGGGCAGAGCATGTTTCTGTGCTGCACTATTGTATGCTCTATGTCCTGATTGTTAATGGCCTTGGACTGTATGTTACATGAAATATTACCTCAATGGATATGTGTGTGCTCTGGTGGAGAATGTGAAAGGGAGTTAACGCATCTGGTGTTTCTTGTCTGCATCAGGCAGCCTTGGGTGCAATTGGATTCATGCCCAATATCTGTGCTATCTATGACAATTGTAAAGCAATTGAAGGTGCAGCGTTGCCACATTGAAACTAATATTGTAAAATACAAAAAACAATGATTACATTTTGGCATCTTGGTCGGCATGAACATGTTGGGCCGAAGGGCTGGTTTCCGTGCTGTATGATGCTATGACTCCAAGAGCAGATCTATTCGCACCCTTCTGCCATTTCCCATAGTCCTGCTAGTATTTTCCTTTCAGGTTGCTATCAAGTTTCCTTATGTACAGCAATGGATCAGCATACTTTTCAAACCAAACCAGCAATGTATTTCAAATCGGAGCCACGTACTTTGCTTTCACGATCTTTGTTTCATATTCTGCAAGGAGGAACTGCAGATGCTGGTTTAAACCGAAGATAGACACAAAAGGCTGGAGTGACTCAGCAGGACAGGCAGCATCTCTGAAGAAGGGCCTTGACCTGAAATGTCACCCTTTCAAGTCAAGTGAATTTGATTTGTCACATACACACACAAGATGTACAGTGAAATGAATGTGGCATTGCCCGCGGGATTGTGCAGAACAACAGAACAGAACCAGTATTTACATTTAGAAAAAAAGACACAACAGTAATAACTCCCTGAATGGATCAGAGTTTACAGTCCTGATGGCCTGTGGGAAGAAACTCCGTTGCATCCTCTCTGTTTTTGCAGTGTTACAGCGGAGGCGCTTGGCTGACCGTAGCAGCTGGCACAGTATGTTGCTGGGGTGGTAGGGGTCCTTCATGATCTTGCTAGCTCTGGATCTGCACCTCCTGGTGTATAGGTCCTGCAGGGGGCTGAGTGTAGTTCCCATGGTGCGTTCGGCCGAACGCACTATCTCTGCAGAGCCTTTCTGTCCTGGGCAGAGCTGTTTCCAAACCAGATCGCGATGTTTCCAGACAGGATGCTTTCTACAGCACCAGAGTAGAAGGATTGAAGGATCCTCAGCTGCCTGCGGTGGTAAAGGCGCTCGCTGCCTTGCCTTTCTCACCAGTGCGGTGGTGTGTGTTGTCCATGTCAGATTCCTTCTCTCCAGCGATGCTGCCTGTCCTGCTGAGTTACTCCAGCTTTTTGTGTCTAACTTTTGTTTCATATTCTCTTGTTCTTGGTCTAGTCCTTCTGCCAAGGAGCACAGTTTTGTGTTGTTCAGTTTTGGCCCTACCTTTTAAAGATTGTAATGACCTTGGATGTTCTGCTAGATTCCCTCTTAATCATTCCTGTTCCACAGAAAACAATTACAGCTTCTATAGTACATGGCCTCCGTTGGTTATGATCGGCTCGTACATATGAACGAGCTCCAATAAATATTATTAAAATATTATCAATTTCAATGCGAACCAGCCTTGGCGGCAAAAACCTTTTTACATGTAACCTCCTTCCAGTAACCAGACAGTATAGTCTCTGAAGAACACAGGCTGCCAGGATCACCACTGGAGGCCACTTTAAGAAAGTTACTTTGGAAATTGACAATCTTCTATTGTGACTTGCGCAATAATACTCCACTAAACAATTGATACTTCAAGTCCATCAAAGACAGCCATTGAGCCAGGGCCATTCTGATTCTGTATTTCTTATCAATAGTCAAAGGTAGATAATATATAAATGTTCATGTTAATTGGCCCTCATCAATGCCATTCATTACAATACTGTGACGATATGGTTGCTGTGTGGTAGACAAAAATGCTGGAGAAACTGAGCGGGTGAGGCAGCATCTATGGAGAGAAGGCAAGGCAGTGCCTTTACCATCTCAGGCAGCTGAGGATCCTTCAATCCTTCTTCACACGAAGGATCTCGACCCGAAACGTCGCCTATTTCCTTCGCTCCATAGATGCTGCCTCACCCGCTGAGTTTCACCAGCATTTTTGTCTACCTTCGATTTTCCAGCATCTGCAGTTCCTTCTTAAACATGGTTGCTATACGGAGTGATTTTGTGAACTTTCCAATTAGGGACAAAATTGACATCTGCAAAAATGGAATACTTTCATAACCAGGGTATGATTCGGATATCCATGCTTTGTTTAAATGTATTTTTTCTGGAATTATTCTGGTGCCAGTGATCACAGTTTGTAGAAAGATTTATGTTTGATTGAAAGCCATTCTTATTGCACTGTTTGTATGATTTTATATTTTTAATTCGGCCTACCAGTTTTTGCTTATATTTGATGTTTTCTGGGTGAAAAATGACAAAAACATGAATGCAATAATGATGCATAATAATAATAATCTTCAGGCATAGTAATTGCTGCCTCAATGTTCCCATAACCTGGTTTGATCTTGATCTCAAGTTTCCGATCGTACAGTGTTTAAACTTTTCTCCCATGACCATATGAGTTTTTCCTGTGTGCTCCAGTTTCCTTGTGCAAATCCAGGACATATTGGCTAAGTTAATTGGTAAGTTAATTGGCTACCACAAATTATTCCTCGTGTATGTGGATGATGGGAGAAACAGTATGTTGATGGGAATGAAAGGGGAAAAAGGTTGCAGAGGTTACAGGAAGCGGATGGATTTACAGACTTGATGGGTCGAATGACCTTCTCTACGTTTGTAGGTAGACAAAAGTGCTGGAGAAACTCAGCGGGTGCAGCAGCACCTATGGAGCGAAGGAAATCGGCAACGTTTCGGGCCAAAACCCTTCTTCAGAGTTCTCTACATTTGGTTGATTTGAAAGATACGGCCTGAAATTGGGCCCTTTGGCCCACCGAGTCCAAGCTGGCCATGTTATCCCACTTTCGCATCCTAAGGGGCCATTTACAAAGGCCAATTAACCTCCAAACCCGCATGTCTGTGGGATGTGGGAGGAAAACCGGAGTGCCTGGACGAATCCCACACAGTTATTGGGAGAATGTACAAACTCCACACAGAGAACACCTGAGGTTGGGATCGAACCTAGGTCTCGGGTGTGTGAGGCAACAACTTTACCAGCTGCCCATCTGTGCTGCTTGTTCTGTGTTCTATCATAACATAGCAATAGTATGATATGACAACATCTAGACTAGGCTATGCACAGTGGTCCCTTTAGTCAAGCTATGGTTTGGCCCCAAGTAAAAACTGTGCTGTGATGTATTTGCTTTTCACGTTTCAAAATATTATAGTATAATTCTCCCTTTTCATACATACTAAGTATTTGTAGAATCTTTACAGCCGGCAAAGGAAGGAATCGGTGTGAGATAGATTTGGTAAATCTGAAGAGAAAGGATTAGTGTGCTTAGTTGTTGCACCACACAGTTCCTGCAGAATAGTGTTCGATAAAGGAAGCAGTGTGTCGGGTTGTGCCATAGTTGAGTTGAGTCCAAAGTTTCGAGAGTTGCCACATTACTTCTGTGCAACTGAGACAGAAGTGTTTCAGTCTGCTTCTGGCTCTAATACAGTTGCATTTTGTCCATCCTAAACTGACGTATTCTGAATATATTCATCCCTTTATCTCCTTGCCCTTCCCCCTCAGAACCAGAAACTGAACACTATTATAGGAAATACGTTAGTTGGAACTTTAGTCTTTTGTTTAGTTTCAAGATACAGCGCGGAAACCGGCCCTATGGCCCACCAAGTCCACATCGACCAGCGATTCCCGTAACATTAACACTATCCTACACACACTAGGGGCAATTTACACTTATACCAAGCCAATTTACCTACAAACCTGTATGTCTTCAGAGTATGGGAGGAAACCGAAGGTCTTGGAGAAAACCCACAGGGAGAATGTACAAACTCCATATAGACAACACCCGTAGTCGGGATCAAACCTGGGTCTCTGGCACTGTAAGGTGGCAATGCTACCGCTGTGCCATCATGCCGCCTTCAAATGCAGATTTGTGCAATGATAGGACCGAGCAAGAGAGCTTTCACCTGAATTTATAAATTGAAAATACGTAAACTGAACTAGTAGAGCCATCATAGCTTCATGAAGAGAAAATCATGATGTCTCTCTCTGCTACTTCAGATTTTGACTTTTCAAATCGTCTGACAACTTTTTTTGGTATGAGCAAGCAATTTTGCACGGACATTGTGGGCAGAAGAACAGTTTCTGTTCTGTGCTTTTCTCTGTTCTAAGAGTCGGCCAGATTGGACTGACCTTCCCTAGCCAAAACTGGCCCACCACGATACATAGAAACATAGAAAATAGGTGCAGGTGTGGGCCATTCGGCCCTTCGAGCCAGCACCGCCGTTCAATATGATCACGTGCGGGAATTCCTGGTCGGTGCGGACCCGGTTGGCTGAAGGGCCTGTTTCCGTGCTGTATCTTTAAACCAAACAAAACTAAGATGCTCAGATAGACACAAAATGCTGGAGTAACTCAGCGGGATAGGTAGCATCTCTGGAGAGAATGAATAGGTGGTGTGTCAGGTCGAGGCACTTCTTAAACATAGAAAATAAGTGCAGGAGTAGGCCATTTGGCCCTTTGAGCCAGAATTGCCACTCAATATGAAATGGCTGATCATCCAGAATCAGTACCCTGTTCCTGCTTTCCCCATACCACTTGATTCCGTCAGCCCTAAGTGCTATATCCAACTCTCTTTTGAATACATCCAGTGATTTGGCCTCCACTGCCTTCTGTCGCTGAGAATTCCACAGGTTCACAATACTTTGGGTGAAAATGTTTTTCCTCATCTCAGTCCTAATGGCCTACCCCTTATTCTTAAAATGTGACCCCTGGGTTTGGACTCCCCCAACATCGGGAACATTTTTTCTGCATCTTGCCTGCTTAATCCCTTTATAATTTTATGTTTCTATAAGGTTCCCTCTCATCCTTCTAAATTCCCATGAATTTAAGCCCAGTCGATCCATTCTTTCATTATATGTCAGTCCCGCCATCCCGGGAATTAACGTAGTGAACCGACGCTACATTCCCTCAATAGCAAGAATGTCTTTCCTCGTATTCGGAGACCAAACCTTCACACAATACCCCAGGTGCGGTCTAACCAGGGCACTGTACAACTGCATTAGGACACAAATCCTCTCGCTATGAAAGCCAACATGCCATTTGCTTTCTTCATTTCCTGCTGTACATGCCTGCTTACTTTCAGTGACTGATGTACAAGCACACCAAGGTCTCGTATCTCCCCTTTTCCTAATCTGACACCATTCAGATAATAACCTGCCTTCTTGTTCGTACCACTAAAGTGGATAACCTCACATTTATCCACTTTATACTGCATCTGCCATGCATCTGCCCACTCCCCCAACCTATCCAAGTTAACCTGCAGTCTCATGGCATCCTCCTCGCAGCTCACGCTGCCACCCATCTTAGTGTCATCCGAAAACTTGGAGATGTTACATTTAATTCCTTCATCTAAATCGTTAATACCACCATGTCAAGTCAAGTTTATTCGTCACATACAGGATGTGCAGTGAAATGAAAAGTGGCAATGCTCGCAGACTTTGTGCAAAAAAACAAACAAACAAACTACAAACAGAATGGAACAGAATCACATGTTCTTTTACATATTAAATATTGTGGGCGGTATTGTGGTACAATAAAGTTAGTCCCTGGTGAGATAGGAGTTAACAGTCCTAATGGCCTCTGGGAAGAAACTCCGTCTCAACCTCTCCGTTTTCACAGCTTGACAGCGGAGGCGTTTGCCTGACCGTAGCAGCTGGAACATTCCGTTGCAGGGGTGGAAGGGGTCTCCCATTATCTTATTGGCTCTGGAGTTGCACCTCCTAATGTATAGTTCCTGCAGAGGGGCGAGTGAAGTTCCCATAGTGTGTTCGGCCGAACGCACTACACTCTGCAGAACCTTCATGCCCTGGGCAGCGCAATTCCAAAACCAGATTGTAATGTTTCCGGACAAGATGCTTTCCACAGCCGCTGAGTAGAAGCACTGGAGGATCCTCGGAGACACTCTAAATTTCCTCAATTGCCTGAGGTGGTAAAGGTGCAAAAAAATGGTATGTTAGATTTTATTACAAGAGGGTTTGATTACATACAAACATAGAAATTAGGTGCAGGAGTAGGCCATTCGGCCCTTCGAGCCTGCACCGCCATTCAATATGATCATGGCTGATCATCCAACTCAGTATCCCGTACCTGCCTTCTCTCCATACCCTCTGATCCCCTTAGCCACAAGGGCCACATCTAACTCCCTCTTAAATATAGCCAATGAACTGGCCTCGACTACCCTCTGTGGCAGAGAGTTCCAGAGACCCACCACTCTCTGAGTGAAAAAAGTCCTTCTCATCTCGGTCCTAAAGGATTTCCCCCTTATCCTTAAGCTGTGACCCCATGTCCTGGACCTCCCCAACATCGGGAACAATCTTCCTGCATCTAGCCTGTCCAACCCCTTAAGAATTTTGTAAGTTTCTATAAGATCCCCTCTCAATCTCCTAAATTCTAGAGAGTATAAACCAAGTCTATCCAGCCTTTCTTCATAGGACAATCCTGACATCCCAGGAATCAGTCTGGTAAACCTTTGCACTCCCTCTATGGCAATAATGTCCTTCCTCAGATTTGGAGACCAGAACTGTACTCAATACTCCAGGTGTGGTCTCACCAAGACCCTATACAACTGAAGTAGAACCTCCCTGCTCCTATACTCAAATCCTTTTGCTATGAAAGCTAACATACCATTCACTTTCTTCACTGCCTGCTGCACCTGCATGCCTACTTTCAATGACTGGTGTACCATGACACCCAGGTCTCGCTGCATCTCCCCTTTTCCTAATCGGCCACCATTTAGATAATAGTCTGCTTTCCTGTTTTTGCCACCAAAGTGGATAACCTCACATTTATCCACATTATACTGCATCTGCCAAACATTTGCCCACTCACCCAGCCTATCCAAGTCACCTTGCAGTCTCCTAGCATCCTCCTCACAGCTAACACTGCCCCCCAGCTTAGTGTCATCCGCAAACTTGGAGATATTGCCTTCAGTTACAGAAGTAGGAAAGCTACCATTTGAGTTATCTTGTTGCATTTATTTGGGCTGTGGTGAGACAGCATCTGGAGAGTACCTGGACACAGCACCAGGAGCACCTGGAGTGTTGTGTACATTTCCAGCCTCTTTACCAAAGAAAGGATGTACTATCAGGGCTCTCATTTAACTTTTTTTCCCTGTTGCCAGTCGGGCAACCTCGGCAGCTTTTTAGGTTGCCGAATGACAGTTTAGGTGGTCGTTTAAGACGGTTTGCATGACGGGTGCGATAATGTGCTCGGACGAAGTGCGTAGTTACCAGTCGGAATTATGCACAATGAAGCATTCACATATTATTTCTGCTTCAAATAAAGTCACAAACTAAACATATTCACCAATCAAGACATGATACATACCACAATGACATGCAGCAAAATTATAATACTGTATCTCAACTCCTTGTACACATTGCAATTAATGCAATTTCTATTATTTCTTTCCACTTCCAAATAAAAATGTGGTTGGATTATTCAGCATATGATCAACCTGGGTGAGACCAAGCACAGGTTTGGTGATTGCTTCGCACAACACCTCCACTCAGTTCGCAATAACCAACCTGATCTCCCGATGGCTCAGCACTTCAACTCCCCCTCCGAATTTGACCTTTGTGTCCCGGGCCTCCTTAATGGCCAGAGTGAGGCCCACCGCAAATTGGAGGAACTGCACCTCATATTTTGCTTGGATAGTTTACATTGGCACAGCGGTACGAACATTGGCTTCTCCAATTTCAGGTAGTCCTTGCTTTCTCCTTCCCCTCCCATTCCCAGCTCTCCCACAGCCTACTGTCTCCGTCTCTTCCTTTCTTCTTCCCGCCCCCCCCCCCCCCCCTTTTCCCTTTGATCGCATGGGTTTTCTCCGGGTGCCCTTACTCACACTCACACTCTCTCTTGTGGAATTAATGAAGTTCTATCGTATAGTATCGTGTGTGTAGGAAGGAACTGCAGATGCTGGTTTAAACTGAAGATAGACACAGAAAGCTGGAGTATCTCGATACAGGGCGGAGAGTGACAGAGAGGGGGGCCCGGCCAGAGTTGAATGATAGGTGTCCCGGATGCTTGCCAAGCCTGGCAAAATGGCACAGCTTTTAGGTTGCCTGGCGGGACTTTAGATTGCCATTGGCACCCGGGCAACCGTTAAATTAAGAGCCCTGACTATGTGAAGGCATAGTGGCTCAGCATGTAGTTCTGCTGAAAGTGGATGCGAAAGTGGGATAACATAGAACTAGTGTGAAATTTTGAGAGATTAAAATCCTGAAGGGGCCGTTTCCATGCTGTATCTCCAAACTAAACTAAACTTGTCATCAGAGTCAGAATAAATTTATTAGCCAAGTATGTATACATACAAAGAATTTGACCTCTTGATTTCCCCGCTGCCTCCGCTTCGCTGTCCACTCTGTCTAGTTGAAAGCCAGCCAGTTGCATCGCATTATCCGAGGTCGACTCACACATCGGGTCTCGGTGAAGCACAGGGCAGCGGATCGAGAGAAGTCCTTGTTTGTTTGGCTCACGAGTTGCAGTTCGTCCACATTGTTGTTGAGAGAACGTAGACTTGCAAGGAATATTCTTGGGAGCGGTGTGCATAATCCTCGTTGCCGGAGTCAGACAAGTGCTCCAGAGCGCTTCCCCCGGGCCCTCCTACGTCTCACGGCCTTGGACATCACCGCAGCCCCGCCGACAAGTATATCCAAATAATCCAGCGAGTGAGAGAAATCCGGAACAATGTTTGTAGGAACTGAATGTCTGATGTTAATGAGTTCCTCTCTCATGAAAGT
This sequence comes from Raja brachyura, assembly GCA_963514005.1. The sequence continues at coordinate 4,185,171 of OY740786.1, forward strand.
AATCTTTGTGGGATTTCCATAGACGACACAAATGAACAAACACAGACAAAACAACAAGGAGCAGTACACCGAGGCAGCCGTCGTTGGCACCATCTTAGTTCTTACAGTGCAGATCCTCGTTGCCGGAGATGCATGGAACCATCCTACATTTAAATAGATTTAATAAACAGATTGCATGGATGTGAGATTTGTTGTACGAGATAGATTGAGAAGAAGGGGATGATATTATGTTTATCTTGGAAGCATGAGACGCATTTTATTTTGCATTGTCGGCCATAGAGCCTTTCCTGTGCTGGACTGTTCAATGTTTCATCATCAAAATTTATTTGAAAACTTGAGCAGAAAATTGACAATACAGATGTCATAGAACCATACATCATGGAAACTGGCCCTTCAGCCCAACTCAAATATATGTATGTAGGTTCCATGAGACAGATTGTATCTCCAATGAGCTGCTGTCTAGTAGTTGGTAGGATGGTTCAGTTACCTCATAACAGCTGAGGAAAAAACTTGAACCTCCAGATTCATGGACAGTTTCTTCCCAGCTGTTATCGTGCATCTAAACCATCCTACAAACAACTAGAGAGCAGTCCTGAACTACTATCCACCTCATTGGAGACCCTCGGACTATCTTTAATCGGACTTTACTGGGCTTTACCTTGCACTAAACGTTATTCCCGATATCCCCTTTATCATTTATCTGTAGACTGTGGATGGCTCAGTTGTAATCATGTATTGTCTTTCCACTAACTGGTTAGCACGCAAAAAAAGCTTTTCATTGTACGTCGCTACACGTGACAATAAACTAAACTCAAACATGAACACATTGCAAAAATGTGTGCTAACCATAAATGCAGTTAGTCATTTTGGGGATTCGCAACTATTAGTATGCACTTTGCAGCTGCTGTATTAGCTAGTATTACTATAGATCATGGCAGTGTATAGACTTTGGCATTGAAATCAGATGTTACTAACTCTTGGTATTTTTTTATCAATGGCAAAAATAGAGAATGAATTGAGGTACCTTGCTTCAACCAAGGGCCAGCTGGAACTTATAGCCTGAAATGGTGAGGAATACACATACAATGGTAGGTAGCACAGAGGAGCAGGGGAAAAAAAGTTTTAGGTTAATCATATTTCATCAGATCTTCACTTGTGGGCAAGAATTTATGTCAAACTGATTTTTTTTTAAATTTTACATAGCTGTAGAATTTCACACAAAAGCAAGAACATGGGGAAAGACACCTTTTTTGGTGCTAACATAAACAAAAATGCTGAAGAAACTCAGCGGGTGAGGCAGCATCTATAGAGCGAAGGAAATAGGCAATGTTTCAGGCCGAAACCCTTCTTCAGACTTGGTGCTAATTTTAGTGCAAACTCTTATCTGTTTGCATAATAATAAAGGCACAGTTGATTTCAGTGTGTTCCAGCCAAAGATCCTATAGCGGATAGGATCTTTGGTTCCAGCTAGGGCAATCCATTTGTGTTACAGCATCCTATGTGTGAAATGTGCCAGACGCAGTGAATTTTAATGCGATTGCTTTCTTTTCTTATTGTCAGAGGTTTGCGAGTTAAAGTTCCATTCGGTAGGTTTGAACTTGTTATCTGTGGTTACTGACTGCGAGAATGTCCAGACTATAGTCTGTCGGCCAAATTTTGCCCCAAACAACCCATAGCGTGGTGTTCTGAAATGAAACGTGCCGGAGACTAGCTGGAAATGCTGATCCCCGTCAAAGTTATGCAAGAGTTCAAATCCGAGATTTTCGCCACTACTATTTTGAACAAAGGATCGGATGACTCACTGATTGTTTTATGCATTCCAGTGCGACCGTGCTAGACCCAGGAGTGGAAGCTAAGGCCAGTGTTCCTTTAGGGATCCTGCATTTGAGGATAGACACAGAATGCTTGCACAGGGAGCTTCCCCTCCCCTCCCCCCACTCACCATCAACAACACCACAGTCACATCTGTGGAGTCATTTAGGTTCCTTGGAACCATCACCTCAGGGACCTTAAATGGGAGGCCACCATCGACTCCACAGTCCGGCGGCAGCTGAGAAAACACAACCTGCCACAGGCAATGATGGTCCAGTTTTATACGGCCATCATAGAGTCTGTCCTTGCCTTCTCCATCATGGTCTGGTTTGGCTCAGCCACCAAGCATGACATCCGGAGACTGCAGCGCAAAGTTCGATCAGCTGAGAAGGTTGTTGGCTGCAACCTTCCCCCCCCCCCCCCCCCCCCCCCATTGACCCCGAAACGTCACCAATTCCTTTTCCCCATAGATGCTGCCTCACCCGCTGAGTTTCTCCAGTATTTTATGTCTACTTTTGATTTTTCCAGCATCTGCAGTTCCTTCTTAAACATGTTCACCGCAAGGGCCAGGAAGCAAGTGAGGAAGATTAACTCTGACCCCTCTCACCCTGGCCACAAACTCTTTGAATCACTTCCCTCTGGGAGGCGACTCCGGACTGTCAAAGCCACCACAGCCAGACATAAAAACAGCTTTTTTTTTCCACGAGCAGTAGCTTTACTCAACAGTCAAAAGTCTGTAGCCTCCCTTTGCTCTGGCATTTTATTTTATTCTTCACGTTTTAATTATAATGTTTTATTTTTAATTTGTGGCTGTATATCGTACTGTTATCCTTGTGAGCAAAGCACCAAAGCAAATTCCTTGTATGTATACATACTTGGCTAATAAAATGTATTCAATTAACTCAATGGGTCAGGTAGTATCTTTGGAGAAAAGGAATGGGTTTCGGGTCAAGACCTTCATTCTGAAGAAGGGTCTTGTCTTGAAACGTTACCTATTTTTCTCCAAAGGTGATGACTGACCTACTGCGTTACTCCAGCATTTTATGTCTCTCCTTGGTGTAAACTAGCATCTGTAGTTCCTTCCTACTGCATTGCTTGAGTTTGTTTCTATTTCATGACGCCCCTGTCCCACTTTCACGACCTAATTGGCGACCTCTGCCGAGCTTGGCCTTGACTCGTACTCGCACCATGGTCGTAGGAGGTCTTCGTAACTCTCTTTTATGCTCGTGAGTGGTCTCCGCGTACTCGTGGCCTCAAGTAGGTCGTGGCGTTTTTACCAGCCTGATAAAAAATGTCCATGAGTAAAAAAAAGGTCGGCATCGAAAAAATTGATACTTTTCACTCGTAGGTAGGTCGTGATAGGCGGTAACTGGCCCGAGAAAAAAATGCAAACATGACATCATTTTATCATGCGATCATTTTCCACTCATAGCTAGTCGTAGTTGGTCTTGGGTGTGGAAGACTGAGGTCGTAGACATAGTCGTGGGAGGTCGTAGACATAGTCTTTTACTTTGGCGAGTCAACACGACCGTGACATTTTTTTCAACTCGTCTAGGCTCTTCTAAACTCGTGGATTAGGTCGTCCAAGTGGGATGGGTCCTTAACCAGGAGTCAGTGGGACTTAGAATAAGAATGTGTTCCTTGCCAATTACCAGTCTACTTAATGTTTCCAGTTGCAGGGGAGAAAGCTTTATCAGCAGTAAGGCAACTTTAAAACCTCTCAAGTGAAATCTGATCACGGAGGCGCAAGAGACTACAGCTGCTCCTCGACCTACGATGGGATTACGTTCCAATAAACCCATCGTAAATCGAAAATATCGTAAGTCGAAAACGCATTTAATACAATTTGATCACATGACCGAAAGTGTGCTGTGCTTCGCTGCCGTTGCCCAGTGTTTGCAACGTCGAAATGTCGTAAGTCGAAGCATCGTAAATCGGGGAGCATCTGTACAAATGCTGGAATCTAGTGCAAAATCAAACAGCTAGAGGAACATCTGTGGAGCATCAAGGAGCATCTGTGGACTCGAGGGAATGATGGACGTTTTGCATTGAGACCCTGTATCAAGTATTGAGAGGGTGGATGGCCAGTATGGGGGAGATGGCCAAGTGAGAGCAAGGAAAGGATGGGATAGAGGTTAACGGGTGATTAGGTGCTGGGCAAAACCAGGCTGGGAGTATGGGAAGGAAAGTATGGGGAGATGGAACCAGGTAATGTATTGTCTAATCATGTATAGTCCTTCTGGGTAACATGCAACAAAAGCTTTTCACTGTACCTCGGTACACGTGACAATAAACTAAACTGAACTGTACAGGTGGAGGAGGGTAACCAATCTAGATAAGGAGTGCAGAGAGTTGGAAAAGGTGAACAAAGGAAGAGAAAGCTAGATGGACGAGTGGGAATTACAATAGACAATAGGTGCAGGAGAAGGCCATTCGGCCCATTGAGCCAGCACCACCATTCAAAGTGATCATGGTGATCATCCCCAATCAGTACCCCGTTCCTGCCTTCTCCCCATATCCCCCGACTCCGCTATTTTTAAGAGCCCTGTCTAGCTCTCTTGAAAGCATCCAGAGAACCGGCCTCCATCACCCTCTGAGGCAGAGAATTCCACAAGACTCACAACTCTCTGTGAGAAAAAGTGTTTCCTCGTCTCCGTTCTAAATGGGTTACTCCTTATTCTTAAACTGTGGCCCCTGGTTCTGGACTCCCCCAACATCGGGAACATGTTTCCTGCCTCTAGCGTGTCCAAACCCTTAACAATCTTATATACAGCGCCTCTACTTCCTGAAAAGATTACGGAGAGTTGGTCTGTCAAGGAGGACTCTCTCTAACTTCTACAGGTGTACAGTAGAGAGCTTGCTGACTGGTTGCATCGTGGCTTGGTTCGGCAACTTGAGCGCCCTGGAGCGGAAAAGACTACAAAAAGTAGTAAACAGTGCCCAGTCCATCATCGGCTCTGACCTTCCTTCCATCGAGGGGATTTATCACAGTCGCTGCCTCAAAAAGGCTGGCAGCATCATCAAGGACCCACACCACCCTAGCCACACACTCATCTCCCTGCTACCTTCGGGTAGAAGGTACAGGAACCTGAAGACTGCAACAACCCGGTTTAGGAATAGCTACTTCCCCACAGCCATCAGGCTATTAAACCTGGTTCGGAACTCTGAACATTAATATCCCTCCATCTGTTATTTGCACTTTATTAATTTATTAAGTCATGGGTGTATTTATGTATAGAATTGTAGTCAATGCCTTCTATGTTCTGTTGTACTATGCAAAGAAAGATTTTCATTGTCCTGTCAGGGACACATGACAATAAACTCTTTTGACTTGACTTGACTATGTTTCAATGAAATTCCCTCTCATCCTTGCGAACTCCAGAGTGTACAAGCCCAGCTGCTCCATTCTCTCAGCATATGGCAGTCCTGCCATCCCTGGAATTAACCTTGTAAACCTACGCTGCACTCCCTCAATAACAAGAATGTCCTTCCTCAAATTAGGGGACCAAAACTGCTCACAATACTCCAGGTGTGGTCTCACTAGGGCTCTGTACAACTGCAGAAGGTCCTCTTTGCTCCTATATTCGATTCCTCTTGTTATAAAGGCCAACATGCCATTCGCTTTCTTCACTGCCTGCTGTGTCCGCATGCTTACTTTCATAGACGGAATGGAACACAAACTGAGATTCACCTGCAATTGGCTGCAGGCTATCCAAGCAGACTATTGTCAGAGTGCAGACACTCTGACACAGTTATCCAGACTACACTAGGTTACAATGATATAGAGGAGGTCACATTGTGAGCACTGAGTGGAATAAATCAGGTTGGAAAAGGCTATTGATTTTGTCTGTGACGTCCTGCTCTGACCTGAAAATAACCCGCCAGCGCTTTTGGACATGAAGATAGACACAAAATACTGGAGTAACTCAGCAGGACAGGCAACATCTCTGGCTGGAAGGAGTGGGTGATGTTTCACGTCAAGACCCTTCTTCAGGCTGACATACCTGGTCTCGGAGTGTGCGTTGCACTATCCTACCCTTTCTCTTACTATTGTGGCCGTGTTGTTGGATTCTAAAGTAAACGCTCTCAAATAGACTTTAAACATTTGAATTGCTATGGTTGAGCATTCTCCAAGCCTAAAGTTTATCTCAGTATTAAGCAGGGTGCTACGATCAATGTGGTATATCTATCTGATCCAGCTGCTACCACCTCATTTCCCATTGATTATTATGCACTTCTGTGGCTAATTAATCACTGACTAAAGTAACTGAGTCACTGAAGGGGCTTTTTTTTCCTCTACTTACAATAATTCTGAGAAATGATTAGGCCAAGATGTACACTTGGATCCCAAAGCAGTTATACTCTGAATTCAACTGAATCCTGTGTACAGACAAAACACTGTAGCATGTGTTGGCTGCCTGGCACCAATCTTCACTTTCTTGTTCTTTTTCTTCTTCTTCTGCAGGGAATACTGTAAGTAACCTGATTATGATCCTACCTCCTATCTATGGTGCGATTCAGACTGTAAAAGATGGCCTTGAAACACGTTATTTGGCTGCATTTTTGGGACTTGCAGGTATGTTTCATTTTTTTAATACACTCTCTTCTCCGTTTGTAATCCTCGATTAAAAAAAATATTACTTTTGCTTACAGATTGTAATTTTTTCCCCCCCTCCATTTAGTGCTTTACGATGAGGGTAAATAGAATGCACCAAATGTTCTTTCAAAAATATCTCTGGTCCATTTGGCCACAGCCTCCTCTACTGGTGGCTACTATTTACCCCAGTAGATGAGGCCAGTGTTCACTGGCTCCAGTATTATCCGTTAGTCATGGCAAGAGAATCAATCGCCTATAATGGTCCTCTTTGTGTTCGGTTTTCTGGGAGATCTGTAGATCTATTTTGAGTGCCGTCTTCTTTCTCGTCTTGTTATTTGGCATGTTACCTCCACCACCTTCCACTGATTTCACTGTCTTGCTGTCATCCAGAACTAGATGGGCACACATTTCCACATCTAAACATTGCACTGGTGTCCAGGTATTGGTTCCTGTCTACTGATTTCCCCCCCCCCCCCCCCCCCCGGAAACTGTGTGCAACTGAACAAGATGTCATAATTGATATGAACTTTTGTCCAGATCCATTTCATCACTAGGATTGGAGGCCCAAGGAACTGCAGATGCAGATAACTAACCTACAAACAGCCTCCCCCTCTCTGTGTCCCACCAGGATTTAACCATATAACCATATAACAATTACAGCACGGAAACAGGCCATCTTGGCCCATCAAGTCCGTGCCGAACAACTTTTTTCCCTTAGTCCCACCTGCCTGCACTCATACCATAACCCTCCATACCCATCTCATCCATATGCCTATCCAATTTATTTTTAAATGATACCAACGAACCTGCCGCCACCACTTTCACTGGAAGCTCATTCCACACCGCTACCACTCTCTGAGTAAAGAAGTTCCCCCTCATGTTACCCCTAAACCTCTGTCCCTTAATTCTAAAGTCATGTCCTCTTGTTTAAATCTTCCCTATTCTCAAAGGGAAAAGCTTGTCCACATCAACTCTGTCTATCCCTCTCATCATTTTAAAGACCTCTATCAAGTCCCCCCTTAACCTTCTGCGCTCCAGAGAATAAAGACCTAACTTATTCAACCTATCTCTGTAACTTAGCTGTTGAAACCCAGGCAACATTCTAGTAAATCTCCTCTGTACCCTCTCTATTTTGTTGACATGCTTCCTATAATTGGGCGACCAAAATTGTACACCATACTCCAGATTTGGTCTCACCAATACCTTGTACAATTTTAACATTACATCCCAGCTTCTATACTCAATGCTCTGATTTCTAAAGGCTAGCATACCAAAAGCTTTCTTTACCACCGTATCTATATGAGATTCCACCTTCAAGGTTATTCCCAGATCCCTCAGTTCAACTGTATTCTTCAATTCCCTACCGTTTACCATGTACGTCCTATTTTGATTTGTCCTGCCAAGGTGTAGCACCTCACATTTATCAGCATTAAACTCCATCTGCCATCTTTCAGCCCATTTTTCCAACTGGCCTAAATCACTCTGTAGACTTTGGAAATCCTCTTCATTATCCACAACACCCCCTATCTTGGTATCATCTGCATACTTACTAATCCAATTTACCACCCCTTCATCCAGATCATTGATGTACATGACAAACAACAAAGGACCCAACACAGATCCCTGAGGCACCCCACTAGTCACCTGCCTCCAACCCGACAAACAGCCATCCACCATTACCCTCTGGCTTCTCCCATTCAGCCACTGTTGAATCCATCTTGCTATTCTTGCATTTATACCCAACAGTTGAACCTTCTTAACCAACCTTCCATGAGGAACCTTGTCAAAGGCCTTACTGAAGTCCATATAGACAACATCCACTGCTTTACCCTCGTCAATTTCCCTAGTAACCTCTTCAAAAAATTCAAGAAGATTAGTCAAACATGACCTTCCAGGCATAAATCCATGTTGACTGTTCCTAATTAGACCCTGTTTATCCAGATACTTATATATATATTATCTCTAAGTATCTTTTCCATTAATTTGCCCACCACTGAAGTCAAACTAACCGGTCTATAATTGCTAGGTTTACTTTTAGAACCCTTTTTAAACAATGGAACAACATGCGCAGTACGCCAATCCTCGGGGACTATTCCCGTTTCTAATGACATTTGAAATATTTCTGTCATAGCCCCGGCTATTTCTACACTAACTTCCCTCAATGTCCTAGGGAATATCCTGTCAGGACCTGCAGACTTATCCACTTTTATATTTTTCAAAAGTGTCAGTACTTCTTTTACTTTGAAACTCCTAGTATCCATAGCTACTCTACTAGTTTCCCTTACCTCACATAATTCAATATCCTTCTCCTTGGTGAATACCGAAGAAAATAAATTGTTCAATATCTCCCCCATCTCTTTTGGCTCTGCAGATAGCTGTCTACTCGGTCTCTCCAATGGACCAATTTTATCCCTTGTTATCCTTTTGCTATTAATATAGCTGTAGAAACCCTTTGGATTTACTTTCACCTTACTTGCCAAAGCAACCTCATATCTTCTTTTAGCTTTTCTAATTTCTTTCTTAAGATTCTTTAAACATTCCTTATGCTCCTCAAGCACTTCATTTACTTCATGCTGCCTATAATTATTGTAGATCTCCCTCTTTTTCCGAACAAGATGTCCAATTTCCCTTGAAAACCAGGGCTCTTTCCAATTTTTACTGGTTCCTTTCAACCGAACAGGAACATAAAGATTCTGTACTCTTAACATTTCCCCTTTAAATGTCCTCCATTTCTCCTCTACATCTTTCCCATAAAACAAAATGTCCCAGTTCACTCCTTTTAAATCATCTCGCATCTCGTTAAAGTTAGCCTTTCTCCAATCAAAAATCTCAACCCTAGGCCCAGTTCTGTCCTTCTCCATAATTATATTGAAACTAATGGTATTGTGATCACTGGAACCAAAGTGCTCCCCAACGCATACCTCCGCCACCTGTCCCATCTCATTTCCTAACAGGAGGTCCAGCAGTGCCCCTCCTCTAGTAGGCACCTCTATGTATTGCTGCAAAAAACTATCCTGCACACATTTTACAAACTCCAAACCATCCAGCCCATTTACAGAATGTGTTTCCCAGTCTATGTGTGGAAAGTTGAAATCTCCCACAATCACTACCTTGTGCTTACTACTAATATCTGCTATCTCTTTACATATTTGCTCTTCCAATTCTCGTTCCCCATTTGGCGGTCTATAATACACCCCTATAAGTGTTGCTACACCTTTCCCACTTCTCAGTTCCACCCAAATAGCCTCCCTAGATGAGCCCTCCAATCTATCCTGCCAAAGCACTGCTGTAATATCTTCCCTGACTAGCAATGCAACCGCTCCACCTCTTGCCCCTCCAATTCTATCACACCTGAAGCAACGAAATCCTGGAATATTTAGTTTCCAATCACAGCCCTCCTGCAACCATGTTTCACTGATCGCCACAACATCATACTTCCAGGTGTCTATCCAGACTCTAAGCTCATCCACCTTTCTTACAATGCTCCTAGCATTAAAATATGCACATTTAAGAAACCCCCCCATCTCTTATTCTCTGTTTATTTCCTTCTTTTTCTTTATCCTCTTGTGTCCGAGTGCTTCCCTTTTCTGCTTCCTGCCTCCCATTCTGTCTACTAGCTTTTGCTATTTGCATCCCTCGCCCCAACCATTCTAGTTTAAAGTCTCCCCAGTGGCCTTTGCAAATTTCCCCGCCAGGATATTGGTCCCCCTCGGGTTCAAGTGCAACCCATCCTTTCTGTACAGGTCCCACCTACCCCAAAAGAAGTCCCAATGATCCAGAAACTTGAATCCCTGCCCTCTGCACCAGTCCTTCAGCCAAGCATTTATCCTCCACCTTGCTCCATTTCTAATTTCTAAGGGCCCCGATTTGCACACATAGCTCTCATCCCTCGTCGAGCTTCACAATTTGCACTTCTATCCTTATCTCTCACCTCTCTTCCAGCTTCCCCCCACCACAATCAATTGAAGGAAGGGCCCCGACTTGAAACGTCACCCATCCATGTTCTCCAGAGATGCTGCCTGACCCACTGAGTTACTCCAGCCCCTTGTGTCTGTTTCCTTTTGTCATCACTAAGATCCCTTGTTTATATCTTGTGTTATAATGTCATACTGCATGGAAACAGGCTCTTCGGTCCAACTTGTTCATGCTATTATAACTGAACTGATCCCATTTCCTATGTTTGGCCCAAATCACTGAACATTTTGTATCTATATACATGTTTGCATGTTTTAAAAGTCACGGTTGTAACTGTTTCAACAACTGCTTCTGGCAGAATGTTGTATCTATGCACCAAGACAGATGTGTACAGCAATTCGTTCTTTCCACGCACAATTAAAACATGGAATAATCTCCACCAAGCCACGGTTGCCCAGCCAGATGCAACTAAATTTAAAGTGGCACTTTCTTCCCAATAACCCTCTCTGGCTAAACCCCTCCCTTCACCACCTCCAGTTTAAATTCCAGTTGGAATATTTTGGACGACCAAGTAACCAAGAACCAAGAACCACCACCCTCTGTTTGCCCCTCAGATCTATGCTAGATGTTTATACTCTCACTTTAACCGTTGCCCTCTAGTTCAGGGCTCCCCTCTCTGAGAAAAAGACTGATTATTTATCTTATCTATCCCGACCATGATTTTGTAAACCTCTATAAGGTCTTCTATCCCCCAGGGAAATAATTCCCGGTCTATCCAGCTTCTCGTTATAATTCAAGCCCTCAAGTCCTGGTAACGTATGCGGCCGAGTTGCACAGTGGGCTGCGCAGTGCCAGAGACCCGGGTTCGATCCTGACTACGGTGTTGTCAGTGTGGAGTTTGTATGTGCTCCCCGTGACCGCATGAGTTTTCTCCGGGTGTTCCGGTTTCCTCCCACATTCTAAAGACATGCGGGTTTGTAGTTTAATTGGCTTCTGCAAATTGCCCCTGGTGTGTAGGATGCAAAATCTAAGGATTTTAGGATCTAAGGATAAGGGGGAATTCCTTTAGGACCGAAATGAGGAAAACATTCTTTACACAGAGAGTGGTGAGTCTCTGGAATTCTCTGCCACAGAAGGTAGTTGAGGCCAGTTCATTGGCTATATTTAAGAGGGCGTTAGATGTGGCACTTGTGGCTAAAGGGATCAGGGGGTATGGAGAGAAGGCAGGTATGGGATACTGAGTTGGATGATCAGCCATGATCACATTGAATGGCGGTGCAGGCTCGAAGGGCCGAATGGCCTACTCCTGCACCTATTTTCTATGTTTCTAAAAGTGGGATAACATAGAATTAGTGTACGGGTGATTGATGGACTCGGTGGGCTGAAGGGCCTGCTTCCCTGCTTTTAAACTAAACATCCTGGTGATTCCTGCACCCTTTCCAGCTTAATGACATACTGCATGGTGAGTAGTACAGTACAAAATATTCCAAGTGCACACCGATGCCTCTACTTCCTACGAAGGCTTAGGAAGCTTAGCATGTCCCCTAGAACTCTCACCAACTACTACGGATGCATAGAAGTTCATAGAAAGCATTTTATCAGGATGATGCATCACATCTTGGTTTGGGAACAGCTCCATACAAGACCGCAAGAAATTGCAGCTAATTGTGGGCGTAGCCCGGACTATCACACAAACCAACCTGCCTTCCATTGACTCCATTTATACCTCACGCTGCCTCGGCAAGGCCAGCAGTGTAATCAAGGACGAGTTGCACCCTGACCACTCCCTCTTCTTCCCCCCCCCCCCCCCCCCCCCCCCTCTCCCATCGGGCAAGAGGTACAGAAGTGTGAAAATGCACACCTCCAGATTCAGGGACAGTTTCTTCCGAGCTGTTATCAGTCAACTGAACCATCCTACCACAACCAGAGAGTAGTGCTGAACTACTATCTACCTCATTGGTGACCCTCAGACTATTCTTGACCAGACTTTGCTGGCTTTACCTTGTATTAAACGTTATTCCCTTATCATGTATCTATATGTAAATGGATTGAATGTAATCATGTGTTGTCTTTCTTCTGACTGGACACAACAAAAGGTTTTCATTGTACCTTGGTACATGTGACAATAAACTGAACAAAAACACACAACACATGAAGCATGAAATTAAAGTTCTAGCATGAATTCAATACCCTTCCCGATGAAGACACACCTGATTGCGCCTCAGGTTGTCTGCTGTTACAACCTCATCCATGCATTTCTGATCATCTGTTCATTTTCACTTCCCGGGTTTCAGTTTTTTATTGTTACATGTACCGAAGTACAGTGAAGAGCTTTATTTTGCATGCTATCCAAACGGATCAGATATACAGTGCATTCAGAAAGTATTCCGACCCCTTCACCTTTTCCACTTTTTGTTACGTTACAGCCTTATTTTAAAATGGCTTAAATTCATTTTTTTTATTATCAATCTATCTACACACAATACCCCAGAATGAAGAAGTGAAAAGAGGTGTTTAGAATTTTTTTTAAGTAATTAAAAAGAAATAACTGAAATATCACATTTACATAATTATTCGGACCCTTTGCTTTGACACTCTAAATTCAGCTTAGGTTTATCCTGTTTCCATTGATTAGCCTTGAAATGTTTCTACACCAGTGGTAAATTAAATTGATTGGACATGATTTGGAAAGGCACACACCTGTCTATATAAGGTCCCGCAGTTGACAGTGCACGTCAGAGTAAAAGCCAAGCCATGAAGACGAAGGAATTGTCCGTAGACCTCCGAGACAGGATTGTGTCGAAACACAGATCTGGGGAAGGGTATAAAACTATTTCTGCAGCATTGCAGGTCCCAAAGAGCACAGAGGCCTCCGTCAATCTTAAATGTAAGAACTTTGGAACCACCAAGACTCTTCATAGAGCTGGCCGCCTGGCCAAACTGAGCAATCGGGGTAGAAGGGCCTTGGTCAGGGAGGTGACCAAGAACCCGATGGTCACTCTGACAGAGCTCCAGAGTTCCTCTGTGGGGATGGGAGAACTTTCCAGAAGGACAACTATATCTGCAGCACTCCCCCATCAGGCCTTTATGGTAGAGTGGCCAGATGGAAGCCACTCCTCAGTTAAAGGCACATGACAGCCCGCTTGGAGTTTGCCAAAAGGCTCCTAAAGGACTCTCAGACCATGAGAAAATAGATTCTCTGGTCTGATGAAACCAAGATTGAACTCTTTGGCCTGAATGCCAAGTGTCACGTCTGGAGAAAACCAGGCATCGCTCATCACCTGGCCAATACAATACCTACGGTGAAGCATGGTGGTGGCAGCATCATGCTGTGGGAATGTTTTTCAGTGGCAGGAACTGGGAGACTAGTCAGGATCGAGGGAAAGAAGAATGGAACAAAGTGCAGAGAGATCCTTGATGAAAATCTGCTCCAGAGCGTTCTGGACCTCAGACTGGGGCGGAGGTTCACCTCCCAACAGGACAACGACCCTAAGCACACAGCCAAGACAATACAGGAGTGGCTTTGTGACAAGTCTGTGAATGTCCTTGAATGGCCCAGCCAGAGCCCGGACTTGAACCCGATCGAACGTCTCTGGAGGGTCCTGCAAATAGCTGTGCATCGACTTTCCCCATCCAACCTGACAGATCTTGAGAGAACCTGCAGAGAAGAATGGGAGAAATGACCCAAATACAGGTGTGCCAAGCTTGTAGCGTCATACCCAAGAAGACTTGAGGCTGCAATCGCTGCCAAAGGTGCCTCAACAAAGTAATGAGTAAAGGGTCTGAATACTTCTGTAAATGTAATATTTCAGTTATTTATTTTTAATTACTCTGCAAAAAATTCTAAACTTGTTTTCACTTATGGGGTATTGTTTGTAGATTGATTATAAAAAAAAAAGAATTTAATCAATTTTAGAATAAGGCTGTAATGTAACAAAATGTGGAAAAAGTGAAGGTGTCTGAATACTTTCTGAATGCACTGCACTATACATAAGCGCAATCAAGTCAAACTTCTGTACAATGGGTAGAGCAAAGGGGAAGATACGGAGTGTAGAATATAGCTTTCAGCATTTCACCGGTTCTTTAGAGAATGCCCAATGTCTGAAGTGGTGAATCGCGACTGAACCCTAACTTATGAGAGGACCTATAAGAAGCCTGCTAACAGACAAGGAAGCTGCTCCTAAGTCTGGTGGTAGGCATTTTCAAGCTTCTATACCTTCTGCCAGATGGAATTAGGGAGAAGAAGGAATGAATGATGAGTCTTCTTGCTTTATTTGGCTCCCATCCGTGCAATGTATGAAGTGAAAGATAGACACAAAAAGTTGGATTAACTCAGTGGGACAGGCAGCAGCATCTCTGGAGAGAAGGAATGGGTGACTTACACCAGCATCTGCAGTTCCTCCCTTCCTACACGTGTATGAAGTGAATCTCGACCCGAAACATCACCTATCCATGATCTCCAGGGATGCTGCTGACCCGCTGTGTTTCCTTGGTAAACCAGCCTCAGCGGTTTTTTATTTCTACTTAATATGTCATGAGCTTACTATAACTGACCGTAATCCTTTGGAGTTGCACTTAACATAGAAACATAGAAATTAGGTGCAGGAGTAGGCCAATCGGCCCTTCGAGCCTGCACCGCCATTCAATATGATCATGGCTGATCATCCAACTCAGTATCCCGTACCTGCATTCTCTCCATACCCTCTGATCCCCTTAGCCACAAGGGCCACATCTAACTCCCTCTTAAATACAGCCAATTTGCTGAACCATGAGACTCTTCTCCTTCAAAGGTACAGAAAAACAAAGAGAGTAGTAGTTTCGTCAATGAGAACGCTCCATTCAAAATGCATTGATAGATTTCTACATGTTAAGGGAATGGAATGAAATGTTGTGGGGGTAATGCTGGAAAATGGTGCTGAGGTGGAAGATTGGCCATAATAAATGAGTGGTGAAGCAGAGTCCAAGGGCAGCATGGCTTAAGACTCCTATTTCTTATGTTGTTTTATGTACAGTGCCCTCCATAATGTTTGGGACAAAGACCCTTAATTTATTTATTTGCCTCTCTACTCCACAATTTGCGATTTGTAATAGAAAAAAATTGAATGTGGTTAAAGTGCACATTGTCAAGTCAAAAGAGTTTATTTCTGATCTACATCGGTGAGACCAAGCGGAGGCTTGGCGATCGTTTCGCCGAACACCTCCGCTCGGTCCGCAATAACCAACCCGACCTCCCGGTAGCTCAGCACTTCAACTCCCCCTCCCATTCCGTATCCGACCTCTCGGTCCTGGGCCTCCTCCACGGCCAGAGTGAGCAACACCGCAAGTTGGAGGAACAGCACCTCATATTCCGCTTGGGGAGTCTGCATCCTCTGGGCTTAAACATTGAATTTTCTCAATTCTGTTAACCCAGGCTGCCTCCTCCCCTTCCCACCTCTCCCTCAGCCCTCACGCCCTGGCATTCCTTCTCTCTCTATCTCTCCCCCACCCAAGTCGCACTAGCTTCTCATTTTCACATTACAAACAGCTTACAATGGCCTGTTTCCTTTATCATCGATCCTTTTTTGCATATCTTTCATTCATTGTTCATTATCTCTCCACATCACCGTCTATATCTCTCGTTTCCCTGATCCCTGACCAGTTTGAAGAAGGGTCTCGACCCGAAACGTCGCCTATCTCCTTCGCTCCTTAGATGCTGCTGCACCCGCTGAGTTTCTCCAGCTTTTTGTGTAACCCTCGATTCTCCAGCATCTGCAGTTCCTTCTTTAACACAGAGTTTATTGTCATGTGTCCCATATAGGACAATGTCATATTTTAATACACTTTTATACATTTTGGTTTCACCATGTAGAAATTACAGCAGTGTTTATACAAAGTTCCCCCCCCCCCCCTATTTCAGGGCACCATAATGTTTGGGACACAACAATGTCATGTGAATTAAAGTAGTCATGTTCAGTATTTTGTTGCATATCCTTTGCATGCAATGACTGCTTGAAGTCTGCGATTCATGGACATCACCAGTTGCTGGGTGTCTTCTCTGGTGATGCTCTGCCAGGCCTGTATTGCAGCCATCTTTAGATTATGCTTGTATTGGGGGCTACTTGGCGAAATGTAACCTGGCCATCCTATTTTTGCGGCTAACCAGTGGTTTGCATCTTGCAGTGTAGCCTCTGTATTTCTGTTCATGAAATATTCTGCAGACAATGGTCATTGACAAATCCACACCTGACTCCTAAAGAATGTTTCTGATCTGTCGGACATGTGTTTGGGGATTTTTTTTATTAGAGAGAGAATTCTTCTGTCATCAGCTGTGGAGGTCTTCCTTGGCCTGCCAGTCCCTTTGCGATTAGTAAGCTCACCAGTGCTCTCTTTCTTCTCAATTATGTTCCAAACAGTTGATTTTGGTAATCCTAATGTTTGGTTGATGTTTCTATTCTTGTTTTCTAGTTTTAGTCTTGTTTCTCACAATGTCTCAAATTGCTTCTTCGACTTTCATTGGCACAACTTTGGTCCTCATGTTGGTAAACAACAATAAAAGTTTCCAAAGGTGATGGAAAGACTGGAGGAAAGACTAGGTGCTGAGAGCTCTCTTATACCTGCATTAGGGAGGCAATTAAACACACCTGAGCAATTACAAACTCCTGTGAAGCCATGTGTCCCTAACATTATGGTGCCCTGAAATGGGGGGGACTATGTATAAACACTGCTGTAATTTCTACATGGTGGAACCAAGAAATGGCCTTTCTTAAAATCTGACAATGTGCACTTTAACCACATGTGATTTTTTTTCTATTACAAATCTCAAATTGTGGAGTACAGAGGCAAATAAATACATGATGGGTCTTTGTCCCAAACATTCTGGAGGGCACTGTATATGCCCCGGCACACAGGTGAAGAAGGGGAGCTATTTCTCAGCACTATTTTTAAGTTTGGGTAGTATTTATGTTTGTTCTTGGCTTTAGTTCCGGTTTAGTGGTCTTACTCAGTGCTTGAAAAGGAAGGAGCTGCATGTCCTATTGCTGATTTTCTGTATCCAAATGAAAAAGACAAATTAAGAACGTTATCAGCAATTTCACAGGGAATCCGTCAAGTCACGTGAAAGACTGCGCCCGGGCAAAGAACAATGAGAGCAGCTGCAAGGAAGGGGCCCGAGGGGAGTCACAGAGGCAGACCATTTATAAAAGTTTCAATGTTTTGTTGAAAATCGTGTACGTGAGCATTAATTGGAATCCAGACTATGGGTTAAATAATCCTGTAATAGTAAATAATATAAATGAAAGCTGATCTCATTCAAACATATCAGCATTTTAAATTTTTTTGAAATATTTTGTATAGAAACATTGAAAAATAGGTGCAGGAGTAGGCCATTCGGCCCTTCGAGCCACCATTGCCGTTCAATATTATCATGGCTGATCATCTAAAATCAGTACCCTGTTCCTGCCTTCTCCCCATATCCCTTGATTCCTTTAGCCCCTAGAGCTAAATCGAACTCCCTCTTGAAACCATCCAGTGAATTGGCCTCCATTGCCTTCTGTGGCAGAGCATAGATGTTGCAGCGGTAGACGTGGTGCCTTGCAGCACCCGGCGTCGATCATGCCTGCGGATGCTGCCTGTACCTAGTTGGTCCATTCGCTCCTTGACCGCATGAGTTTTCTCTGTGTGCTCCAGTTTCCTCCCACGCTCCAAAGACATTCAGATTTATAGGTTCATTTCGCTTCTGTAAATTGTGAATTGTCCCTGGCGTGCAGGATAGTGTTAATATGCGGGGATCGCTGGTCTGTGTGGACTCGGTGGGCCGAAGGGCCTGTTTCTCTGTTGTATCTCGAAACTAAACACAATTTTGGGATGAAGATTTCTCCTGGCTGGAATGGCTCGAACCAGGGGATCGCGGGCTCGAAATAAGGGTTGAATCACTCAGGATTACGAAAAAGGGAAATTTCTTACCCAGAGGATGGGGAATCTTTTGAATTCATTTTCCAAGAGTGCTGTGGAGTCTCAGTTCACCATAAATATTGAATTTATTTTGGATATTAAATGTTCAAGGGATATGGAGATCTGTGGGAGTCTTGACCGTCACTGATCTCCATGTCCCTTGGCTAGAGAGCGGTCCTGACCTACCATCTGGCGCATTGGAAACCCTTGGACTATCTTTAATCGGACTTTACTGGACTTTATTTGGTACTAAACATAATTTCCTTTATTCTGTATCTGTACATTGTGGACGGCCTGATAATTTCATTTTACAGAAGCCAATCAACCTGCAAACCTGCATGTCTTTGGAATGTGAGAGCAAAGCAGAGAAAACCCAAGTGGTCACAGGGAGAACGTACAAACTCCATACAGACTGCACCCATAGTCTGGATCAATCCCTGGGTCTCTGGTGCTGTAAGGCTGTGTGCCGTCTGCCACACAGATTCGAGGTTCACTGTTGAGTCTTGAGTGCTATTTCTCCAGTTGAGAGAGGTTTTGAGCACAACCTTGTATCCTTGCTTCCGTTTGCCTTCCCATCTCTGATCTCCAAACAGAGTGTCTCTTTCAGGGAGACTGCTATTCAGGATCCAAATTACGTGACTTGCCTACTGGAGCCAACTAAGTGTAATTGGGGCCTGGATATTGATTATGTTGGCTTGGAAGAGTGCACTGATGTTGCTTTGACTCTAGACAATAGATGCAGGAGTAGGCCATTCGACCCTTCGAGCCAGCACCGCCATTCAATGTGATCATGGCTGATCATCCCCAATCAGTACCCCCGTTCCTGCCTTCTCCCCATATCCCCTGACTCCGCTATCTTTAAGACCCTATCTAGCTCTCTCTTGAAGGACCTCTTTGCTCCGATACTCAACTCCTCTTGTTATGAAGGCCAACATGCCATTAGCTTTCTTCACTGCCTGCTGTACCTGCATGCTTACTTTAATTGACTGACGAACAAGGGCCTCCAGATCCCGTTGTACTTCCCCTTTTCCCAACTTTGCTTTGCCTGCCTGTGGATTTGGAAGAATTTGTGGCGACAGTATTGATGGTTTCCCTCGAGTTCTTTGAGTCGCCGTTTCAGAAGAATTGTAGGAAGGCGGGCTTATGGTAGAGTGGGTTTAGTTCTTAGTATGGGTCCTTGATTGACAAACAACCTTTTCCTGTGATATCCAAAGGTGGTGTCAGTTCAGACCTAACCAGGCTTTCTGGTACCTACACTCAATACAGTGCTTCTAACAGCAGTTCGCCTTCCACAGCTTGCGTTCTACACTCTCCACCAAGCACTGGCAACAGCAGGCCCTCACCCTGCCTCTCTCGCAGCTCAGGGCTTCACTTGCTCAGACCTACAATGGAATTATTCTTTGCTGGATCCACATTGTAAGTCTGAAGACGGGTCACGAACCGAAACGTCACTTATCTATGTCCTCCATAAGATGCTGCCTGACCTGCTGAGTCATACCTTTAATAATAATAAGCTTTTCCCATTGAGGGTAGGAAAGATTCAAACAAGAGGGCATGACATGAGAATTAAGGGACAGACGTTTAGGGGTAACATGAGGGGGAACTTCTTCACTCAGAGTGGTGGCTGTGTGGAATGATCTTCCTGCAGAAGTGGTGGAGGCAGGATCGATTTTAACATTTAAAAGTAAAGTGGATAGGTATATGGATGGGAAGGGAATGGAGGGGTATGGTCTGAGTGCAGGTAGATGGGACTAGGGGAAAATAAATGGTTGGCACGGACTGGAAGGGCCGAGAAGGCCTGTTTCCGTGCTGTAATTGTTATATGGTTATATATGGTTATACCAGAGCTTTGTGTCTTTTTTTTCCCCTTTGATTTAGAGATGTAGCATGAAAATGGACCCTTTGGCCCACCGGGTCCACGCCGACCATCGATCACCCGTTCACACTAGTATTATGTCATCCTACTTTTGCAACGACTCCCTACACATGAGGGACAATTTACAGAGGCTAATTAACCTGCAAATCCTCACATCTTGGGATGATGGGAGGAATGCAGAGCATGCAGAAGAAACCCATGGTGGTTACAAAGGAAAACATGCAAACGTCACCCAGACAGCAGCCAAAGTCAGAATCGAACCCGGGTCTCTGGTGCCGTGAGGCAGCAGCTCCTGCAGTGCCACTGTGCTTTAACTGGAAGTCCTGGAATTCTCTAGCTCCTCTTTCTCTATATTTTACAATGTGTGTTTTGTTTTCTTCTTTTGCCCCACATGCATTTCCTAATATCATTTTACATAACATTGTCAGTTTGGAACTGCGGCATGGTATGGATCAATGCCTGGCAGATGGACATGGGTGATCATCTGTGTGATAAATATTGACGGTTGGAGATCCTTTTGTAATACCATGGATGTTGGTTAACTGCGCTCTTAACTTCCTCGTTAGGTCGATAAAACATAACTGCTCAGTTTTCTTGATTTCTATGCGTGTTACCGCTTGTCATTAACACATCGGAGTGCTGAAATTGGGTAAACGTTTAATGATTTCTTAAAACAGCAGTCCTTCCAATCTGAGATGCACGTCTTTCCATCTTTACGTCCCCAGTTAGGTTGCACTCATTGAATATTGATCCTTGGTTATCTGCGGTTATACAGTCACAGACTGATGCAGCACAGGAGCTGAATTGGTGCGTACTCACTAAAGGGTCTGCCCCACTTGGGCGACTCTTTATGTGTTTAAGAAGGAACTGCAGATGCTGGAAAATCGAAGGTAGACAAAAGTGCTGGAGACACTCAGCGGGTGCAGCAGCATCTATGGAGCGAAGGAAATAGGCAACCTTTCGGCACGAAACGTTGCCTATTTCCTTCGCTCCATAGATGCTGCTGCACCCGCTGAGTGTCTCCAGCACTTTTGTCTACCTAGGCGACTCATTTAGGTGACTGCCAGGGACCCGTTTTAATGGAATTCAGCTACGACAACACATCCGTCAACCTACGACAACAGAAAATTGTCGCCACTATCGCTGAAATTTTTTTGAAAAATTTGCAGAAGTCGCCCAAAAAATCGCCTGTGGGACAGGCCCATAAGATGCCTCGTCCAAGCTAGTCCCATTAGCATTTGGCCTATATCCCTTTAAATATTCCCTATCCATATACCTGTCCAAATGTCTTTTAAATTTCTTATTGCACCCGTCCCAACTACCTCAGACAGCTCATTTCCATATACCCACCAGCTATGTGAAAATATGAATCCTCCGGTTCCTATTATACCTTTCCCCTCTCACCTTAAATCTATGCACTCGAGTTCTTGATTTTCCCCAACCCTGTTCTTTTCTCTACACTCTTTCCAGCTAAATGGCAGCTTTCCTATAGCAGGATAAGCAAAACTCAATGCAATCCTCTGACTTCGAAAACGATCAGATACCTTAAGGGCAGTTGGATTTGTGATCTGCCAACTTCCCATTCACCGACCAAGGGAACTTCTCAATACTTCCAGCATGTCCATTGTTTGGTGCTCTTCCCCTTGAGCATTCCAGATTCCACTCGGATCTTTCAGTATACAAAATGCTGGAGAAACTCAGCGGGTGCAGCAGCATCTATGGAGTGAAGGAGATAGGCGACTCCCCCAACATCGGGAACATATTTCCTGCCTCTAACGTATGGGAGGAGGTGATATGTTCATAAGTCAGAATTAGGTCATTCGGGCATTGGTCTACCCCTCTATTCAGTCATGGCTGATCTATCCCTCTCAAGCCCATTTGACCTTTTCCCCATAACCTGTACCTCCATTACTAATTAATAATCTATCAATCACCATCTTAAAAATACCCAATGATGGCCTCCACAGCCTTCTGAATTCCACAGATTCACCACTCTCTGACTAAAGAAATTCCTCCTCTTCTCCTTTCTAAAGGTACTTCCTTTTATTCTGACAGGGCAGAATGGCGGCAGAAGAAGCCTCAGTGAAAGCATTTTGAGGTAATGATAAAAGAATAAAGCTTGTGAAGGGGCTTATTTGAAATATTTCTAAATTTACGCTTCCTCCGGGTGATTGGCATGTGTCAGGCAGGTGACATTTTCCAGCTATTTCATTACTGAGTATGCAAACGGAAGTGAGGTTTTTCCCCGTCCCAAAATTGAAGAACAAAGAAATATCTCCAGAAGCTACCTTGTCCCTCACAGTGAATCTGTGGAATTCTTTGCCACATAAGGCTGTGGAGGCCAAGTCAATGGATATTTTTAAGGCAAAGATAGATAGATTCTTGATTTGTATGAGTGTCAGGCGTTATGGGGAGAAGTAGGTATGTTACAATACCTACCTTTAGCAGCGCTGCAGTTCTGCCGCTCCCCATGTGCGCGACTTTGGCGCCTTTCAGAGGGGGGCGGGTTTAAAATGCCATTTTTCTCTAGGCAGTCCAAGTCGATCCATGTCGGGCGATTTCGTCGCTAAAGAGAAATCGCTCCGACATTTCTTTCATAAAGGTATTTTTAAACTACGCTAGATTATTTATTAACTAGAGTAATTTAAAAATCATATTCTAAAGCTCTGAACGGTGACAGCGGAACGGACCTAACGTAGGCGATAAAAGAAGCTACACAGTTTATTTTTACATAAAAACTTGGTTTTTAGGAAGGCTTTAATCACATTTTCATGTTGCGAAAAGGGGGGAAAAAAAATCTATGAACCGGCTGTATTTTTCATACCGACTTCACCGCAAACCACAACGTTCCAATCCACCGCATTCCACTAAAACCCACTCGCTGGTTGATTTAAATGGTCATTAATTTACAGGCATTAAACACTAAATTCATGAAAATGAGATTTAAAAATTATGTTATATTGTGGATTATTGTGTGAATGTTATTTGGATACAGGCAATTAAAAAAAAGTTTATCTTTTCTTAAGAAATGGATAGATGTTTAGATCTACTCATTGAATTTTGTAATTAGCTACAATTAGATAACTAACTAATTATATGCTTTAATTTCAGGTCATCCAAGTAAGATTGTTTCATATTTGTTTCAGACTGCTTCAATCTATAATAACTGAAAATTTCATTGAGTTATCTTAATTTTTTAAAAAATGTTATGGGCTTTTGACTATTCTAGATCACAGCTCTTGAGTTAAGTCAATTGAAAGGCAATGGGGAACAAGATGATAATTTCCGAGTATGGAAATGGCCATAACTTTCTTAATACTGAAGATATGAAAGTGAATTAGGTGTCAAAGTAAACTTCTTTTTATGCTTTATCTGATGGGATAAATTGCAGACTTGATTTTTTAAATCTCAAAATTTTGTAACATTGCTAGGGGAAGGCAGAAGAATGAAGCTAGAAGGAAGAGATAGATCAGCCATGGTTGAATGGTGGACTAAACGATGGGCCAAATGGCCTAATTCTGCTCCTATTACATATCAACTTAAGTACATTTAGTTTTGCTTGCGTAGGATGCAAAACCTGGATAACATTGAACAAGTGTATGGGAGTTCGCTGATCGGCGTGGACCCGGTGGGCCGAAGGGCTTGTTTCCACACGGTATCTCCAAACTAAACCAGAGCGGACCAAGCATTGCAAGTTATCACTTCTCACGCCGATGATTGAGTGGAGCGAGTTTGCCAGACACTCAGTCTCCAGAAATCAGTCTAGAGTTGAGCAGCTTATCAGTTAACAGTAAGCAGCGACAGCTGGGCTTTGCAGCCACAAGCCATCTGCGTGTTGAGGGTGGAGATCCAAAGATCTATAGGTTTGTAGGTTGTTAAAGAAGGAACTGCAGATGCTGGAAAATCGAGGGTACACAAAAGGCTGGAGTGCAGCAGTATCTAATGAGCGAAGGAGATAGGCAACGTTTCGGGCCGAAACTCTTCTTCAGACTGATGGGAGGTGGGGGGGGGGGGCGGGGGGGGGGAGAAGAAAGGAAAAAGGAGGAGGAGGAGGAGCCCGATTAATTGGCTTCTGTAAGTTATAAATTGTCCCTGGCGTGTGATGGTCTTATTACACGGGGTGATCTCTGGTTGGTGCTGACTCAGTGTTTCCACGCTGCATCTCTAAGGTCTAAAGAGGAGTTTACTTAGGCGCCGGGATATGCATGACAGGCATCACTTGCAGGCAGGGGACATTAGTTGAACTGGATATCCTGTTAGGCATGGACATTGTGGGCTGAAGGGCCAGTTCCCGTACTGTACTGTTCTTTGTTCTGCAAGTTTTTTTCCCCTATGGCTATCGAACTGTAAAACTCCCCCCCTCCCCCCCCCCCCCAATCTTTGCACATCCCCACCCCTTTCCACTTGTCACTTTAATTTAATCTTTCACGTATCTTCTTGTGTTTTACGACTGTTGGCAGACCAAACTCCCTCCATGGATAAATAAAGTTCTATCGTTTCGTAAGCTCTCTGTCATAAATAGGTTTGGGCAACTGCCTCCTGAACACTTCCACCCAATGCCTTTCGTGTTCATCGTATCTATGATCTACCCTTCTGGTACACCCTAAATCTTACTGCACTGTGCAGGCTTTGAAAGCCTCTATGTACCTTATCTTTTCAACCATATGCTCAGTTAGTACTTGCATCTTCAATGTCCCAAAACCATTTGCAATCAAATGATTTATTTTTGAAGTGCGGTCGGTCGGTCACTGTTACTAGGGCACAGTCACTAGGCCATATCACAACACAATCCCTGAAGCAATAAAGGCAGCTGAGGGGAAACCATGGAACTATTACTGTTCTGTGAAGTACTCCGAGACAATTTAATTATTGTGAAGGTATTTAGGTGCAAATTTACTTTACTTTATTCTTTGAAATCACGCCTAGCTGGTTAAAAGCAGTACTGCAGCATATTTTTGCCCAACTAAAATTTTGCACATCCATTTCCTGAAATTCTAGTCAAAGCAATGAAATTGGCTGTGTGTTTAGAACTACTTCAATGCTTTGAATATTTTTATAGATAGAAATCTGTACATATCTTTGAGTTTGAGCACTTGGTTTATATATTTTGTTTTGGCCTAATCTATTTACGATCTACAATCAAATCAAAATTAAATCTAATTCAAAGGAGGCAGGCGAATGGGATTGGGAGGGAAAGATAGATCAGCCATGATTGAATGGTGGAGTAGACCTGATGGACCGAATGGCCTAATTCTGCTCCTATCCCTTATGACCTTATCCTATCAGCCTCAACCAGGCACTCACCACCCTCTATATTAAAAAAAACTTGCCCTGCACATCTCCTTTAATCTTTGCCCAACCCACCTAATAGATATTGAAGACATGACCCAGAGTACATTTTTGGCCATTTGCTAGTGTGTGCGCATCTTCTAAAGAGTGTACATTGTAGGCATTGTTTGTCAGTGGAGTGAGCAAATGCAGTGGGTTTTCTAGGAGCGTAATGACAGTCGCTTCTTGTTATTGTTGGAACTGCTTATTCAGGTCCGTTCCAAAGCAATCTTTCATGTTGCAGTTGGTGGAAAGGCTTTAGGGAGATGGGGAGCTGAATGCGTATATACTGACCTACTCTTGCAGCCAGCATATTTGCAGAGCTGGTCCCTGATGTTTCTGGCCAAAAGCGATTCCCAGAATGTTCATTGTGAAGAATCCCATTAAAAGACCTGGTGAGTTTGTTAAGGGCCTGTCCCACTAGCGCGCGATTAGACGCGACAAGCGCGACAAATTCGGACGCGGGGGTCGCGTGGGGGTCAGGCGATCCCGGTGCGAGTGAAGGGCCTGTCCCACTAGCGCGCGATTACACGCGCGACGTCCGAAGGAAGGACGTTATTTTTCATCACGTGACGATGCGCATGAGCATGCGCGTTGCACGACGTCGGGCAGTGACGTCATCATGCAACGCCACGCTGAAGACGCACAACGTCAAAACGTCATCACGTTAATCACGTTCTGCGCGACAGGATTTTGCCGCGCGTAATTTTTTGAGCAGTGTCGGTTTTTGGACACTACGCGCGATGTCGACACCAGCTACACACAACTCGACGAGACTCCGGCGATCGCAGTGGGACAGGGTCACGCGAGGCCGGGCGACTAAAGCGACCACGGTAGGTCGCGCTTGTCGCGTCTAATCGCGCGCTAGTGGGACAGGCCCTTTAGGCTTTCTGGTTGGAAATTGTTGCCATTTGCGTTCTTCAAATGGGACCTACCACTTACCAGCCCAAGTCTGGATATTTCTCGTTTTTTTAGGATCTTGCTATTTGTGATCCTGAACATCTTTGTTACCGAGAGATTTGCACATGTAACTGAATCCTCCAGCCAGTCACGCGGGAAATCACTATCAAAACATGGAGGGGACACAATTTCGTGGCGGACGCACACGCACAGACACGCACATACGCGAGGCTTCGGCCGTGGACTCTGTGGGCGGTAACATCCGGAGCTGACCCGGTTGGTGACCGACTCCAAACTCCAGCAACAGCAGCTTCGTCCGCCCCGAATCGTGGGGCTTGAATCGGCACGTTCGTGGGGGCCTTCATTTTGATTTTAAGCCGCGCTGGGCGATGAAAGACCGCGCGAACATGTCGATTCAGCCCTTAGAAAGCGTCTGATAAACTCCAGATTACAAAACATGGGGGGGGGGGGGGGGGGGGGGGGAGTTTGTACCCCATCTCTCAAAGCATGGGGATACGTGTCCCCCCTGTCCCCCCCAGGATTTCCGCCCATGACTCCAGCCACTCATGATACAATTTTACGATAGAACTTTATTTATCCCAGGAGGGAAATTGGTCTGCCAACAGTCAAAACAACAGTCATAAAACACGACTGTCCACTCTTATTCATGAATGTCCTCTCTTGCCTTAGAATGAAGCACAAGACACTGATGAAGCATCTACAAATGGATGTACCTATAACACTCATCGGGTACTTCTACTGCAATGTCCTATCATTAGAGATCATTGCTCTCTGGTTACCACATCCATTGTGCTACCTACAACTAGCCTACAACTAACTCGTCTCTTGTTCACTTCAATGTTGCAAGTAACCCTTCAGTCGCATCTGGTTAAACAGTTGGTATTAAATGGGCAGTTGATCTCATCTCACCTTGGGGATTCTGTTCCTTAGTTTCCCTTCAGACAAAGGATGTGAGAAGTCTTGAACTGGGTGAACCTGATGGAACTCACACTGCGCATCAGTGAGCAGTTTATCACTGAGCAGGTGCCTTTAATAATTAACCTGACGTCGATTTGTCATCCTCTGTGGCGAGACAAAACGTGGACAACTTTTCACCTTTTGTTGGGTGGCTGCCAGCGGTTTACATGCAACCACTTGGCAAGACAATTTTGAAGCCTTTCCCTTCAGCAATACAACGTGAATTGCTTATTAAATACTGTAGCAATGTAACAGGATTTCAGTTCAGCTAAAAAGCTTTTCACATCCGAGAATCTACTTGATGTAAGTGTAGGACATATTTTCCTCTTCGCATACCTGGTTTCATAATAACAGAGTGGCGCGTAAGTAGAACTATTTTGATGCGTTTATTTGAACTGTGCAGAAGAATTGACATATATGATTTTCTAAATTCTAGATTCTGTGGAATCTAGGCTCAGATAGAGTGGATGTGGAGAGGATGTTTCCAAGAAAGTCTCATCCAGAGTACCGTACCTTCCATTAATATTAACCATATAATATAACCATATAACAATTACAGCACGGAAACAGGCCTTCTCGGCCCTTCCAGTCCGCGCCGACCATTTATTTTCCCCTAGTCCCATCTACCTGCACTCAGACCATACCCCTCCATTCCCTTCCCGTCCATATACCTATCCACTTTGCTTTTAAATGTTAAAATCGATCCTGCCCCCACCACCTCTGCTGGAAGATCATTCCACACAGCCACCACTTTCTGAATAAAGAAGTTCCCCCTCATGTTACCCCTAAACTTCTGTCCCTTAATTCTCATGTCATGCCCTCTTGTTTGAATCTTCCCTACCCTCAATGGGAAAAGCTTATCCACGTCAACTCTGTCTATCCCTTTCATCATTTTAAAGACCTCAATCAAGTCCCCCCTTAACCTTCTGCGCTCCAAAGAATAAAGACCTAACTTGATCAACCTTTCTCTGTAACTTAGTTGCTGGAACCCAGGCAACATTCTAGTAAATCTCCTCTGTACTCTCTCTATTTTGCTGCCATCCTTCCTATAATTAGGCAACCAAAATTGTACACCATACTCCAGAATTGGTCTCACCAATACCTTGTACAATTTTAACATTACTTCCCTACTCCTATATTCTCTCATTCCACTTAAATATGAGCCTAGGTTTTATGCTCAGAGCATGAGGTAGAGCTTTGCACGCACAGACTTCTGGCATTTTCCTTCATTAAAAATAACTTGAACTAACTAGATGGTCCTTTTAACTTTGAAATGTGTTAAAATCTCATACTAATCATTAACTTGGAGATGTTAGTGCCAACTCAGTTATAGAAATGTGCCTTATTTGTCTTGTGGTGTCTTGCTGATGGTCTTAGATATAAAGTGGGAGTAGATGAAGGAAGGAATGAATGAATAAGTGTATTGGCCAAGTATTCACATACAAGGAATTTGCCTTGGTGCTCCGCCCGCAAGTGACGTCATGACATACAGTGACAGTTAAGAATGACACACAAAACATTGAAAATTAATAATGATATTAATGTTTAATTAATACAAAGATTAAAACAAACACAATACAATTAGCCGATGGATATAAATTAATGGATAACATAGTACTCTGAGCAGCAATGGTCATACTTGAAAATGAAGTGCCATTCTATTTAGTTTATTTTTAGTTTATTGTCAAGGGTACCGAGGTACCGTGAAAAGCTTTTTGTTGCATGCTAACCAGTCACCAGTATGATTACAATCGAGCCATCAAGTACAGATCCATGATAAATGGA
Source organism: Raja brachyura (assembly GCA_963514005.1). The sequence goes on from OY740786.1 coordinate 4,214,291, forward strand.
ATAACATTTAGCACAAGATAAATTCCAGTGAAATCTGATTAAAGATGATCCGGGGGTTTTCAATGGGTCCTTAGTCAGTAGGTGGTGAATTTATTGCTGCAGACGGCTGTGGAGGCCGTCATTGGGTATTTTTAAGACTGACATTAATAGATTCTTGATTAGTACAGGTGTCAGGGGACATGGGGGGGAAGACGGGAATGGGGTCAGGGGGGAAAGGTGATTGAATGGTGGAGTAGACGATGGGCCGAATGGCCTACCTCTGCTTCTATGAATTATGGATTTATGAACCTCAATCTGGTGTTGGCTACGTGGCCAGAATAATATGACAGTGAATAGGCAACTCCACAAGCACGATATCAGATCAATGCTGTACAACCTTGCCACATCAAGTTGCGAATGGTAACGGAAGCAACTGCAAATGCTGGTTTCAACCGAAGATAGACTCAAAATGCTGAAGGTGCCCTGAGTTGCTCCAGCATTCTGTGTCTACCTATAATTGTGAATGGTAGTGGACAATTGAACAGCAAATTGGGCCTGGCATGCAAGTACTCTAGACTGCACTGAAACGTGTAACTGCACGCAGATGCTATTTCCAAGTGGAAGATTGATCATTCCCTCTCTTGAGTTTCCTCACCCCTGCGTAGAGGCGAGTCTTCAGCCAATTCAGCTCACTTCATGTGAATTAAAAAGAAAACGGCTTTGATCACTGGACATAACAAAGGCAATTAAATCGAACTACACCCTACTGTTATTACTCAAGACCTGCCCAAGAACTGGCTGCGTGTTTAGTTAAAGCTGTTCCGGTACACTTACAATGCTGGCATCCACCCGGCTATTTGGAAGATTGCCCAGGTAAGACCATGTGGGTGGCACAGTGGCCCAGCAATTGGTGCGCTGCTGAACTGTGCCAGCGGCTCTGGTTCAAACTTGCATGTGTGACTCGCACCTGGGCGGCTGTGCGGGTTTCTCCCAGGTTCCACTCACATCCCAAAGATATGGTGGCAGATTAAATGGCACTAAATTGCTGCACCTCCATCACACTGATGTGCAGGGGGATGACTGTGGAGCCACATGCATTGTGCATCTAAGAGGGAATTAGATGTGGCCCTTGTGGCTAAGGGGATCAGAGGGTATGGAGAGAAGGCAGGTACAGGATACTGAGTTAGATGATCAGCCATGATCATATTGAATGGCGGTGCAGGCTCGAAGGGCCGAATGGCCTACTCCTGCACCTAATTTCTATGTTTCTATGTGTATCATCAAAAGTGGGTCTGAGGTTGAGTATCCTTCAGTAAATGACTCGCTTCCTGACACCCCAAAGCGTATGCACCATTTGCAGGTGCAACAAGGCAGGACAGCGAGACTTGGGTGGACAGGGCGATGCAGGAGGTGTTTGGCACACTTGCCTTTATTGATCAGGCTTTTGGAACATAGATCAGTACAGCACAAGAACAGGTCCCTTTGACCCCAAATGTTTATTGGCGATCATGATCTTGCCAAGATCAACTTTTATCAGCCTGCACATAGAACATAGAACAGTACAGCACAGGAACCGGCCCTTCGGCCCATAATGTTTGTGCTGAACAAGGTGCCAAGTTAAACTGGATTCATCTGCCAGTACATGATCCATAACTCTTGAATCCTTACACTACCATGTGCCTATCTAAAAGCCTCTTAAACGCCACCATCGTAACTGCCTCCACCACTACTCTTTGCAATGTGTTCCAGGCACCTACCATTATAAGTGTAAAAAAAAACTTACTCTGCACATCTTCATTAAACCTTCCTCCTTTCACCTTATAGCTACGCCCTCTAGTGTTGGACATTTCCAGCCTGGGAAAAAGGTTCTGACTACCCTATCTACGGCTCATCTAAGAATAAGGGGTAAGCCACTTGGAACGGGGATGAGGAATAGCTTTTTTAACCAGAGAGTTGTGAATCTGTGAAATTCTCTGCCTCAGGAGGCAGTGGAAGCCAATTCTCTGGATGCTTTCAAGAGAGAGTTAGATAAAGCTCTTAAAGATATCGGAGTCAGGGGATATGGTGAGACGGCAGGTACGGGATACTGAATGTGGATGATCAGCCATGATCACAGTGAATGGCGGTGCTGGCTCGAAGGGCCAAGTGGCCTACTCCTGCACCTATTATCTATTGTCTATTGGTTCTCATAATTTTATTTATAATCCATCTCCACTCCCTGAATATCCTTATGCCTATCCAAAATTATTTAAAATAATATTTGAGTATAGATGTTGGGACATGTACAAAATGTTGGTCAGGCCATATTTGGAGTACTGTATTATTCTGGTTGCCCTGCTGTGGGGAGGAGGTCATTAAACTGGAAAGGTGAAATAAAGAGTTGAGGATGTTCTGGAGAAGGTGAGGCTGTGTATTTTTCCCCATGGAGCATAAGAGGCTGAGAGGCGACATACTGATTAGTAGGACTGGATGTTACAATCCCTAAGGTTTTTCACTACAATTGCCATTTGATATTCTTGGGGATGACCACTAGGTGATTTTGCTACCAATCAGACCCATCTTCAGTTGTGTACCTCAAAACGTCACTGGGTGTTTCGGCCTTTTATCACAAGACACCCTCAGTCGGGGCAGGCCCACCGCAGGGTGATCAGACCCGGGTGTGTGTCTTATGGTTCGGCTCTAGAAACATTGAAACATAGAAAAATAGGTGCAGGAGTAGGCCATTCGGCCCTTCGAGCCTGCACCGCCATTCAATGTGATCATGGCTGATCATCCAACTCAGTATCCCGTACCTGCCTTCTCTCCATACCCCCTGATCCCTTTAGCCACTTGCCACATCTAACGCCCTCTTAAATATAGACAATGAACTGGCCTCAACTACCTTCTGTGGCAGAGAATTCCAGAGACTCACTGCTCTCTGTGTAAAGAATGTTTTCCTCATCTCGGTCCTAAAGGAATTCCCCCTTATCCTTAGACTGTGACCCCTTGTTCTGGACACCCCCAACATCGGGAACAATCTTCCAGCATCTAGCCTGTCCAACCCCTTAAGAATTTTGTAAGTTTCTATAAGATCCCCCCTCAATCTTCTAAATTCCAGCGAGTACAAGCCGAGTCTATCCAGTCTTTCCTCATACGAAAGTCCTGACATCCCAGGAATCAGTCTGGTGAATCTTCTCTGTACCCCTTCTATGGCAAGAATGTCTTTCCTCAGATTTGGAGACCAAACTGTACGCAATACTCTAGATGGTCATGTGGCAGTCCAGACAGCATCTTTCCTCTTCAGCCACAGCCAGTGACTGCTCCATTCAGCTTTTCCCCTTCCATCTTCCTCTCTACCGCTGACTGTGGCTGGTTGGGCTCTGGCTCTGGACTCGTGTCCGTTGGTGGTGCTGTACCTGGTTGAGCTTCGCCTGGGGTGCTGATACCCTGTGGACTGTGGTGGTTAACCTGCCACTGGGCCTCACTTGACTGATTTGGCCTACCTCTTAGAAAGTAATGGTCAATGCGAGGCCCCTCCCCAAGCGAGATTTATAACACCATGAGATGCATAGAAAAGATGACTAGCCACAGCCTTTCCCTTAACGTTCCAACATCTAAAACGAAAGGGCATAGGACAGAGGTGAGAGGGGGAAGATTTAAAAAGAATCAAGTGGAGGGGCAGCTTGTGCAGGAAGGAACTGCAGATGTTGGTTTACACTGAAGATAGACACCAAATACTGCAGGAACTCAGCAGGTCAGGCAGCATCTCTGGGGTAAAAGAATAGGTGACATTTTGGGTTGGAACCCTTCTTCAGACTCACCCACACACTCACCCAGACCTGCTATGGACCTCAACTTTACTACATTCGACAGCAGATCCACTCATTCAATAAATGGGTCCTCACCTACCTGGACTCCACTAAAAAAGGGATTGGTCAAGCTAGATGCAGGAAAAATGTTCCCCATGTTGGGGGAGTCCAGAACCAGGGGTCACAGTTTAAGAACAATGGGTATGTTTAAGAAAGAACTGCAGATGCTGGAAAAATCGAACGTAGACAAAAATGCTGGAGAAACTCAGCGGGTGAGGCAGCATCTATGGAGCGAAGGAATAGGTGACGTTCCGGGTCTCGATCCTTCTTCAATCTGAAGAAGGGTCCTGACCCGAAAAGAGGGTCTTGCTCGAGAGGGTCTTGCCTTCCTCACTGTCACGGTCAGCTGCAGGATGTGCCCCCGGAGCACAAAGGCTGAAGGTGGGCTGGGGGAGAGGAGAGGGTTGATGGATGATCCGGATGGAGGCGACGGCTCAAATGAGTTCTTATGCCCAGCTACTGCTGGAACTTTCAAAATTGAACCAGAAAATAGCAACTCTTGCATATGGGCTCTGTGGGCTGTTTCTATACATTCTGTACTTAATCTGGGATTGTATTTATGTACAGCAGTAATTTAACTGAACTGTACGCAAAAAAAAAGAATTTCAGAGTCTTTGTACATGTGACGATGATAAAGAACCATTGAACCATGGACAATAATAATAAAACCACTACCAATTTGAATGGCATGCTTGTTATTCAAAGAATTCATTTTACTCATTTTTGATTTCGGCAAAGATTTTGCGTCCTCATTTGCCAACATAATCTCTTGCTAGACTTTTCCAACATTGTTCAGGGCAGAAAGGGATGATTGTGCCAGGGCCAGCTATTCTGAACAGACAGAGTTCTTTCACCTCTGCTGTTCCTTAAACTCAGACGTGCAAATGTTGCTCCTATTAAATCAGCCTCTACCATCTTTTTCTGGTATTGCATTCCAGATTATCATGGTTTGCGACATGTTCTTTTGCTGCCAACCTTTATATATACCATAGATGCGTTCCTCAGTTACTGGGCTTTCATCACTGGTTATTGTTGCTTCGTAGTCTTATCTACAAATGATGCATCTGACCTCCCCTTAACCTTATAGTTTGATTTGGTATAATTGTCACGTGTGCAGTGAAATATTTATTTTGCGTGCTATCCGGGCAAATCATGTCATACGTGACTGCATCAGGTAATGCAAAAAAAGATAGGAAACCGAGTTCAGAATACAAGTGTCGAAGCTGCAGATCTGTGCAGATAATAACATTAGAAGGGCCGCAGTGAGGTAGATTGGAAGATTAGGATTTCATCACTGGCGTACGAAATGTTGATTTAAGACTCTGATAACAGCGGGGAAAGCAACTGTCCTTGAACCTATTGCTGCGTACTTTCAGGCTTTAGAATCTTCTTCCCAACGGGAGAAGAGCGAATGACTGGAACACAAATGGAAAAAGGTCATAAAGTGCTGGAATAGCAGGTCAGGCAGCATCTCTGGAGAACAAGGATACGTGGCATTTTACATCATGAAAGGTGTTTGGGTCAAGAAAGAAATCATCCGAGGACCATCCTTGCTCCTTGATTTCTTGCTTGCTTTCTTGAGACGGCAAAAAGTATAGATGGATTTGATCAGAGGGTGGGGGAGGGGTGTGTGGAGGAGTAGGAGCAGTCTGGTTTGGGGCAGTTGACGGGCCTGGCTGCATCCACAATGCTCAGAAATTTATCGATATACTAGACTGAGTGGGACCCGTTGGGTCCCAGCATCACACGGGAGGGCTGGTCACCCAACGCAATATTCCACCTCTCCACCAATTCCAATATTGCTGGCCAATGGCGGGGCGGGGCGCGGGGGGGGGGGGGGGGGGGGGGTTCTGTTGCGCTAATATGGGTGTTGTGGGCTGAAGGGACTTTTCCAGAGAGCTAGTATGGACATTGTGGGTCGAATGTATTCTTGGGCTGGCAGCTCAGTCACTGAGGCCTGGCAGTATAGTCACTCAGACCTGGCAGGCTGGCAGCTGAGAAACTGCCTGAAATTCACCCAAAACAGGTGACTGTGAGAGAGAGAAGGGGCAGAGGGTGGACTGAATGGATTATTGGGCTGGCAGTTCAGTGAGTCATGCCTGGTGGGCTGGCAGTTCACTTACTCATGACTGGTGGGCTGGCAGTGCAGTCACTCACGGCTGGTGGGCTGGCAGTTCAGTCACTTACAGCTAGTGGGCTGGCAGTTCACTTACTCAGGGCTGGTGGGCTGGCAGTGCAGTCACTCACGGCTGGTGAGCTGGCACTGCAGTCACTTACAGCTGGTGGGCTGGCAGTTCACTTACTCATGGCTGGTGGGCTGGCAGTGCAGTCACTCCATGGCTGGTGTGGTGGCAGTTCATTCAGTCACCCCTCCTCTCTTCAGCCCCCCACTCTGATCCTTGCCATTCCCCTTCCCCCCCCCCCCCCACAACCTTCCACCCCCCCGTCCCCATGCACTCTTAGTGGCTCTCCCATAGAGCAGCCATTCCTGCCTATGAGGTTCCCATTGTGATGAAGAACACGCAGGCATGAAATGTGGAACAAGGATTTATTAAAGTTTAAAATGTGAATGACTCTTAAAATATAACAACAATTTAAATGTTAAAGATGAGAATTATTAAGTGCTTTCTTATGTCTCTTGTTGCTGCTCACTGCGTCTTTATGTCTCTTTGCTGTTGATAAAAAAAGAGAGACAATTTAAATATAGAGAGACTGAGCGGTCACGTTTTAACAGCGAAAATCTGAGAATTTATCTCGGAAGTCATCATTCAACGAATCGCGCTTTTAATGACAACATTCTTGGTCGATGTTCCATCCTTCAGGAAAACGTTGACATTTCCCTTCATCTTTCCTCGGCTAAGAGTCACAAATAGTTGTCCATGCTGAAATACCGGTTTGTCGAAGTACACCTTCTGCATTGTTTGTCCTTGTGCTTCATGGATTGTCATATCAAAACTTGGGGAATTGGGTCCGCTGAAAGGGAATGTCTTCACCTTCTGTTAAATTGAGTGCTATCCTAGGAATGAGAACAATGTCATCTTTGAAGGCTCCCACGTTGATTCTTGCAACGATCAGATTATTGTGTAGCTCTTCCACAATCATCTTTGTTCCGTTGCATTGCTTTAGCGGTTCCAAGTTTCTCATTAATATGATTGGAGATCCTTTTTTTCAACTCCAATTTGTGTGGTGGTAATCTAGAGAGCTCGAGTGAATCGAGGAACTCTGTTGGGAAGTGAGTATCATGAGTTCCCTCAGTGACAGCATTGAAAGAAAAGTACTCGTTAACGATTCCAGGGAAGCATCTGATGCATGTAGAATTGATCCTTCTCATGGTATCATTGTGAGGAACCAAGATATAATTGTCGGAGAATAATTCCACAGCATTGTCAAATGTGGGATAGATGAAATCAATACAATCCTTCCAATGTTTCTGCTGATAGAAGCATGTCTTGTGGGATTTCAATTTCATCGTCTTCATTCTTTAAAATCTCGTCTTCTCCAACTTTCAACAAAAATTGAGAATGGTCGCCTTCTCCCTCAGTCAATCGCATATTTGTGTGCAATTGAAACTTGGTGAAAAATCTCCACAAGTAGGATTTCTTGATGCAGCCATTTTCAACATCAGCATCATTTCCCTTTTTCACCACAGGAAGGAGTTGTCGAAAATCACCCCAACAAATAATAAGAATGCCGCCAAAAGCCTTAGTGTTGCTGCGGACACCTTGAGGAGTTCTGTCCACCGCTGCAAAGCTTTCATAGAAACATAGAAACATAGAAATTAGGTGCAGGAGTAGGCCATTCGGCCCTTCGAGCCTGCACCGCCATTCAATATGATCATGGCTGATCATCCAACTCAGTATCCCGTACCTGCCTTCTCTCCATACCGTCTGATCCCCTTAGCCACAAGGGCCACAATCTAACTCCCTCTTAAATATAGCCAATGAACTGGCCTCAACTACCCTCTGTGGCAGAGAGTTCCAGAGACCCACCCACTCTCTGTGTGATAAAAGTCCTTCTTATCTCGGTCCTAAAGGATTTCCCCCTTATCCTTAAGCTGTGACCCCTTGTCCTGGACCTCCCCAACATCGGGAACAATCTTCCTGCATCTAGCCTGTCCAACCCCTTAAGAATTTTGTAAGTTTCTATAAGATCCCCTCTCAATCTCCTAAATTCTAGAGAGTATAAACCGAGTCTATGCAGTCTTTGTTCATAAGACAGTCCTGACATCCCAGGAATCAGTCTGGTTAGTCTCCCAGGAATCAGTCTTTCGCGCCTAATCATTGGACATTCATCCCAAACAATGAGTTTCACTTGCCTCATGAAATGTGCCGTCTTAGAGTTCCTCTCGATGTTGCAGAACGTATCCTCGGCCACTTGGATGGGTATCTTGAATCGAGAACGTGCAGTTCTTCCACCAGGCATTAATATAGCTGCTATCCCAGAGGATGCCACAGCAATAGCCACATCACCTTGACCTCTCACTTTGGAGAGGATCAAATTGGTGATAAATGTTTTTCCTGTTCCTCCTGGTGCATCAATGAAAAACATTGAAGGGAGATTCCTTTTCAAGGAGTTGCACACCTGGTCATACTCTGCTCAGCATTCAGCAGAGGCTCATTTTCCTCAACAAACTGCTGTTGTTCTGTTCTATCGTATTGCAATTCCTGCAGCAATTCTGGATTGTCATCATCAAGGTGCATCTTTCCATTTCTTGGTTGCAGCAAATTAAAGAATTCCATTGTTTTGTTGTAATTCTCAATCCTCTGGACTCACCGAAGAATTTGTGCAAAACATTGTTTTGAGGCGGAGGCTGTCGGGGTGGGGGGTGGCAAACATCCTGCAGCCGAGGGAGCAGGACGACCTCAGGCGGGGCCTCTCGTGGGCTGATGAGGGATGGGGGCGGCTTCAATAGGAGGCAGGAGGGGGAGCGTCCGACAGCCAGGTGGAGGGCAGCGTCTTGAGGTGGGGGATGTCAGTCAGGGTGGGGTGGGTGGGTGGGTTGGGGGGGGGGGGCGGTGAGTGGTGAGCGACCTACTCATGGCCTCTGGACTCACTCACTGCCTTGGGACTAACTCATGGCCTCTGAACTGACTGACTCACACACTCATGGCCTCTGGACTGACTTACTGACTCACGGCTTGTGGACTGATTGACTTATGCCTGACTTCTGGAGTCACGTTCGACTTTTGTAAACTGAAAACTGTAACATCCACATTGAGGAACAGCTTCTTGCTGACAGCCATCAGGCTTTTAAACATAACGAATAAGCTCTGAACTACAAAAGACTATATTATTTGTACTATTTGTTATTTGTTGATCACACACACACACACACAGACACAGACTCACACACGCAGACTCACAGACACACACTCACACTCACACAGACTCAGACACACACACACACTCACACGCACTCGCACTCACTCACACTCACTCACACACGCACTCACTCACACAGACTCACACAGACTCACTCACACACTCACTCACTCACACACTCACACACACACACACACTCACTCACACACTCACACACACACTCACACACACCCCCGCACAGACCCAGACTCACTCACATACACCTAAAATGCCAAGTAACTTCAGAGCTTGGTAAACATAAAGTGTCTAAACCGAATGATTGAAACATTTAAAGCCTCCTTTACAGCTGCTGCTAAAGCAAAAACGAGCTTTAAATAGCATTCAACAACACACACTCACCATATACATAGCAGTAAACTCTCTTGAATTATTCAACGGCGTCTTCACTTTGGGCCTTCTGCACTCAGCGCCATCTTGCCACTAATCGGAGCTGACGCACTCAGTGCCATCTTTCCACTAACCGGAAATGACTCCATCAGCGCTACCTCTCCACTAAGCGGAAGTCACAGAATGAGCGCCAATTTTGCATTAAACACAGTTCTGATCTAATAGAAACATAGAAACATAGAAAATAGGTGCAGGACGAGGCCATTCGGCCCTTCGAGCCAGCACCACCATTCATTGTGATCATGGCTGATCATCCCCAATCAATAACCCGTGCCTGCCTTCTCCCCATATCCCTTGATTCCACCAGCCCCTAGAACTCTATCTAACTAATAAAATGTTTATTCACGCTTTTTCCTTCCGAAAACTGTTGCACGTATTTTAGAAGCAAGACACTTTTTGCAAACATTTTAGAACCAAGAAATACACTTTATGCAAACATTTTAGAACCAAGGAATACAATTTTGGCAAACATTTTAGAACCAAGAAATACTTTCTGCAAACATTTTAGACCCAAGAAAAACAATTTTTGCAAACATTTTAGAACCAAGAAATACACTTTTTGCAAACATTTCAGAACCAATACACTTTTTGCAAACATTTTAGAGCCAAATTAAGTTTAGTAGACATGTTTAGTAGACATGTGTTTAGTGTTATTCACAGCTCAGAGAGACGTGACCCTCTCACTTCCTTCATCTTGCGGAGACTGAGTGAGGCACAACACTTCCGGATAGTATAGTCCCTCACCCCAACCACCAGCAGGGGCAGCAGAGCGAATCTCAACATTTTTTAAACATTAATAGCTCTTTTATTTTTCATCGATGGAAAAAATCCTCTTGTCCTGTGCAGCGGAGGGGGACTCTGAGTAAGATGGGCAAGAATCACAGCCGTAAGTGGCAGCGTCTTTTCTAAAATTATGAAATCAGAAAAACAGGAAGTGGTCAAGATCTGACTTTTAGTGATATAGATATTTTGTAAAGTAGTTGCCATACCAAACTGTGAAGCAGCAAATTGGACGCTTTCTATGGTGTATTTATTGTTAAGAGTTATTGGAGATTTGCCAAAAGTAATTAGCCTTCTGAGGAAGTCGAGGCATGAGTGTACGTTCTGGCCCGTAGAGTCAATGCGATTGAACCAGGGCAAATTGGTGATGATATTTGCAGATGGAAACGTGAAGCTGTTGACCATCTCTACTTTCGCACCATTGATACAGCACCATGTACTCCACCCTGCTTCCTGAAGCCGGTCACCAGCTGCTTAGTTTTGTTGACACTGAGGGAGAGGTTTTCTCCAGGTGCTCCAGTTTCCTCCCACATTTTAAAGACCTAGACAATAGGTGCTGGAGTATGCAATTCGTCCCTTTGAGCCAGCACCGCCATTCAATGTGATCATAGCTGATCATCCCCAATCATTCCTGCCTTCTCCCCATATTCCCTGACTCCGCTATCTGTAAGAGATGTAGGTTTGTGGGTTGACACAAAATGCTGGAGTACCTCAGGACAGCAGCATCTCTGGACAGAAAGAATAGGTGACGTTTCTGGTCGAATGGTCTCGATCTGAAACGTCACCCATTCCTTCTCTCCAGAGATGCTGCCTGTCCCGCTGAGTTACTCCAGCATTTTGTGTCTATCTGTGGTTTAAACCAGCATCTGCAGTTGCTTCCTACACATTAGGTTTGTGGGTTAATCTATAAACCCACAAGTGCGTAGGATGTGAGACTGGGATAACTAATGTATGGGTGATTGGTGGTTGGCAGAGTCTCGGTGGGCCAAAGTTAGAAGCAGTTATCCTGACTCCGTGGAAGATTTCCCCTATAGTTCAATCTTTCGCAATGAAGAAAGAGGCTTGAGTGATCAAATAACTTCTGCCTGTTGCATTTTGGAATGTAAATTTTCCAAGAGTTTAGTGATGATATCAAAAAAAATTTTTTAAAGAAAGGATTAATTGGAGATATATTGAGATTTGTCTTTGCCATTGTGGTGCCAAACAGTGTCTGCATTCTTTTGTATATTTATCGCATCCATGCCAGGGAAGCTATGTCCATGTTATTGAACTAACCAGAGGAGTGTTAAGTCTTCCTTGAATTCTTGCTGGCTGATAGATCCATCTGTCCCACCACCTAACTCCTCAAATCTTCTCTGCTGGTTTCTATTTTAATTGAAAACCGTATTCAAAACTTTTTGCAGCAGCATACCCTTATCAACAGGGATTTGTGTTATTGCTCGTGTTTTACTGTTTGCGTGCCAGTCCTTTGATGGATTTTAATCTCTCAAGCAGGGGCCTTGTTGTGCAGCCAACTTGGCTTAGCTTTGGAAATAGAGTCTGGAGAAAAAAAAAAATGTTTGGCAGGTTTGCTGCTTGAATACAGTGGAGATGGACACACGTTTGTAGACTTCCATTCACTCAACACTCCCGTGTGCTGAGGTAGAGTAACAGCAGGCACGGCTCGACCGCTGCAGACCGAGTATCCGCCTGGAGAGGGAATCCTGACCCCCCTGCTCGCTCTTAAATACCGGGAATTGGAGAGGAGCAGGATCGAGGAGTTGGAGAAATGCCGGCGGGCGCTGGTCAAGGGGCCTAATAAGGTCACGTGGGATCTTGCCTTCCGCACCCTCAAGATCGGCTGCAGGAGTCCCCCCATCCCCCCCCCCCCGGCAAACAAGGGGTGAAGACGGCGGTCCAAAGAGAGAGACAACGGTTCATGGGTCGACTGGAATGGCGGTGACGGCTGCAATAGGCACTTGTGGCCCACTGCAGCTGTGACTGTGAAATGGCAGCAAAATAGTATCTTGCGTATGGTCATCAGATCATGTTCATAAATGATAGTAGAATTAGGCCATGAGAAAGGAAGTACTTGTTTCCCCTCTTCCCCAATTCTATTGAATGACTTGGTTTCCCATTGTTGTTTGACAGAAATATACAGTACAACCAGGCCTTTCCTTGCCGCTCCCCCCCCCCCACCGAGTCATCGCTGACCATTAGTTCACACTAGTTCTATGTTATTCTATGCTACTTTTGTGCCCATTCCCTACACACCGTCCACCCACACCGTGAGGGGTGGAACAGTAGCGCAGCGGTGGAGTTGCTGCCTTACAGCGCCAGAGACTCTGGTTCGATCCTGACTACGGGTGCTGTCTAGACAGAGTTTGTACACTCCCCGTGGGTTTTCTCCGGGTGCTCTTGTTTCCTCCCACACTCCAAAGATGTACAGGTTTGTAGGTTCAGTGACTTCGGTAAAAATTGTAAATTGTCCCTAGTGCTGGTTGGCACATACTCGATGGGCTGACAGGCCTGTTTCCGCGCTGTATCTGTAAACTAAACTAAACGAGGCGCAATTTGAAGCGGCCAATTAACCTCCAAAAAGAGCCCCCGAGGAAACCTACGTGGTCACAGGGAGAAGGCTCAAACACTCACACAGACAGCCAAGGTCAGGATTGAATCCGTGTCTCTGGTGCTGTGAGACTGCAGATCTGCCAGCTTTACCCCTGTGTCGAGACCTGAAATGTTGCCAATTCCTTCTCTCCATAGATGCTGCCTCACCCGCTGAGTTTCGCCAGCATTTTGTATCTACGTCAATTAAGGGAACAGTTTCACCCTTTAACAGTCTTAAAACTTTTAATAACTTTCACAAATCTCAAATCGATTTGACCTTCCTTTAATGGGAAGAAAAGACTTTTGTTCATTGTTTTCAGCACTCCTTCTGCCACTTTATTGAATTCCTTTCAAATGAGTGGAATGGTTATGTAGGATTGATACTTCAAGCATTGATGAATGCATAGTTTATGCAGCTTAAGCAGTAAGCATTCCTCTACTGGGAATATTAACTCTATGGATGCCTATACTTAAAACATAGGCAGCACGGTGGCACAGCGGTAGAATTGCTGCCTTTGAAACCTGAATGTAAACCTCTGGAGACTTTGCGCCCCACCCAAGGTTTCCGTGCGGTTCCCGGAGGTTTTTGTCAGTCTCCCTAATGGTCGAAAGTGGTTTCCACTCCTTCTATGTTCCGGCGATTATTTAAAAAAATTCAAAACCAGCCGCGACTAAAATAGGTTGCCATTTTAAAAATCGGTAATGTTATAGTCGAAGCCGGTTGCGATGCTAGTCGAAGGTGGTTGCCAGAGGTTGCAGGTAGTGGAAGGTAAGAGCTTTTTTTCACCCAGTTTTATTCCACCAGGGTCTTACCTTCCACTATCTGCAAACTCCGATTACGGGTGCTGTCTGTACGGAGTTTGTACGTTCTCCCCATGACCTGCGTGGGTTTTCTCCGAGATCTTCGATTTCCTCCCACACACCAAAGACGTACAGGTATGTTGGCTAATTGGCTTGGTAAATGTAAAAATTGTCCCACGTGAGTGTTAATGTGTGGGGATCGCTGGTCGGCTCGGACCCGGTGGGCCGAAGGGCTTGTTTCCGCACTGTATCTCTAAACTGAACTGAACTAAAGTAAATGCGACCCATTTATGGATGATTGGTACACGAGCTTGAGGAACGTCAACAGTTAGAGGTTGTAGTCGGCGGTCACAAGGGGCATGCTTATATAGTCATGCAGCACAGAAACAGGCCGTTCAGCCCACTACGTTCCACGCCAACCCAATGGGAACCCACCTCTATTCTTTCACCATCCAATCTTTCAGCAAGGCTTGCACAAAATGCTGGAGTAACTCGGCTGGACAGGCAGGATCTCTGGAGAGAAGGAATGGGTGACGTTTCAGGTCGAGGCCCTTCTTCAGAAGCGTCACCCATTCCTCTCCAGAGATGCTGCCCGTCCCGCTGACTTCAGCACTTTGTGCCTATCTTCAGTGTAAACCAGCATCTACAGTTCCTACACCTTTCAGCAAGGCTTGTAACTTGCAGGCAATGCTAGTGCTTGTGTAGACACTTCTTAAATGATGTCGGCAACTCTCACAATTGCTGCTTCCTCCACTCTCAGAGGCTTTATTTTCCGGGTACTGGCCACGCTTTAGGTTTGAAAAAAAAATTCCCCTCAGATCCCCTCTTTATCTCTTCTCTACCGTTAAACTTTGTCTAACTATGATATGGTGAAAAGTGCCTATATCTCTCATCCCTTCCTATCTATATATATGTCATAATTTTATATACCTAGGTAGGTTTTTCTAACCTTTTCCACTAAGTTACTCCAGCACTTCGTGACACTTTTTGTAAACCTGCACCTGCAGTTCCGTGTGTCTGTCTTAAATATGCACACTCCTGTGCCCTCATTAAGGCTTAAAGCATCAAGGCTTAACCTTGCACTAAACGTTATTCCCTTATCATGTATCTATACACGGCAATGGCTCAATTGCAATCGTGTATTGTCTTTTTGCTGCATGGATAGCACGTAACAAAAGCTTTTCACTGTGCCTTGGTACACGTGGCAATGAACTAAACTAGACTGATTAACTATTATCTATTTCTCCAAATATTCACAATTCCCATTAATCAACGATCACTTGATCAGCTCCCCACCACTGACGATGATTATCCCTATTTACTGCTGTCTGTCTACAAGTTAAAGTCAAGTCAAGTCAAACAAACGTTATTGTCATTTAGAAATACATCGATATATGCAGTTCCAAACGAAATTCCGTTGCATTTTGCTCCCTGTGCAACACGATAATTACAGAAGGATAAACATGGATAAAAAGGATAAATAGACAATGGTGGCAGCCCATTACATGGCATTCAGGAGTCTGATGGCTCGTGGGAAGAAGCTGTTGCAGAACCTTGATGTTCTGCTCCTTATGCTACGATATCTTTTGCCCGAGGGCAGCAGAGTGAACAGTCCGTGATGGAGATGTGTGGGGTCTTTTATAATACTGCTGGCCTTAGACACGCAGCGTTTGGTCGCAATATCCCCGATTGAGGGGAGAGAGGTCCCGATGATTTTTCCACTGTCCTCACCACTCTCTGCACGAAATACTCTCTATGGTGCCCCTGTAGAAAGTGGTGAGTATGGGATGGGGGAGGTGAGCTCTTCTCATCCGGCACAGAAAGTGCAACCGCTGCTGTGCTCTCTTAACTGTTGATGTGATGTTTTTTGACCAGGTCAGACTGTTAGTGATCTGCACCCCCAGGAACTTAGTGCTACCGACCACCTCCACATCGCTGTCATTGATGTGAAGTGGTGTGGGACTGTGCCGGTTTTTCCTGAAGTCGACAATGACCTCGTCAAATGCCAGTACGTGATGCCGTCTCGTCTTCCATTTTAGTGGCACACAATGGTCCTTTATAAAGGGAATTGTTTAGCCACATATTGAACTGAAGATCGACACTAAAAGCTGGAGTAACTCAGCAGGACAGGCAGCATCTCTGGAGAGAAGGAATGGGTGACGTTTCGGATCGAGACCCTTCTTTAGACGTCTGAAGAAGGGTCTCAACCCGAAACGTCTCCCGTTCCTTCTCTCCAGAGATGTTGCCTGTCCCGCTGAGGCACTCCAGCTTTTTGTGTCTAACCTGCATCTGCAGTTCCTTCCTACACATATTGATCTGAGTTGGGGTTTGAAATGAGGTACATAACGCCAATTAAATCAGCATAGCAGGCATTATAGTTTTCCATCACAATCCTTGTACATTCCCAATTCCTTTATATTAGTTAGTGTGCTGGATTAATGCGTTTTAAAAAAAAATGAAAACAACTTTGCTTTATCCTCTGCCTCTAAAACGTTCTCACTGTTGGAGAATGAATGAATGAATAGGTTTATTGGCCAAGTATTCACATACAAGGAATTTGCCTTGGTGCTCTGCCCGCAAGTGACAACATGACATACAGTGACAGTTAGGAATGACACATAAAACATTAAACATTAACTGTAAACAAGCACCAGACACAGTACGTGATTCAAATACATCTTTAATCAGCACTGAAACTTAACAGCATAAAGGGTGGTTGGTTGTCAGTACATCCTGGCTGCTCAGACCGGGAGTGCTGGAAACAAGTGTTAGTATAAGTGTTACAGTGGGGTGGAGTTAGTGATGCTGGCTTATGTGTGATTGGTTAACATGAAACATCAATCTACAAACATCAATCTACATTAACAATAAAACATTATTGATTAAACATGTGAATTAAATAAAATACCAAAGCAAAAGGAGGCTGCACATTTGTTGGTTATTGAGTAGAGCTAAGGCTCGTGGAAAAAAAAGCTGTTTTTATGTCTGACCGTGGCAGCGTTGACAGTCCGGAGTCACCTTCCAGGGAAGTGATTCAAGGAGAAACAAGTGTAAGTGAAAACTCATGCTGATGGTGTTGGAAGCAGCATGGAAGAAAAACATCTCCCTGCTCATTGAGATGGATGCTGATATTTCAGCATATCTGCCAAAACCTTGCACAGACCCTTTTTCAAAAGAAGCTTTATAACATAAATGGGTAATTAGATTGCAAATGGTAATTTAGACAATTTAGCAGTAATTGAATAGGCCCTATTATGATTTTTAACAAAACAAATGGGGTGTGCCCGAGTACTTGGTATTGATGACATGGGGGATGGGGTAGGAGAGTGCTTTACTGAAATAGTTGTGAAAGTGCCAGCCCAGCATTTAGTGCTGCTTAGGAACCGGTGACTACTGGGGATAAATAGGATCGCGGGGTCGAGGGGGATGTGGAGGCAGAGGGGAGATATTAAAGAAGAATAAGGATGGGAGAGTCTCGGCATAGGCTCCGAATAAAAGGACGCACCTCTTGATAAAAGGATGCACCTCTAGAATGGAGGTGAGGAGGAGTTTCTTTAGCCAGAGGGCAGTGAATTGTGAACAAAAAATAACTGGAGAGTATTTTTTAAGCGGTGCTTGATAGGTTCCTGATTTGTTCATGTTATTGGAGCAGAATTAGGCCGTTTGGCCCATCAAGTCTACTCTACCATTCAATTGTGGCTGCTAAATCTTTCCCTCTTAACTTCTTCTCCCCGTAATCTTTGACATCCTTACTAATCAAGAACCTGTCAGTGTCTTTTTTAAATTTATTTATTTATCATCGTTGAAAACATTAGCGATGCAGTGGTGCTGGTTTCCGACGGGAACGGTGACGGAGGCACCACACATCTCTGTCCTCCAGTTCCTGCGGACTTCCGCCGCTGGAAGTACAGGATTTTGGTGTGTGTGTGTGTGCTTTATCATCGTTCCATACAATGCCGTGTACGACAGTGATCGGAACTTCTACTGAAGTGTGGATGGCCTTTGGCCCGCTAGGAGCTCATCCGCCCTTTGACAGGTCTTGTTATTGGTCCTGCTGGGGGTGGGGGATACGGTTTAGTCGCCGACTATAACAGCCTTTTGTCGCAATGATATCCACAGATTCAACACTCTATGACAAGATAATTTGGTAAGTGCGTCACAGGTTATGAAGAGAAGGCAGGAAAATGGGCCTGAGGGAAAACTCGATCATTCAGTATCGAATGGCAGAGCAGGCTCGATGGGCCGAATGGTCTAATTCTGATTCTATGTCTTATGCTCTAATATAACCAAAGTTAGGATCGTTCATGGAACATAGAGAACATAGAAAATAGGTGCAGGAGTAGGCCATTCGGCCCTTCGAGCCTGCACCGCAATTCAATATGATCATGGCTGATCATCCAACTCAGTATCCCTTACATAGAAACATAGAAATTAGGTGCAGGAGTAGGCCATTCGGCCCTTCGAGCCTGCACCGCCATTCAATATGATCATGGCTGATCATCTAACTCAGTATCCCGTACCTGCCTTCTCTCCATGCCCCCTGATCCCTTTAGCCACAAGGGCCACATCTAACGCCCTCATAAATATAGCCAAGGGGTATCATGGGTTCATAAGGTATAGGAGCAGAATTAGGCCATTTGGCCCATCAAATCTACTCTGCCATTCAATTACGGCTGTCTTTTCCTCTCAACCCCATTCCCCTGCCTTCTCCCCATAACCCCTGACGCCCGTACTAATCAAGAATCTGTCAATCCCCCATCATAACCGAATGATGAATTTCTTGGTGTTCTCGGCCAAGTAACATTGAGGAGGAATTCAGGATTAGTACAGGGAGGGGTGGGGGAGTGTGAATGGGGAACGTTCTCTCATGCCAAAGGCTCTTGCTGGACTGTGCTGACAATACAGTGTAAATTGTAAACCTTTTAAGACTCCCACCATGCGGATGTTTGACAAGCAGCCCCAAGGAGTGAGCTCAATTAATGGAGGAAGCGTTTGTTTTCAGTATAAAACCTGATAAGATCAGTGCTTTGAAGTTGTCCCCACGTGCTTTTCGGCATCGCCCTATCTTTTGCAACTATTATGTAACCAAAAATAAAGGGTAAATTCCCAGGTTTATGTGGAATGACTGGTAGCGTTCATATTTAGAAGTATCCTTTTTTCGTAGAATGGGATTGAATAATATTTACGGGGCAGAGCAACAGCGCAGCTAGTAGTGCTGCTGCCTCACGGCAACAGAGACCCAGGTTCGATCCTGACCTTTGCTGCTCTCTGTATGAAGTTTGTACGTTCTCCCTGTGACGACATGGGTTGCTCCGGGTTTCTCCCCCGCATGCCAAAGACATGCGGTTTTGTACGTTAATTGGCCCCTGTACATTGCCCATAATGTGGACAGAAAGTGGGATAACATCGAACTAGGTGTGAACGGGTTATCGACGGTCGGCATGGGCTGAGTGGGCCGAAGGGTTTGTTCTCACACTGCGTCTTTCAATCCATCGTTCAATATCGAATTTAGATCTTGTAAAATTACAAACTGCTAAGGCTTAATCACACAGTCATTCTTTTAACGATGGTTTAAACATATATGAAGCTATTTATCTTAAACAACTTGGCATCTTTTGTGTTTAAGTAGGAACTGCAGATGCTGGAAAATCGAAGGTAGACAAAAGTGCTGGAGAAACTCAGCGGGTGCAGCAGCATCTGTGGAGCGAAGGAAATGGGCAACGTTTCGGCCCGAAACGTTGCCTATTTCCTTCGCTCCATAGATGCTGCTGCACCCGCTGAGTTTCTCCAGCACTTTTGTCTACCTAGCATCTTCTGTGCAGTTTTTGAATATGGATTTTGGGCACATAACACCATATTTTTCCCCTTTCTTAATCTTTTGAATGTTATTCTTGTTTCAGCCGTGGGAATAGGGTCATGGTGCTTCCACATGACACTGAAATATGAAATGCAGGTGAGCAACTGCACAGCTACCAGTGTTTCAATTATATGTTTTAAGCTCTAATTTCCTGACTGCCCTTCAGACCTGACTTGTGTCTTTGGCCGTCCCTTCACCTCCCCCTTCACTCCTTTCAGGGACCCAAGCAGTCCTTCCAAGTCCGACAGAGGTTCACCTGCACCTCCTGCAACCTCATCTACTGCATCCGTTGCTCCAGATGCCAGCTGATCTACATCGGTGAGACCAAGCGGAGGCTGGGCGATCGTTTCGCCGAACACCTCCGCTCGGTCCGCAATAACCAACCCGACCTCCCGGTGGCTCAGCACTTCAACTCCCACTCCCATTCCGTATCCGACCTCTCGGTCCTGGGCCTCCTCCACGGCCAGAGTGAACAACACCGCAAGTTGGAGGAACAGCACCTCATATTCCGCTTGGGGAGTCTGCATCCTCTGGGCTTAAACATTGAATTTTCTCAATTCTGTTAACCCAGGCTGCCCCCTCCCCCTCCCCACCTCTCCCTCAGCCCTCGGGGCCCTGCCATTCCTCCTCTCTCTATCTCCCCCCCCCCCCCCCCCCCACCCAAGTCGCACTAGCTTCTCATTTTCACACCCCAAACAGCTTACAATGGCCTGTTTCCTTTATCATCAATACTTTTTTGCATATTTTTCATTCATTGTTCTTTATCTCTCCACATCACCGTCTATATCTCTCGTTTCCCTGATCCCTGACCAGTCTGAAGAAGGGTCTCGACCCGAAACGTCGCCTATCTCCTTTGCTCCTTTGATGCTGCTGCACCCGCTGAGTTTCTCCAGCCTTTTGTGTAACCCTCGATTCTCCAGCATCTGCAGTTCCTTCTTTAAAACATTGTGTCTTTGGTATTCCTGGTCTACATCCAGATGAGACTAATAAACTTCCGGTGAACATCATAATCAATGATGGACCCATCCAACTGCAAGGATCTAAGCAATTCATTGGCATCTGAGTTCTTTAAACTGGGTCTGGATGTCATTTTGTTACTTGGATGCCCATTACATCATCGAGCGTATTATCAAGTCAAGAGAGTTTATTGTCATGTGTCCCAGATAGGACAATGACATTCTTGCTTTGCATCAGCACAACGGAATATAGTCGGCACGAATACAGAACATATCATATCAGTGAGTCCACATACCATTATACCTATCATATTAGTTTAGTTTTTGTTTCATTTAGTTAAACGATATGCCTGTTTCATCGATCCCCGCATACCAAGGCTATCCTACACACACTAGCAACAATTTACAATGATATCAAGCCAATTTACCTACACAGAAACATAGAAAATAGGTGCAGGAGTAGGCCATTCGGCCCTTCGAGCCTGCACCGCCATTCAATATGATCATGGCTGATCATCCAACTCAGTATCCCATACCTGCCTTCTCTCCATACCCCCTGATCCTACAAGGGCTACATCTAACTCCCTCTTAAATATAGCCAATGAATTGGCCTCAACTACCTGCTGTGGCAGAGAATTCCAGAGATTCACCACTTTGTGTGAAAAATGTTTTTCTCATCTCGGTCCTAAAAGACTTCCTCCTTATCCTTAAACTGTGACCCCTTTGTTCTGGACTTCTCCAACATCAGGAACAATCTTCCTGCATCTAGCCTGTCGAACCCCTTAAGAATTTTGTAAGTTTCCATAAGATCCCCCCTCAATCTTCTAAATTCTAGCGAGTACAAGCCGAGTCTATCCAGTCTTTCCTCATATGGAAGTCCTGCCATCCCAGGAATCAGTCTGGTGAACCTTCTCTGTACTACCTCTATGGCGAGAATGTCTTTCCTCAGATTAGGAGACCGAAACTGTACGCGATACTCCAGGGTTACACAAAAAGCTGGAGAAGCTCAGCGGGTGCAGCAGCATCTAAGGAGCGAAGGAGCAATATTCCAGGTGTGGTCTCACCAAGACCCTGTACAAGTATGCGAGGAAACCGGAGATCCTGGGGGAAAAGACATGCAGGTACAATCTCCATACAGATAGCACCTTAGTCAGGATCAAACCTGGGTCTCTGGCAATGTAAGGCAGCGACTCTGTCACTGCACCACCTTGCCGCCCAAGTTCCTGAACCTTGTGGTGTGGAATTTAAATGAGAATCTGTAAATATTGCACTGTGCGCTATTTTCTTTGATTGTGCACTATTTCTCTCCTCTTTTCACCTGAACTTGAGGCGAACTTGAACTCTGAACTAGTCTGCTGTAGTTACTGTCCACTCCTTTCCTGCTTTATTCATGAGCAGTGGTGATATTCGTTATGACGATTTGTTCGTGATTGATATCCCTCCCTCCAGTTTTAAATTTTACTCCTCCTCTTCTCCCCTCATCTGAAACACCAGTTTGCCAGCTTTTCACCTGTAGGCTTTGTCACTTACTCCAACCATCTGCCTATCAACCCCCCCCCCCCTCCCACCACCTGTGTCCACCTCTCATTTGCCCAGGGTTTTCGCTTAATTTCCCCCCCCCCCCCCCCCTCCACCCCACTACAATTAGTCTGAAGAAGAGTCCTGAGCTGAAAGGTCACCTATTTCTTCCTCCAGAAGTGCTGCCTGATCCACTGAGTTACGCCAATACCTTATGTTTTAGTTGTAACAGTGAAGGTCACTTTAAAATGCGAGTGTTGCGCTTTTACAAGAGATCTAAGTGAGACACTTAAAAAAAAATGTTTTTTGATTGGACCCCCATGGTAAAGATTCTTTAATAGATTGACTTATCTGAATAGTTTGGCATGAAAAGCTAAGTGAAAATCATTTGTAAAATTCCAGTCAGAGTAAAGATACATTTTTGAAGGTCAAATGTAAGAGGTAAATATATCGTAGGTTACACAAAAGCTGGAGAAACTCAGTGGGTGCAGCAGCATCTAAGGAGCGAAGGAGATAGGCGACGTTTCGGGTCGAGACCCTTCTCCATTTATCGTAGATGGCTGGAGCCTGAGGAACATAGATATGCAGAGGGATCGTGGGGGGTGCAAATCCATAGCTTCCTGGAGGTTGCAACAGAAGTGGATAATGTGGCAGACAAGTCATCTGGCATGTTTGCCTTCATCAGTCATGGCACTGAATATAAAAGTCGGAAGTCGCGTTGTGGCTCTATAACATTTTGGTTAGGTCAATATTGTGCGCAGTTCTGGTAACTGTTTTAGAGTCAAAGAGTGATACAGTGTGGAAACAGGCCCTTCAGCCCAACTTGACCACACCGGCCAACAATGCCCCAGCTACACTAGTCCCACCTGTCTGCGCTTGGTCCATATTCATCCAAACCTCACATCTCACATCCATGTATCTGTCTAACTGTTTTCCTAAATGTTGGGATAGACCCTGCCTCAACTACCTCCTCTGGCAGCTTGTTCCCTACACCCACCACCCTTTCTGTGATAATGTTACCACTTGGAATGGATTCCTATTAAACCTTTTCCCCTTCACCTTAAACCCGTGTGCTCTAGCCCTTGCTTTACCTACTCTGGGCAAGAGACTCTGTGCTTCTACCCGATCTATTCCTCTCATGATTTTATACACCTCAATAAGATCACCCCTCATCTTCCTGCGCTCCAAGGAATAGACATAGAAAATAGGTGCAGGAGGAGGCCATTCAGCCCTTTGAGCTAGCACCACCATTCATTGTGATCATGGCTGATCGTCCCCTATCAATAGCCCGTGCCTGCCTTCTCCCCATATCCCTTGACTCCACTAGCCCCTAGAGCTCTATTTAACTCTCTCTTAAATCCATCCAGTGATTTGGCCTCCACTGCCCTCTGTGGCAGCGAATTCCATAAATTCACAACTCTGGGTGAAAAAGTTTTTCTCACCTCAGTCTTAAATGACCTCCCCTCTATTCTAAGACTGTGGCCCCTGGTTCTGTACTCGCCCAACATTGGGAACATTTTTCCTGCATCTAGCTTGTCCAGTCCTTCTATAATTTTATATGTTTCTATAAGATCCCCCATCGTCCTTCTAAACTCCAGTGAATACAAGCCTAGTCTTTTCAATCTTTCCTCATATGACAGTCCCGCCATCCCAGGGATCAATCTCGTGAACCTACGCTGCACTGTCTCTATCACAAGGATGTCCTTCCTCAAATTAGGAGACCAAAACTGTACACAATACTCCAGGTGTGGTCTCACCAGAGCCCTATACAACTGCAGAAGAACCTCTTTACTCCTATACTGAAATCCTCTTGTTATGAAGGCCAACATTCCATTAGCTTTCTTCACTGCCTACTATACCTGTAAGCCAACTTTCAGTGACCGGTGTACAAGGACGCCCAGGTCTCGCTGTACCTCCCCCTTACCTAACCTAACCCCATTGAGATAATAATCTGCCCCCTTGTTTTTGCCGCCAAAGTGGATAACCTCACATTTATCTATATTTATCTTTCTTATTCTTTATGTAACTGAAGAAACTCGTGCTATCCTCTTTTATATTATTGGCTAGCTTACCTTCGCATTTCATCTTCTCTCCTCGTATTGCCTTTTTAGTTACCTTCTGTTCTTTAAAATCTTCCCATCCTCTGGCTTCCCACTTGCTATCTTATACGCCTTCTCTTTTAGTTTTATACTGTCCTTGACTTCCCTTGTCAGCCATGGTCGCCTCTTTCTCCCCCTGGAATCTATCTTCCTCTTTGGAATGAAAAGATCCTGCATCCTTCCGGATTAATCCCAGAAATTCCTTCCATTGCTGTCCACCGTCATCCCTGCTAGCGTCATTTTGCAGTCAACTTTGGCCAGCTCCTCCCTCATGCCTCTGTAGTCCCCTTTGCTCTATCTGCAATACCAACACATCCAATTTCTCCTCCCCCCTCTCAAATTGCAGATCTAACCTTACCTTGTTGTGTTCACTACCTCCTAATGGTTCCTTTAGTTCTCTTATCAAACCTTGAGTTCTCTTATCAAATCCGGTTCATTAGACAACACTAAATCCAGAATTGCCTTCACTCTGGTAGGCTCCAGTACAAGGTGCTCTGAGAATCCATCTTGGAGGCACTCTACAAACTCCCTTTCTTGGGGTCTAGTACCAACTTGAATTTCCCAGTCTACCTGCATATTGAAATCTCCTATGACTACCATAGCATTGCCATTTTTACATGCCCATTTTATCTCCTGATGTAACTTGCACCCTCTATCCTGGCTAGTGTTTGGGGGCCTGTAAATAACTCCCATTAGAGTCTTTTTACCCATATAATTTCTCAGCTCTATCCCCAATGACTCTGCACCTTCTGATCCAATGTCACCCCCCCACTAAGGACTGCATTTCATTACTTTACCAACAGAGCTACCCCATCCCCTCTGCACAACGTTCTGTCCATAATTGCATGTCGTAATTCACCTCTAACCTTAACATTGTTGGTGCTGCCAGTCACCTACTTTATTCTTCCCGTCCTAATCACTCATGTAGTATATCTTTGCTGAGTAATACCAATGGATGTGAAGCTTTAAAATACAAATTTTGGATGGTAAAGGGCCTGTCCCACTTGCGTGTTTTTTTCGGCGACTTGCCGGCACCCGTCATAGGTCACTGCAGGTGGCCCAAAATTTCCAACATGTTGAAAATCCAGCGGCGACCAGAAAAACGTGCGACTCTTTGGGCGACTACGCACGACCACACGGGCGTCACCCCGCGACATGTCGACACGTGACGCCTGCATGGTCGTGAGTCATCGCCCAAAGAGTCATACCTTTTTCTGGTTGCCGTTGGATTTTCAACACGTTGAACATTTTCGGCCACCTGCTGCAACTATGACGGGTGCCGGCAAGTCGCCGAAAAAAATTGCGTAATTGGGACAGGCCCTTTAATGTTGTGCTTGTTAAGAAATGGAGCTTTGTATCTTGTAACGTGTGGGAACTGTGTCACTCATTTACCGTACATTGGGTTGGGGAAATTATGTCATATACAGTATGCCTTCAGGCTTCTCTGGTATTTAACCTGGGTTTACATCAGTTTTTCTATGTATTTTGTTTGCGAAATTCATTTGTTTTTTTTTTCCCTTTGTCATAGTTGTTAGATGAACTTCCCATGATCTACAGCTGCTGTATATTTGTCTACTGCCTGTAAGTACTTACCTGTTAATGGATTTTTTTTATCAGAGCTGATAATCTGTGCCCACCCATGTGTGTCTGGTTTGCATTACTCAAGTTCCAAAGAAGCATTCAGGAAGTGAGAAGGCAATCACATTATTTTCGTATTTAATGAATAATAAGGGTGTTCCAAGGCATTGGTCAGAATCGTTTGGCATTCCTTAACGCAAGTTCAGTTTAGTGTAGAGATACAGTGCGGAAACAGGCCCACCGAGTCCACACGGACCAGCGATCACCGCACACTAACACTATCTACACGCACTAGGGACAATTTACATTTATACCAAGCCGATTAACATACAAACCTGTACATCTTTGGAGTGTGGGTTGAAACCGAAGACCTTGGAGAAAACCCACGTGGTCACGGGGGGAACGTGCAAATGGCGTACATTCGGGATCGAACCCTGGTCTCCGGGGCTGTAAGCGCCGTGAGGCAGCAACTCTACCGCTACGCCACCGTGCCGCCTGTTTTATTCGCATTATTCATTTTCTGTTATCTCATCCACTCTGGAAGGACATAGTGCATACACTGAGTAAAATTCAAGTCTACAGTGAAGAATGGTTGGAGGTTGAGAACAGATGGTTGTTAAGTTATAACTTCTAACTCCATTGTTATACTATACTCTGTTTTATTATTTCAAAAGAAATGGTTAATTTGGCAAGCAGTTGCTTGGAGCATGGAAATATCTTTGTGGTGAAGCTGAAAGAAGTCAGAGTTTGGAATAAGAGATTCTCAAAAGTACCCAGCATGAAGAAGGAGTCTGAAGAAGGGTCTCGACCCGAAACGTCGCCTATCTCCTTCGCTCCTTAGATGCTGCTGCACCCGCTGAGTTTCTCCGGCCTTTTGTGTTACCCAGCATGACGCACAGTTCTGTGAGAAGAACAGGGATAACAGCACAGTGGGCGGTACAGTGGTTCAGCTGGTAGAACCGCTGCCTCAGCGTCAGAGGCCCAGGTTCGACCCTGACCTCTGGCCCCGTCTGTGCGGAGGAAACCGGAGCGCCCGGAGAAAGCCCACGCGATCACGGGGAGAACATACAAAATATATGCCGACGGTACCCTTAGTCAGGTTCAAACCTGGGTTTCTGGCGCTGTAAGGCAGCAGCTCTACCGCTGTGCCACCGTGCCACCCGTTGAGAACACTGGGCTTTATAAAGTACTAGGCATCGAGCAGTGAACAGTACGGATATACCGTATACCGTGGGTCAAAAAGTTTAAATTGAGGATGAGTTCTGTAAAGAAGCAAATTGTACAACCTGGAGTTCAAGATCATCTTTAATCGGTACACATATTATAGGGGTACAGCAGGTTGTTAGTTCATCGTTACTGCTTCCAAGACATAGAAACATAGAAATTAGGTGCAGGAGTAGGCTATTCGGCCCTTCGAGCCTGCACCGCCATTCAATATGATCATGGCTGATCATCCAACTCAGTATCCCGTACCTGCCTTCTCTCCATACCCCCTGATCCCCTTAGCCACAAGGGCCACATCTAACTCCCTCTTAAATATAGCCAATGAACTGGCCTCAACTACCCTCTGTGGCAGAGAGTTCCAGAGACCCACCACTCTCTGTGTGAAAAAAGTCCTTCTCATCTCGGTCCTAAAGGATTTCCCCCTTATCCTTAAGCTGTGACCCCTTGTCCTGGACCTCCCCAACATCCCCAATCCCCAACGAAGACTGACCAGAGTAGGAAGCGGGTGTTAGTATGGATCATACAGTAAGGTGAGGTCACTTCTACTATGATTGGTTCACATGCAATAACCAATCGGCAAGTTCCATCAACTTACCTTGCTGTACCTTGTTCAGAAGATGAAAAGTTGAGCTGTTTAAGATGATTAAATGATTTTCTGGGATAGATTTTAGAGGAAAATCACTTCATCTGGGTTTGGACAGTCCAGAACAAAGGGTGTAACAATAGAGACAGGCCGTTCTGGGCTGATGTCAGGGAATCACAACATAAACGGGAATAATGCGGTCTTCCCAAGCGACTCGCTTCACTCCTACTCTGTAACTCCCTGAGGGACTGAGCTATAGGGAGAGGTTGAGTAGGTTAGGAAATTATTCCTTAGAGTGCAGAGGAATGAAGCATGATGTTATAGAGATGTATAACATCATGAGAGGAATTGATGGGCTAAATGCACATCTTTTACCCAGAGAAGGGGAATCTAGAACTAGGGGACATAGGTTTACACTGGGGGGGGGGCGGGGGAGGATTTAATAGGAATTTGAGGAGCAACATTTTTTAAACAAAGGGTGGTTGGTATATGGAACGAGCTGTCGGAGGAGGTAGTTACAGTTGGTACTATCACAATGTTTAATAACCATTTAAACAGGTACATGGATAGAACAGGTTTGGAGAGATGAGAACCAAATGTTGGCAGCTGGGACTTGAGTAGATGCGGCATGTTGGTCGGTGCGGGCAAGTTGGGCCAAAGGGCCTGATTCCATGCCGGATGGCACTATGACTATCTCAAAGATAATTAAAACCCGGCCTGCTGAAAATTTCAGAGCAGAGAGAAATATTATACTTTAACGAATTGAGGAGATTTTTGAGTTTAAAAGACCATGATGTAATGGAAGGGTGTAACAGGCTGTTTATTCTTTCCACAGAGATGTTCTGATTCAAATGTTGCATTGGGTGTGGAAGCAAATGAAATGCTTTGGACGTGCAATTATTGTTCATAATAAGTCTGAAGTGTCAAATGCATTTTGGAGAATTTTCATGGGTTTACCACACAGCTGGGATGTTGAAAAATGGAGAGCTTGTTTTCACAGATGTCTGGATTGTTCTTTGTGTAGTTTTTAAAAAAAACGGGTCAACTGTGAAGGAAACAAAGGACATGTCAAAAGAGGGCGAGACATAAGGCAAACATATCGAGTGGGAAGTGTTTTTATATAGATGGCACTAAGAGCCAATTATTGAAAATATGTTTTTATGTTCTTGATTGATTTCCAGGATCGTTCAGGATTTAAGTTTATTTTTGTCACGTGTAAAGTGAAGAGCTTTTGGTGCGTGCTATCCATTCTATAGACAATAGACTTTAGGTGCAGGAGTAGGCCATTTGGCCCATCGAGCCAGCACCGCCATTCAATGTGATCATGGCTGATCATCCCCAATCAGTACCCCGTTCCTGCCTTCTCCCCATATCCCCTGACTCCGCTATCTTTAAGAGCCCTATCCAGCTCTCTCTTGAAAGCATCCAGAGAACCTGCTTCCACTGCCCTCCACTCCAGGCGGTGGAGGCAGGTTCAAATTGGATAATACTACATATGAATACATTCAAGCCAAACTCAAGTAAAGTTTAGTTTAGAGATACGGCGTGGAAACAGGCCCTTCGGCCCACCTAGTCTGTGCCGACCAGCGATCCCTGCACCCTCCACTGCCCTCAACACACGAGGGATCGTTTGCAATTTTACCAAAACCAATTAACCTACAAACCTGGAGAAACTCAGCGGGTGAGGCGGCATCTATGGAGAGACGGAATAGGCGACGTTTCGGATGGAGACCCGAAATGTCGCCTACTCCTTCTCTTCATAAATGCTGCCTCACCCGCTGTGTTTCTCCAGCATTTTTTGTCTACCTTCAATTTTTACAGCATCTGCAGTTCTTTCTTAAACCTACCAAACCTGTACGTCTTTGGAGTGTGGAAGAAAACCGGAGCACCCGGAGAAAACCCATGCATGTCACGGGGTGGGGGGACATGCAGACTCCGTGCAAACAGCACCCGCGGTCAGGATCGAACCCGGGTCTCTGGCGCAGTGAGGCAGCAACTCTACCACTGCGCCACCGCGCGGACCCAGATAGTGTAAAAAGAAAAGTGCCAGAGTACAGAATGTAGTTTCTCAGCAGTGTAGTGTAACAGGTATAGAGGAACAAATCCAACGTGTGCATTGCATAATTTGAGGCAACGCAATACATTGTGTGCAGATTCTTTTGTTCTGGAAGAACAATAAAATGAAAGGTATGTTATTGCTGACTAACCCGATGCAGTTTAATGAGTTTACTCCGGTATCTTTTCAGTATAAAAGCTTTACCTCTTATTCAGCTAATTTGCCCTCTTGGTGGCATCGTTAAAATGTACTGGACTATTAATCCAGAGGCCAGACCTAATGATCTGGAGACAGGAGTTCAGATCCCTCCACAGTGGACTATTTAAAGGAGTTAATTACGGCTAATCAAATAAATCTTTAATAAAAGCTGTGATCAACAATAATGAGCATGAAACTACTAGATTATGGTCTTAATAAACAAGTTGTTCGTGAATGTACGTCAGATAAGGAAATCTGCTGTCCTCTCCTATTATGTTCCTAATAGATTCATAGAGCTATACAGCATGGAAACAGACCCTTCGGCCCACCTTATCCACGCTGACCAAGTGGCATTTTGGGCTAGTCCCATTTACCTGCATTTGGCCCACCTTCCTATCCAGTTAGCTGTCTAAATGTCATAACATTCATAATTGTATTCACCGCTATAGCTTCTTCTGGCAGCTCGTTCCAGTTACTGAGTTTAAAAGGTGCCCCTGTGGTTCTTCTCACAGTATCCGGCTGAAAAAGGGTGGCAACCCGAAGTGTCACCGATCCCTGTTCTCCAGAGATGTTGCGTGACCCGCTGAGTTACTCCAGCGGCTTGTGTCTCTCTTAATTCTCTCCCCTCTCACCTTAAGCCGGTGCCCTCTCATTTTAGAATCCTCTGCCCTGGCTTAAAAGACAAGGAGCATTCACTTCAACCATGCACCTCATTGTCTTGTACGCTAATTAGGTCACCCCTCCTATGCTCCAAAAGAGAAGTCCCGGTCCATCCAGCCATGCCCTGTAACTGAAGCCCGCAAGCCCAGGCAACATCTGGTGAATCTCTTCTGCACCCTTTCCAACAACATGGCTCCATAGCTGCAGTATTGTTAAGTCACTTGAGCAGGCCACCCAGTTTGGAAGCAATTAGTGTGGTCCATATGTTTAAAAAGAAACCGCAGATGCTGGTTTATACCAATAGACAATAGGTGCAGGAGCAGGGCATTTGGCCCTTCGAGCCAGCACCGCCATTCAATGTGACCATGATTGATCATCCCCAATCAGTACCCTGTTCCTGCCCTTCTCCCCATATCCCTTGACTCCGCTATCTTTAAGAGCCCTATCTAGCTCTCTCTTGAAAGCATCCAGAGAACCGGCCTCCACTGCCCTCTGAGGCAGAGAATTCCACAGGCTCACTACTCTCTGTGAGAAAACGTGTTTCCTCGTCTCCGTTCTAAATGGCCTACTCTAGGTATGTTACAAAACTTACCTTCAGCGGCACTGCAGTTCTGCCACTTGCCGTGTGCGCGACTTTGGCGCCTTTCCGAGGGGGGCGGGTTTAAAATGCCGTTTTTCTCCAGACAATTCAAATCGATCCATCTCGGGGGATTTTGTTGCTAAAGAGAAATCGCTCCGACATTTGTTTTATGAAGGTATTTTTAAACTACGCTAGATCATTTATCGCAAGAGTAATTTAAAAATCATCTTCTAAAGCCGTGAGCGCCGACAACGGGAAGGATTTTACGTAGGGGATAAAATAAGGTACACAGTTTATTTGTAAATAAAAACGTGGTTCTTAGGAAGCCTTTAATCAAATTTTCTGATGGGATAAATTGCAGACTTGATTTTTAAAATCTCAAAATTTTGTAACATTGCTACTTCTTATTCTTAAACAGTGGCCCCTGGTTCTGGACTTCCCCAACAAGGGGAACATGTTTCCTGCCTCTAGCGTGTCCAAGTCCAAAAATAGACATGACGGTTCCGACCCGAAACGTCACCTATTTTTCTCCAGCGATGCTGCCTGACCTGCTGAGTTACTCCAGCACCTTGTGTCTCCCTGGGGTGGTCAATGAATGATTCTGCCAGTATCTATAATAGGATCAAAAGTAGAAGTGTTATCAAGAACTGTATCAGTGACAGACACAAAAAGATGGAGTAGCTCGGTGGGTCAGGCAGAATCTCTGAAGTAAAGGATTAGGTGACATTTCAGGTCGAGATCCTTCTTTAGAATGAGAGTCGGGTTAATGGGGAACGAGTTATAGATGGTACTTAGGACAAATGAATGGAAGATAAGCAGAAAGCAATGATAATCAAGGAAATGTGGAGACAGTAGTGTTAAAGAAGGAACTGCAGATGCTGGAGAATCGAGGGTTACACAAAAAGCTGGAAAAACTCAGCGGGTGCAGCAGCATCTAAGGGGCGAAGGAGATAGGCGACGTTTCGGGTCGAGACCCTTCTTCAGTAAGTTGGATGTCTGAGACCCAGGTTTATGGTTGAATACACAGCCCTCTATTTGAATTTACTCAGAAAATACTTCTCTTAGCTTTCTTAAAAGTTTTAGCCCATAAAACGGTGTCCACATTCTAGGTAGCTGAAGGTAGACAAAAATGCTGGAGAAACTCAGCGGGTGAGGCAGCATCTATGGAGTGAAGGAATAGGTGATGTTTCGGGTCGAGACCCTTCTTCAGACTGACGTGGAGGTGAGGGGGGCGGGAAGAAGAAAGGAAGAGGCGGAGACAGTGGGCTGTGGGAGAGCTGGGAAGGGGAGGGACAAAGGACATTTATTGTCACATGCACCATTTGGTGTAGTGAAATTAGTCTTGCCATGCAGCACACAGATAAAGATAAGACACAACATTAAAGAATTTAACAATAAACATAAAAAGAGGAGGGAAGTAGGGAGAAAGCAAGGACTACCTGGAATTGGAGAAGTCAATGTTCATACCGCTGGAGTGTAAACTACCCAAGCGAAATATTAACGTGCTGCCTTTCCGATCTGAGATGGGACTCACTCTGGCCATGGAGGAGGCCCAGGA
This sequence comes from Raja brachyura, assembly GCA_963514005.1. The sequence continues at coordinate 4,246,924 of OY740786.1, forward strand.
CAGATAGGTCGGATTTGGAATGGGAGGGGGGAGTTGAAGTGCTGATCCACAGGGAGATCAGGTTGGTTAATGCGAACCGAGCGGAGGTGTTGGGCGAAGCGATCGCCAAGCCTACGCTTGGTCTGAGATTGTTTATGCTGATCTGAGATTGTTTATGCTGGCAGTGCTTTTCTGACCGAGGAGAAACCCACGGGTTCTGTCGCTGGCTTTTCCAAGATGATTTAATGTAGGAAAGTCCAACTCTTGCAGCTGGAAAGCCAGCTGTGGCTCAGCTTAATTTCTTGGTGGCTTGCCGTACTGACTGAAGCATTCTTCTTTGAAGCATCGGCAGTATCATGGATTAATATAATTTAAAAGCCGGGCATTGTTAAACCCCCGTCTCGCGGTGCGAGTCCGCCCACGAGTGATCCCGAGTTTAAAACAAATCAAACTTGTGGTAATCACGTAGAATTAACGTAGCGGGAACGTCAGAACTCGTGGACGTAACTTAGCGACTCGTAACGCTAACGGCAGGTACTCGGGAAACTTGTTAACTCGTGAAAATGTTTCAACGTGATGAAAAATTTCCACGAGTCAAATTTACTCTTGAAGTAAATATTTTAGACTTTTAAACTCGTTGTAAGAACGTAGTAGCTCGTGAGTTTACCATAGTGACTCGTGAGTCTAACGTGAGCACTCTTTAACTCAGCGGGACAGGCAGCATCTCTGGAGAGAAGGAATGGGTGACGGGATGACGTTTCCAAAATTCTGCTGCGTCTTTGTGTTACTCCAGCACTGTGTGTTCACTATTTGTCAACCAGCACTGAATTCTATCTTTAACTCAAAGCCGCAGGATGGAGCTGTCTTTAACACTTTTCTCCAGCTTTTTGTGTAAGGCCCTGACATTCCTTCTCCATCTCCCCTCCCCCCACCCAAGTCGCACTAGCTTCTCATTTTCACACTACAAACAGCTTACATTGGCCTGTTTCCTTTATCATCGATACTTTTTTGCATATCTTTCATTCATTGTTCTTTATCTCTCCACATCACTGTCTATATCTCTCGTTTCCCTGATCCCTGACCAGTCTGAAGAAGGGTCTCGACCCGAAACGTCGCCTATCTCCTTCGCTCCTTAGATGCTGCTGCACCCGCTGAGTTTCTCCAGCTTTTTGTGTAACCCTGTCTTTAACACTGTTGCTTCGCTATCACCGCCTCTTTGCTGCACAATGGCAGCGAGTTTTTTTAAGTTCAGAAATTGAATAACTTTCAATACTGAATGAGAGTATACTTACTATATGAGATGCTGTCCAGCTCCTCTATTTGATACTTAAAACAGACCCTCATTCACGGTTGGCTCAAGAGTAACTCGGGAGAGGAACTTGGTATATCGTACGAATGAGAAGTAAACGGCAAACTTAGACATATACGTGGGAACTCGTTTAAACTCGTGCACACAAACTTGAAATCTCGTAGACAACCACGAGTGTGATTTTTTTTTTTTTCTTTCACTCGGGATCACTTGTGGGTGGACTCGCACAGTGAGACAGGGCCATTAGTCACCTCTCCATTGACTTTAGACTTGCGACTTTAGAGATTTAGAGATACATCGCGGAAACAGGCCCCTCGGCTCACCGAGTCCATGCCAATCAGCATTAACCTCCAAAAATACACTAGCACTACCCTACACACTCGAGGGACAATTTACAATATTACCGAAGCCAATTAACCTAAAAACCTACACGTCTGGAGAGCAACCCAGGATAAAACACGCGGACACAAGGAGAGCATACAAACTCTGTTAAGACAGTACACGTAGTCAGTTTTGAATCTGGGTCTCTGGTGCTGTAAGACAGCAACTCTACCACTGCGCCATTGTAATGCCCCGCAGCAAGTGCAGACAATCCTTTCTTGCAAGTCATTCTACTGTAATTCAATTAATAGATTAATTTCCAAAGTCCCACCGCCCACTTTGGGCTTCCACATGGCATTTAGTGTAGCTAACCCATAGACAAATAGATCATTTCTGTGTGAGTAACTCAGCGGGTCAGGCAGCATCCCTGGAGAACGTGGATAGGTGGCGTTTGTCAAGTCAAGTTTATTCGTCACATACGCATACGAGATGTGCAGTGAAATGAAAAGTGGCGATGCTTGCGGATTGTGCAAAAAAAAACCGACAAAACAGAATGGAACAGAATCAGTAATTACATATTTGTGGGAGTTAAAAAAGAAAAAGAAGAAAAGAACAGCAATTTTAAAAAGACACCACACAACAGTAAATTGGTCCAGTAAAGTTGGTCCCTGGTGAGATAGGAGTTTACAGGCCGAATGGCCTCTGCGAAGAAACTCCTTCTCATCCTCTCCGTTCTCACAGCGTGGCTACGGAGGCGTTTGCCTGACCGTAGCAGCTGGAACAGTCCGTTGCTGGGGTGGAAGGGGTCTCCCATGATCTTGTTGGGTCTGGATTTGCTGGGGGGCGAGTGTACTTCCCATAGTGCGTTCAGCCGAACGCACCACTCTCTGCAGAGCCTTCTTGTCCTGGGCAGAGCAGTTTCCAAACCAGGGGTTGAAACCCCTCTTCAGACTGCTGATTGCAGGGGTGGGGGGAAAGGACAAAGCATGGAAGGTCATAGATGAACGCAGGGGAGGGGGTGGTAGGCAGATGGCTGGACAAACGCCAGAGATGAACACACACAAGGTGTGAGACTACTATCTAAATGGTGGCCGATTAGGAAAAGGGGAGATGCAGCGCGACCTGGGTGTCATGGTACACCAGTCATTGAAAGTAGGCATGCAGGTACAACAGGCAGTGAAGAAAGCCAATGGTATGTTAGCTTTCATAGCAAAAGGATTTGAGTATAGGAGCAGGGAGGTTCTACTTCAGTTGTATAGGGTCTTGGTGAGGCCACACCTGGAGTATTGCGTACAGTTCTGGTCTCCAAATCTGAGGAAGGACATTATTGCCATAGAGGGAGTGCAGCGAAGGTTCACCAGACTGATTCCTGGGATGTCAGGACTGTCTTATGAACAAAGACTGCATAGACTCGGTTTATACTCTCTAGAATTTAGGAGATTGAGAGGGGATCTTATAGAAACTTACAAGATTCTTAAGGGGTTGGACAGGCTAGATGCAGGAAGATTGTTCCCGATGTTGGGGACGTCCAGGACAAGGGGTCACAGCTTAAGGATAAGGGGGAAATCCTTTAGGACCGAGATGAGAAGGAATTTTTTCACACAGAGAGTGGTGGGTCTCTGGAATTCTCTGCCACAGAGGGTAGTTGAGGCCAGTTCATTGGATATATTTAAGAGGGAGTTAGATGTGGCCCTTGTGGCTAAGGGGATCAGAGGGTATGGAAAGAAGGCAGGTACGGGATACTGAGTTGGATGATCAGCCATGATCATATTGAATGGCGGTGCAGGCTCGAAGGGCCGAATGGCCTATTCCTGCACCTAATTTCTATGTTTCTATGTTTCTATGAGACAAAAAAGATTAGAGAATTGCGATTCGTGTAGCTGGAGAATTGACACGGTGCAAATTGTTTAGGAATGTAGGTGGAGGGGAGAGATAGGTACAAGTTCAAGGGGAAGGGAGACTGTGGGGGGGGGGGGGAGGAGGAAAAGGGGAACGGGGCAATTTATGGGAGAGAATACACACTGTGTGGGCAAGTTGCGCTGAAGGGTCTGTTACCACACTGTATCACTCTTTGTGAAGGGGGGGGGGGGGGTAGAAGTTGTGGAATTTAGTGTTTGTGTAGATTAGGTGTATGAAAAATGAAAATGTTTCTGTGGTCAAGGATTTAATCATGCTTTTCCCTCATCTTGACTGAATTTAATATGTAGTCTTATGCAATCTTAACTGTATGAAGATCTTTGCACTGTTGTCATGTGATAGGAGCAGAATGAGGCCGTTCGGCCCATCAAGTCTACTCTGCCATTCGACCATGGCTGATCTATCTCTCCCTCCTAACTCAATTTTCCTGCCTTCCTCCCCATAAGCCCTGACACCAGTACTATCGGGAATCTGAATCTCAAAAATATCCATTGACTTGGTCTCCACAGCCTTCTGCGGCAATGAATTCCACAGATTCACCACCCTCTTTCCTCTTGGAACTTGAGCTGTTATCCTTCGGTGATTGCTACTCTGTGAATTAGCCATTCGCCAACCGCATTCTTGGTATCACATCTAAAATGAGCTGAAATATAATTTGTAAATTTAATCGGGGTGTACAAAAATCATACGGTTCCATTGGAGAAGATAGAGAAATTATTTCTAGTGGCAAAAGGATGGGATAACCAGTGGGGTAACCACTCTGAAGAAGGTCCTCGACCCGAAACATCACCCATTTCCTTCTCTCCAGAGACGCTGCCTGTCCCGCTGAGTTACTCCAGCATTTTGTGCCTATCTTCGGGGTATATTTAGCATTGTTGGCTCTTCACCACTTTGACTACTTTTTTTGCCGGTATTGCAATCTAAATCACTCTTGCGAATCTCCCAGAGTTGGATATATATATCGTTAAAGAAGGGAAACAATTGCAACGTGCAGAATTAATTGAGTAATACTTTTGAAGTGTTAACAGAAGCATGTTTGATGCTTTGACGATTATTTGGCGAAGGACTACTTCCTTGTAAGACTGAAAGCATAACTTTTCCACACTGATGGAACCAAGGACATCTCGTCCACTGTTTGTTGATGAAACATCAAATATATCAGTCACCACTCAACTCCTAGGCGTGAACTGGACTCGTTTTTCTTTTGAGTCCTTGGGTAGCCGTCATGCGTTATTGATGTGCATTTTTTTCATGCAATAGGACAATACAAATCACCACAGAAAACACTTTTGCTGACTTTGCATGGCGTAGTGTTTGACATGATCGACAGCTTGCATTAAAGACTTGTCCTTTGATTGTACATTTATACAAGAATAGTATCGCCTGTTTTTATCTGTAACCCCCACGGGCATGATTCAGCGATTGAGGAAGTTGCTCCCAATTCCACAACGAATTGTAGAAAAGCAGAATAAAAGCTTGATACAGATGTTGTGCCCTCCTGGTAACATTTTTGCAGTGAGGAGTTCTCAAGTTTAGTCAGCTCCAGAATGCAACAGACTATGGGGTGGTACGTGGATAAGCTTTTCCCATTGAGGGTAGGGAAGATTCAAACAAGAGGGCATGACATGAGAATTAAGGGACAGAAGGTTTGCGGTAACATGAGGGGGAACTTCTTTCCTCAGAGAGTGGTGGCTGTGTGGAATGATCTTCCAGCAGAAGTGGTGGAGGCAGGATCGATTTTAACATTTAAAAGTAAAGTGGATAGGTATATGGACGGGAAGGGAATGGAGGGGTATGATCTGAGTGCAGGTAGATGGGACTAGGGGGAAATAAATGGTCGGCACGGACTGGAAGGGCCGAGAAGGCCTGTTTCCGTGCTGTAATTGTTATATGGTTATATGGTGATTATATGGTTATATGGTCTACATAGACATAGAAACATAGAAAATAGGTGCAGGTGCAGGAGTAGGCCATTCGGCCCTTCGAGCCTGCACGGCCATTCAATGTGATCATGGCTGATCATCCAACTCAGTATCCCGTACCTGCCTTCTCTCCATACCCCCTGATCCCTTTAGCCACAAGGCCCACATCTCTTAAATATAGCCAATGAACTGGCCTCAACTACCTTCTGTGGCAGAGAATTCCAGAGACTCACCACTCTCTGTGTAAAGAATGTTTTCCTCATTTCGGTCCTAAAGGAATTCCCCCTTATCCTTAGACTGTGACCCCTTGTTCTGGACTCCCCCAACATCGGGAACAATCTTCCAGCATCTAGCTTGTCCAACCCCTTAAGAATTTTGTAAGTTTCTATAAGATCCCCCCTCAATCTTCTAAATTCCAGCGAGTACAAGCCGAGTCTATCCAATCTTTCCTCAAATGAAAGTCCTGACATCCCAGGAATCAGTCTGGTGAATCTTCTCTGTACCCCCTCTATGGCAAGGATGTCTTTCCTCAGCGCAATACTCCGGTGTGGCCTCACCAAAACCCTGTACAACTACAGTAGAACCTCCCTGCTCCTATACTCAAATCCTTTCGCTATGAATGCTAACATACCATTTGCTTTCTTCACTGCCTGCTGCACCTGCATGCCTACTTTCAATGACTGGTGTACCATGACACCCAGGTCTCGTTGCATCTCCCCCTTTCCTAATCTGCCACCATTCAGATAATAACCATCATCTATCACATGTAATGAGGTACAGTGAAATTCATTTTTGTATACAGTTCAGTACATGTATCACTATACATAAGCTCTTGGAAACACATTAGATAAGCATCTCAGATACAGCACAAGTGTATAGCAGTAGTACACTGAGACAATATACAGAGTCGCCAGTTTTTGTCAAGTTAAGTTAACTTTAGTTCAGTTGTACAAGGTCTTGGTGAGACCACATCTGGAGTATTGCGTACAGTTTTGGTCTCCTAATCTGAGGAATGACATTCTTGCCATAGAGGGAGTACAGAGAAGGTTCACCAGACCGATTCCTGGGTTGGCAGGACTTTCATATGAAGAAAGACGGGATAGACTCGGCTTGTACTCGCTAGAATTTAGAAGATTGAGGGGGGATCTTATAGAAACGTACACAATTCTTAAGGGGTTGGACAGGCTAGATGCAGGAAGATTGTTTCCGATGTTGGGGAGGTCCAGGACAAGGGGTCACAGTTTAAGGATAAGGGGGAAGTCTTTTAGGACCGAGATGAGAAAATATTTTTCACACAGAGAGTGGTGAATCTGTGGAATTCTCTGCCACAGAAGGTAGTTGAGGCCAGTTCGTCGGGTATATTTAAGAGGGAGTTAGATGTGGCCCTTGTGGCTAAAGGGATCAGGGGGTATGGAGAGAAGGCAGGTACGGGATACTGAGTTGGATGATCAGCCATGATCATATTGAATGGCGGTGCAGGCTCGAAAGGCCAAATGGCCTACTCCTGCACCTATTTTCTATGTTTATTTGTCACATACACATACAAGATGTACGGTGAAATGAAAGTGGCAATGCCTGCGGGATTGTGCAAAACAGAACAGAACCAGTATTTGCATTTTTTTTTTAAAGACACAACGGTAAATTAGTCCCTGGTGAGATTAGAGTTTACAGTCCTGATGGCCTGTTGGAAGAAACTCTGTCTCATCCTCTATTTTTGCAGCTTGACAGCGTAGGCGTTTGCCTGACCGTAGCAGCTGGAACAGTCCGTTGATGGGGTGGTAGGGGTCCTTCATGATCTTGGCATTGGCGCCATTTTCAAGTCCCAGTTGTTGTATGTGCAGGGATCGGTTTAGACAGGTACCTGGCTCGGTTAGGTTTAGAGGGATATGGGCCAGACAGGTGGGACTGCATTCATGAATTAACTGGAATATTATAGTCTGCAAACTCTAATGTGTTTGTCATTCATCTTTTACAGGGTGTTTATAGTGTTTCCTTTAGTAACGGGTGTCATTGTGTATGTCATAATTGGGTGTTGGCTGCTTATTTGGAAGTGGGCCAAGTGGGGTGTTTTTGATTTGGAACACTTCGTGTCTTCCAGTATTACATGATGCAGAGTATGAGAAATAAATGCTCATCAAAGCCAAATAAAAGCCTTGATGCAATATCCTTGAATAGCAAATCTTGTGTGGAAGGAGGTGTATGGATATCTTTCGCACATATATTATTGATTTCTGAAGAAGGTTCTCGACCCGAAACGTCACCTAGATTCAGATTCAGATTCAAAACTTTACTGTCATTGTGCAGTGTGCAAGTACAGAGACAACAAAATGCAGTTGGCATCTCACCCAGAAGTGCGAACACAGAATAATGGAACAGTAACATATATATATGTATATACAGTAGCAGTAGTGCACTTTTCGGGGAGGGAGATCAGTCACTGGGGGAAAGGAATGTCCGGGAGGAGGGGGGGGGGATGACTGGCAATCACCAAGGCGTAGAGTTAAGTAGGGCAACAACCGCAGGGAAGAAGCTGTTCCTGAACCTGCTGGTCCGGCAACGGAGAGACCTGTAGCGCCTCCCCTCTCACCTATCCACGTTCGCCAGAGATGCGGCCTGACTTGCCGAGTTACTCCAGCACTTTATGTCCTTTTGCCCATTCATTTCTCCCCACCTCTGAACCTGGCACCGGGCCAACCAGTCTCCTTTTCACTAGACAATTTAGACGTATTATTTTCATGTGTACCAAGGTAGAGCAAAAAGCTCTGGTTTGCATGTTATCCAATTAGATCAGATATATTACACATAAATACATTCACGTCAAGTTCAAGTACAGAGGTAGAGCAAAGAGAAAGATACAGAGTGCAGAAAATAGTTCTCAGTATTGTGGTGCACCAGATCTGTAAATTGGAGGGGCAGCACCTCATATTTTGCGTGGGCAGTTTACACCCCAGCGGTATGAACATTGACTTCTCCAATTTCAGGTAGTCCCTGCTTTCTCTCTCCTTCCCCTCTCCTTCCCAGATCTCCTACAGCCCACTGTCTCCGCCTCTTAGAAACATAGAAAACATAGAAAATAGGTGCAGGAGTAGGCCATTCGGCCCTTCGAGCCTGCACCGCCATTCAATGTGATCATGGCTGATCATCCAACTCAGTATCCCGTACCTGCCTTCTCTCCATACCCTCTGATCCCTTTAGCCACAAGGGCCACATCTAACGCCCTCTTAAATATAGCCAATGAACTGGCCTCAACTACCTTCTGTGGCAGAGAATTCCAGAGACTCACCACTCTCTGTGTAAAGAATGTTTTCCTCATTTTGGTCCTAAAGGAATTCCCCCTTATCCTTAGACTGTGTCTTCCTCTTCTTTCTCCCCCTCCCCACACCCGACATCGGTCTGCAGGGTCTCGACCCAAATCGCGCCTATTCCTTCGTTCCATAGATGCTGCCTCACCCGCTGAGTTTCTCCAGCATTTTTGTCCACCTTCGATTTTTCCAGCATCTGCAGTTCTTTCCTAAACTGGTCTGTGGACCAAGTCAATTTCCGCAATGGGGTAGAGGTGAATGGGACAGCACCCTAGCTTAGCGAAGGGCCGTTCAGACAATTAACCGATCACTCCTCACAGCTTTCACGTGGGAGGAAAGTAGAACGTATGGGGCAAACCCACACAATCGCAGCGATGACATGCCAGCTCCACGCAGATAGCACTGGAGGTGAAAATAGAACAAATGTGCTAACATTGCTATCAAACCGGCAACACTGAATATATAGACCAACACAAAAAACGGACATCTTGCTTTGCATTGTTTTCTTTTGTATACGTTTCTTTGTTATGTATCAAGTTTATTTTTGAAATATAAAAATGAAAATAGAAGCAGGTGGCACGGTGGCGCAGCGGTAGAGTTGCTGCCTTACAGCATCAGAGATACGGGTTCGATCCTGACTACGGGTGCTGTCTGTAGGTTGTTTGTGCGTTCTCCCCGTGACCGCATGGGTTTTCCCCGGGTGCTCCCACACTCCAAAAAGGTACAGGTTTGGAAGTTAATTGGCCTCAGTAAAAATTGTAAATTGTCCCTAGTGTGTAGGATTGCGCTAGTGTAAGGGGTTGGCTGGTCGGCGCGGACTCTATGGGCCAAAGAGCCCGTTTCCTAGCTGTTTCGCTAACCTAAACTAAACTAAGGTCACTGTGCTTTCAGCTGGCCCACCACATATTTCACACCCCACTATGTTTATCTTGCTATTGAATGCATATGATTAGATTCAAGATTCAAGATAATTGTCACATGTACCAATTAAGGTCCAGTCAAATTTGAGTTGCCATACAGCCACACTAAGTAAAAAAGCAAAAATACACACAGCACATCAAATAAAGTTTAACATAAACATCCACCACAGTGGGATCAACATTCCTCACTGTGATGGAAGGCATTAACGTTCAGTCATCTTCCTCCTTTGATAAATACTAACCATCTCGGATAGGTAATCTGAGATTCCTCCAAATGCTCACCTGGCTTATTCAATGGGTAGTTGAGCTTTAAAGGTAAACCAGGTTAAATTTGCATGCAAGGATTTGGACTGTCAGCTGTCGTCGGTTACCTTGCAGTATGGAACTTGATCTTTAGAAGTCCAAAGAGGAACTTGGCAGGAGGTTCTGCTGAAACTATTAAGGGCCTGTCCCACCAGCATGCAACTCTATGCGATGAGCGCGGCCTAACGTGGTCGCTTGAGCCGTCCGGCGTCGCGGGGCCGGTCCCACTTCGATCGCCGGAATTGTGCGGAGTTCGTCCCGACATTGCGCCGGGCTCCAAAAAACTGACTATGTTCAAAAATTCCGCGCGGCAGCGGCTTGTCGGCTCGCAGTCGCCTCAACGCATTACACCTCGACATCGTGCCTCCGTGAACCTATCTGTAGGTGCCTCCGTGACCCTCTATGTGTGTGCCTCTGTGCCCCTCTCTGTGTGCCCCTCTCTGTCCTGGCGAACTTACCTTAAGACTTCGCTCCAAGTTCGCCTCACTTTGCGCCGCGTTGCGCCACTCACCCGACCTCCGCGCGGCCCTCGCTGCCGGTTTGGTCACGCTTGCCGCATGCAGGTGCATGCTGGTGGGAACGGCCCTGTACAGGGGATCACCCGACCTCCGCGCGGCCCCCCGCTTCTAGTTTGATCGCGCTCATCGCATGGAGCCGGATGCTGGTAGGACAGGCCCTTTAGTGTTCAGATGGGCTCATTCTGATGTGTCCTCCAATTGAATAAATAGTCAATCCTTCCGCTATTGTGGGGGGGGGGGGGGGGAAGAAGGAAAGAACTGTCAACATATTTGCTCTGGATCTCTCCAATGATCTGTGGCAAGTGGCCTGCTAAATGAAGATAGCCACATAGGGGAAGGTTATTGATCCTAAACATGATACTTGCAGAAGTTTAGTTTAGAGATACAGCACGGAAACAACCCCTTCGGCCCACCGAGTCCGTGCCGACCAGCGATCCCAATACACTAGCAATATCCTGCACACTAGAGACAATTTACAATTTACCAAAGCCAATTAATCTGCCAACCTGTACGTCTTTGGAGTGTAGGAGGAAACCGGAGCACCCGGAGAAAACCCACATGGTCATGGATATATAACGGATAGACAGCACCCGTAGTCAGGATCGAACCCGGATCCCTGGTGCTGTGAGGCGAGAAGGCGAGATCTTTTATCCAGTTTGTTTGCAACACCTCACCAGCATTGGGTTTCATGGCTGTCTCGGTTTCTGAAATCTAATAATGTGTTATTTTGTTCAGGTACGAATGCTTCAAACACAAGAACGCACCCAACTACCTTCTAGCCTTTATTCTGGCACTATTCAGTGGGCTAGTGACCATAGTAAGTTAATATTCTTATTTACGTTTAATTTGCTTTCCGTGCAGGTATTCATGTTGATATTGCATGATTTTGGAGGAAAGTCCCAGATATTCCAGGTTGGCCCCATTGGGTTTTATGGTGTGGCAGAGCTTGCATTGCAGACCTTCTTTTAACACTGTCTCTAATCTCGGCATGTTGATGCTTTCACCCAGAATCCGAGCAGTAAAGGCAATGGGAGAGAGAGAAGCTGGTGACTGGATACTTTTATTGGAGGGCATTTTCTGGCACCCGTCCAGCCATGTGGTTGAAAGCAAAGATCCTATAGCGGAGCAAGATAGACCACTCCTCCTAAATGCAATGGGCTGACGTGTAGTACGCAACGGAGTGGAACGTGGGCCCTTTTCTCATCCATTTCAGTAACCCGACTTGACCCGACCCGCAGTGTAATCAACGTTGCGGGGGAGCAGTTTGTGTTAATAAATTATAATTCTGAAAATGAGGAGAAGATTTTTACCAAAGATTTTTACAAGGATGTTTCCGTAACCGGCTTCCGTCTCCGCACTAGCTACGGGATCTTTGGTGCGGAGACGGAAGCCGGTTACGGAAATGGGGCCGAAAATGACCCATGAATCTGCCAATGACCGTACTATGTCGTTTTCGTCGAGTGGTCTATCTTGCTTGCTATAGGATCTTTGGTTGAAAGCATGCATTTATGTAAATTCTTTCACGATCTCAGGAGGTCCTAAAGCATTATTGTAGGAAAGGCAGTGACAAGAAATGTTTTTGAGGCGATTTATTAATGCCATGCGTACAGTGAAATGCTTTGTTTTGCATGCTATGCAACCATATAACCATATAACAATTACAGCACGGAAACAGGCCATCTCGGCCCTTCAAGTCCGTGCCGAACAACTTTTTTCCCTTAGTCCCACCTGCCTGCACTCATACCATAACCCTCCATACCCTTCTCATCCATATGCCTATCCAATTTATTTTTAAATGGTACCAACGAACCTGCCGCCACCACTTCCACTGGAAGCTCATTCCACACCGCTACCACTCTCTGAGTAAAGAAGTTCCCCCTCATGTTACCCCTAAACTTCTGTCCCTTAATTCTAAAGTCATGTCCTCTTGTTTGAATCTTCCCTATTCTCAAAGGGAAAAGCTTGTCCACATCAACTCTGTCTATCCCTCTCATCATTTTAAAGACCTCTATCAAGTCCCCCCTTAACCTTCTGCGCTCCAGAGAATAAAGACCTAACTTATTCATAGAAACATAGAAACATAGAAATTAGGTGCCGGAGTAGGCCATTCGGTAGTCATTCGGTAGGCCATTCTAACATCGGTAGTGGGGAAACTGCTAGAGTCAGTTATTAAAGATGGGATAGCAGCGCATTTGGAAAGTGGTGAAATCATTGGACAAAGTCAGCATGGATTTACGAAAGGTAAATCATGTCTGACAAATCTGATAGAATTTTTCGAGGATGTAACTAGTAGAGTGGATAAGGGAGAACCAGTGGATGTGTTATATCTAGACTTTCAGAAGGCTTTCGACAAGGTCCCGCATAAGAGATTAGCATACAAACTTAAAGCACACGGTATTGGTGGTTCAGTATTGATGTGGATAGAGAACTGGCTAGCAGACAGGAGGCAAAGGGTAGGAGTAAACGGGTCCTTTTCAGAATGGCAGGCAGTGACTAGTGGGGTGCCGCAAGGCTCAGTGCTGGGACCCCAGATATTTACAATATATATTAATGATTTGGACGAGGGAATTCAATGCAACATCTCCAAATTTGCAGATGATACCAAGCTGGGGGGTATAGTTAGGTGTGAGGAGGATGCTTGGAGGCTGCAGGGTGATTTGGGTAGGCTGAGTGAATGGGCAGATGCATGGCAGATGCAGTACAATGTGGATAAATGTGAGGTTATCCACTTTGGTGGCAAAAACATGAGGGTAGACTATTATCTGAATGGTGGCAGATTAGGTAAGGGGGAGATGCAACGAGACCTGGGTGTCATGGTACACCAGTCATTGAAAGTAGGCATGCAGGTGCAGCAGGCAGTGAAGAAAGCAAATGGTATGTTAGCATTCATAGCGAAAGGATTTGAGTATAGGAGCAGGGAGGTTCTACTGCAGTTGTACAGGGTTTTGGTGAGGCCACACCTGGAGTACTGCGTACAGTTTTGGTCTCCAAATCTGAGGAAAGACATCCTTGCCATAGAGGGGGTACAGAGAAGATTCACCAGACTGATTCCTGGGATGTCAGGACTTTCATATGAGGAAAGATTGGATAGACTCGGTTTGTACTCGATGGAATTTAGAAGATTGAGGGGGGATCTTATAGAAACCTACAAAATTCTTAAGGGGTTGGACAAGCTAGATGCTGGAAGATTGTTCCCGATGTTGGGGGAGTCCAGAACAAGGGGTCACAGTCTAAGGATAAGGGGGAATTCCTTTAGGACCGAAATGAGGAAAACATTCTTTACACAGAGAGTGGTGAGTCTCTGGAATTCTCTGCCACAGAAGGTAGTTGAGGCCAGTTCATTGGCTATATTTAAGAGGGCGTTAGATGTGGCACTTGTGGCTAAAGGGATCAGGGGGTATGGAGAGAAGGCAGGTACGGGATACTGAGTTGGATGATCAGCCATGATCACATTGAATGGCGGTGCAGGCTCGAAGGGCCGAATGGCCTACTCCTGCACCTATTTTCTATGTTTCTATGTTTCTATTCGGCCCTTTGAGCCTGCACCGCCATTCAATATGATCATGGCTGATCATCCAACTCAGTATCCCGTACCTGCCTTCTCTCCATACCCTCTGATCCCCTTAGCCACAAGGGCCACATCTAACTCCCTCTTAAATATAGCCAATGAACTGGCCTCAACTACCCTCTGTGGCAGAGAGTTCCAGAGACCCACCACTCTCTGTGTGAAACCTATCTCTGTAACTTAGCTGTTGAAACCCAGGCAACATTCTAGTAAATCTCCTCTGTACCCTCTCTATTTTGTTGACAGACAGCTTAGTTCAAACAGTTTAGTGAAATGCTTTGTTTTGCATGCTATCCCAACAGATCAGATGTACCATGCATGTATATAATTAAGTTAAGCTCGAGTATAATAGAGCATACAGAGTGCGGTATGTAGTTATAGTTCCATAGCAGCAAGCTCTCACACCTTATGTGTGATAACTGACTGGGTAATTTCCTTCATTGCTGTTTATTGGGGAGTGAATATAAGCCAAGACACCAGGGTGAATTCAAAACCGTGCCCTTAGATCTTTCATGTGACTGGGAAGATTAGGCCACAACTTAACCTGATACGAAAGCTACAGCTCAGGTAGTGTAGCAGTCCAGAGGAGAAGCCTGTGTTTTGCACTAAAACCTTTGGAATAGCATTTGAATCGACAAGCTTCTGAATTTGAGGCAAGAATGATTCTAAGTGAGCCAAAACTAGTTAGCAAGGACTGTGCTTCCTCTAATTCCAACATGAACCTTGTGGAATTTAAGCTATTGTCCACAGGGAATGTGAGTGCAACTGATGCAGTAGCACCTCCTGCACTACAGGAGCGACTGTGAGCTGCCGAATAAGGTATGGCCTGGATAGAGTGGATGTGGAGAGGATGTTTCCACTAGTGGGGAGTCTAGGACCAGGGGGCACAGCCTCACAATAAATGGACGTACCTTTTAGAAAGGAGATGAGGAATCTCTTTAGCCAGAGGATGGTGAATCGGTGGAATTCATTGCCGCAGACGGCTGTGGCGGCTATGTCTTTGGGTGTTTTTAGAGTGGAGATTGACAAGTTCTTGACTAGTACGGGTGTCAAAGGGTACGGGGAGAAGGCAGGAAAATGCGGTTGAGAGGGAAAGATAGATCAGCCGTGATCAAATGGGGGAGGAGAATGGTCTGTGGAATTCTCTGCCTCGGAGGGCGGTGGAGGCCGGTTCTCGGGATAATTTCAAGAGAGAGCTAGATAGGGCTCTTAAAGATAGCGGAGTCAGGGGATATGGGGAGAAGGCAGGGACGGGGTACTGATTGGAGATGATCAGCCATGATCACATTGAATGGCAGTGCTGGCTCGAAGGGCCGTATGGCCTACTCCTGCACCTATTGTCTATTGAGACTTGATGGGCTGAATGGCCTAATTCTGCTCCTCATGAACTTATGACTAGGACTGTAGCTGCATATCCCGGTGTGCAGGGACATGAGTAAGCTGCCGCATATTTCAAATTCTTTCCTGTGCTCTGTAAGTTGATGGATGTATTTTTTTTTAATATTCCATTTACTTTTGCTTTCAAAAGGGGCCTCAGTTTAGGAATGAGGGGGGAAATGGAAACAATGATGCTTTTCCACTGTATGCCCGTGAAGACAATGAAGAATTCATTCTTAGGCATGCAATAGTAATGCTTTGCGGGTGATTGACTGTTCCCATGTAGACGGATAAACTGCCGTGTTATGTGCTTCCGTGACGGCCGCCTGGTGGGAAAGCGATTAAGGATGTTGACTGCTCCGGAGGTTATTATTGAAAGCTTCCTGCTTTTTTATTTTCTGCGTCCCGCTTACTTTGTTCTTGTTTTGAACAGGTATACCTCCAGTGGAAGGAGCCAGTGTTTCACCAGGTTAGTAACGCTGAACATTTTGTGAAGCAGCCCAACATCTTTGCCCTACAATCCGTGCCAAATGTAGGCACAGCGGTAGAGTTGCTGCCTTACAGCGCCGGGTTTGATCCCGACTACGGGTGCCGTCTGTACGGAGTTATTGTACGTTCTCCCTGTGACCGCTTGGGTTTTCTCAGAGATCTTCGGTTTCCTCCCACAGTCCAAAGATGTACAGTTTTGTGGGTTAATTGGCTTGGGTTTGTTTACATAGAAACATAGAAATTAGGTGCAGGAGTAGGCCATTCGGCCCTTCGAGCCTGCACCGTCACTCAATATGATCATGGCTGATCATCCAACTCAGTATCCCGTACCTGCCTTCTCTCCATACCCTCTGATCCCCTTAGCCACAAGGGCCACATCTAACCCTCTTAAATATAGCCAATGAACCGGCCTCAACTACCCTTACAAAGTCAGTCTGAACGAAATTTCGTGCCTTGCAGTCATAACGAAGAATAAAATAACAGAACACACAATGAACACAGTTTAACATCCACCGCAGTGAATCTACCAGGCACCTCCTCACTATGATGGAAGGCAAAAGTCTTAAAGTCCTTGTCTCTTCCCTCCTTGTTCTCCCTCTGCGTTGAGGCGACCCAGGCCTCCGATGTTGTGACCCCGCCGGACGATGGTAAATCCCGCGGCTGAATCCGAGCTCCGCGAACGGGCCGGTTCAAACTCCGCGGCCCGGGGCGGAACTTATACTTGGTGTAAGTGTAAATTGTCCCTGGTGTGCGGGGATCGCTGGTCGGTGCGGACTTGGTGGGCCGAAGGGGCCTGGATCCACTCTGTATCTCTAAATTAAACTAAACTAATAATTGGGAAAAAATTAATATTAAAATTTTGGAAAGGCCCTATAACCCCCACGATTAAAATGTGGACTACGGAAATGTTGGAGACCCTATATTTGGAAAGATTAAGATTTCGCTTAATGGACAAACAAGAAGGTTAAGGGGGGACTTGATAGAGGTCTTTAAAATGATGAGAGGGATAGACAGAGTTGATGTGGACAAGCTTTTCCCTTTGAGAATAGGGAAACAAGAGGACATGACTTTAGAATTAAGGGACAGAAGTTTAGGGGTAACACGAGGGGGAACTTCTTTACTCAGAGAGTGGTAGCGGTGTGGAATGAGCTTCCAGTGGAAGTGGTGGCGGCAGGTTCGTTGGTATCATTTAAAAATAAATTGGATAGGCATATGGATGAGAAGGGTATGGAGGGTTATGGTATGAGTGCAGGCAGGTGGGACTAAGGGAAAAAAGTTGTTCGGCACGGACTTGAAGGGCCGAGATGGCCTGTTTCCGTGCTGTAATGGTTATATGGTTATAAGAACTATTTTAAATAATATGGTACCCATTTATTGAATATTTGAAGGGGCAAAGAATGGATGAAGAATTACATTTCATAAAACGCGGATATATCTCCAATGATGTATAATCTATTGATCACTCCATTCTTTCTCAACTTTGCCTCCTCTTTTTGTTTCCTCTCTCTCTATTAATTTCTATCTTTATAAAAATTGGAAAAAATATATAGAAGTACAATTACTATGCAATTGTTAATATAAATAATATTGATAATGTATGTCTACAACGAACAAAATGCTTTTTATTATGTATTTACTTCTAATTTAAAAAAATTAACAAAAAGAAAAAATTAAACCAAACTAGAATGATCAATCAGTACAGTAATTAGTACAGTAAAGATAGGCACAAAATGCTGGTGTAACTCAGCGGGACAGGCAGCATCTCTGGAGAGAAGGAATGGGCAACGATTTGGGTTGAGACCCTTTACAGACAGTCAGGAGAGGGAGACGAGAGATGTGGATGGGTAAGGTGTGAAAACGGCAGATCAAAGTAGAAGGTAGACAAAAAAGCTGGAGAAACTCAGCGGGTGAGGCAGCATCTATGGAGCGAAGGAATCGGCGACGTTTGGGGTCGAGACCCTTATTCAGAATTCAAAGCAGGCGATGATCAGGGAAATGTAGAATGGTTCATTGTCAGCTGAGGGGAAGGTGCCAACGAGGCATGGAATCAGTCAAATTTAATCAGGACAGTGAAACTAGTCGGAGAACTAGGGCAGGGGAGGGACGGACTGAGAGAAGGGATGCAAGGGTTACTTGAAGTTAGAGAAATCAATATTCATACTGCTGGATTGTAATCTGCCCAAGCCAAATATGAGGTTGATACAGTAATATTGTTATATATTAACAGCAATAGATAATAGGTGCAGGTGTAGGCCATTCAGCCCTTCGAGCCAGCACCGCCATTCAATGTGATCATGGCTGATCATCCCCAATCAGTACCCCGTTCCTGCCTTCTCCCCATATCCCCTGATTCCGCTATCTTTAAGAGCCCTATCTAGCTCTCTCTTGAAAGCATCCAGAGAACCGGCCTCCACTGCCCTCTGAGGCAGAGAATTCCACAGACTCACCACTCTCTGTGAGAAAAAGTGTTTCCTCGTCTCCGTTCTAAATGGCTTACTTAATCTTAAACTGTGGCCCCTGGTTCTGGACTCCCCCAACATCGGGAACATGTTTCCTGCCTCAAGCCTGCCCAAGCCCTTAACAATCTTATATGTTTCAATTAGATTCCCTCTCATCCTTCTAAACGGCAGAGTGTACAAGCCCAGCCGCTCCATTCTCTCAGCATATGACAGTCCCGCCATCCCAGGAATTAACCTTGTAAACCTACACTCCCTCAATAGCAAGAATGTCCTTCCTCATATTTGGGGACCAAAACTGCACACAATACTCCAGGTGTGGTCTCACTAGGGCTCTGTACAACTTAGCAAATTAATGTAGTGAAAGGAGGCTTTTGTTAATGCCCTGAGTGGGTCACTTGAAGGTAAAACCACAAAGTACTGGAGTCACACAGGATCACGCAACATCAGTGGAGGACATGGATAGGGAACGTTTACGGCCGGGACCCTTCTTCAACTTCTGACTCGAAACAACATCTATCCATATCCATCTCAGATGCTGCCTGACCCGCTGAGTCACTCCAGCATTTTTCGCTTTACTCAAGGTTCCAGCATCTTGTGTCTCCAGTCATTTGAAGGTGTTGGGTATATGATTCCTCCAGTTTGTACTTCCCAAGAAATACAGGGCATTCTCTTCCCATTTTCCTTTTCTCAGCATCCTCAGGCTTTCGAATACCATGCTAGTTTAGTTTAGCGGCACAGCATGGAAGCAGGCCCTTCGGCCCATTGAGTCCGCGCCGACCAACGATTCCCGCACGCTAACACTATCGTACACACACTGGAGACGGTTTACAATTACACCAAAGCCAATTAGCCTACAAACTTGTGGGGGGGATACCGCAGATCCCGGAGAAAACCCACGCCGCTGATGGGGAGAACGTGGAAACTCCATATAGATAAAACCCCGTAGTCAGCATCGGGCACGGGTCTGTGGTGCTGTTAGTCAGCAGCGCCACCGTGCCGCCCTTTGTTGGAGCTCTTTGTTTGGTACCAGGCATTCACCGAGTTGCCACACTCCACATTATATCTCAGCCCTTTCTGCTGCAAAACAAATCTCACATTGCAGCTACGTCCCCAGCTTCTGGGGAATCTAACACCATGTATTTGGCAGCATCGCAGTGCAGGCACGAAATTGCCTCTGTATGTATTTTATCAACACATGACCCACTTTGTATTTACTATAAAGCTACCACAGTGGAAAAAGTCAGTTACCAGTATGTTTTTTTTCCTTCTTTCACTGTGGTAGGAGCTGCCTCTAAATACTGGGCTATAACTATTTCTAGCTTTCTAGATATAAAAGTTTAAGTTTTATGGTCCCGTGTCCCCCCCCCATTTATAAGTATGATTATCCATGGAAATGAATCCAGGACTTGTGATCTACGTTCAAAAATATATGTAAACTTTAGCAGTGATTTTGCTTCCTTACACAAACTCTCAACTTAAATGTTTCAAATTCATTGCATCGGAGAACCCAACCTCCAAGTCTGTTTCTCTTCGAATTTGCTGGTGATTGGAGACACAAGAGGCTGCAGATACTGGATTCTGGAGCAAAGGTCTGCTGGAGGAACTCAGAGGGTCAAGCAGCATCTGCTGTGGCGTGGGGGGTGTTGGGAATGTCGATGTGTTCGGTTGAAACCTGGAGTTCCTCCAGCAAATTGTTTGTTGCTGGTTGATTGGTTCTGTTGTAATAATCTCCATCCCAATCATCAGTCTGCAGTGGGGTTGCCAACTGTCCCGTATTAGCCGGGACATCCCATATTTTGGGCTAAATTGGTTTGCCCTGTACGGGACCGCCGTTGTCCCGTATTTGACTGCGACAAGTCGGGTCGAGGGGACTGTTGGGTCGGAACGCAGCGTCCGGCCCCGCCTCACCCGTCCCGACGTAGTGCAGCCCATGGAGTGCAGCAGCAGCGCCTCGCCCGTGGCCCCGTCGGTCGGTCGGCAGCCTGGCCAGCTGTCTGACTTTCGGACCTTCGCTTACCGACGACACCACCACCACCCCTCCTTCTCACGGCCGATCATCGGTTCATGAGTTGGACGGGGCGCCGGACTTTGCGGCCCGGGCCAAAATGCCTCAGCTGGCCCGCCGGCTGGGCCTTGTGTGCAGTCCAGCACCCGGGCCAACTCATCATAGAAACATACATAGAAATTAGGTGCAGGAGTCGGCCATTCGGCCCTTCGAGCCTGCACCGCCATTCAATATGACCATGGCTGATCATCCAACTCAGTATCCCGTACCTGCCTTCTCTCCATACCCTCTGATCCCCTCAGCCACAAGGGCCACATCTAACTCCCTCTTAAATATAGTCAATGAACTGGCCTCAACTACCCTCTGTGGCAGAGAGTTCCAGAGACCCACCACTCTCTGTGTGAAAAAAGTTCTTCTCATCTCGGTCCTAAAGGATTTCCCCCTTATCCTTAAACTGTGACCCCTTGTCCTGGACTTCCCCAACATCGGGAACAATCTTCCTGCATCTAGCCTGTCCAACCCCTTAAACATTTTGTAAGTTTCTATAAGATCCCCTCTCAATCTCCTAAATTCTAGAGAGTATAAACCGAGTCTATGCAGTCTTTGTTCATAAGACAGTCCTGACATCCCAGGAACCAGTCTGGTGAACCTTCTCTGCACTCCCTCTATGGCAATAATGTCCTTGCTCAGATTTGGAGACCAGAACTGTATGCAATACAGTATACAACTGAAGTAGAACCTCCCTGCTCCTATACTCAAATCCTTTTGCTATGAAAGCTAACAAACCATTCACCCAGCCACGGCCGAATTCCTGTCGGGAATTTGTCCCGTATTTTGACCTTTGTGCCCTTATTTGGGAGTGAGAAAGTTGGAGACCCTACTCTGCATCGCTGTGCATATTGTTTTGTTAAGGTTATGGACGCATCCATTCTGACTCCTTCAGTGCACAGCAGGCAGCTTGGAATTGTGCCACCAGAAATCACTTGACGGCAAAGCTATTGTTCAGGTTAAATCTCCAAGGACAATATATCATGATAAACAGTGTAGCTTAGTTTAGAGATGCAGCGTGGAAACAGGCCCATCGGCCCACCGAGTCCGCGCCGACCGGCGATCCCCGCACGCTAACACTATTCTACACACACTAGGGACAATTTGCACTTGCACCAAGCCAATTGACCCACAGACCTGTACGTCTTTGCAAGGTGGGAAGATCTACAGTAGGAGAAAGCCCACACAGTCACGGGGAGAACGTACAAACTCCGTACAGACAGCATCCGTAGCCGGCATCAAATCCGGGTCCCCAGCGCTGCAAGCACTGTAAGGCAGCAACTCTACCACTGTGCCACCAAGCTGCTTTTGCGTTGCGCCAGTTGGGTAAACTAGTGGCTAAAATGTGGTCTTTCAAGATTTTAATTTTT
The DNA here is from genome assembly GCA_963514005.1 of Raja brachyura. The sequence goes on from OY740786.1 coordinate 4,268,728, forward strand.
TTGCTGAATTCTTGAGTCAACCCAAAATGGCTGGAGGAACTTCCTCCAGTCAGGCAGCATCTGTGAAGGGATTGAACCGGCAATGTGTTAGATTGGGGTCCTTCTTGAGTCTGAAGATCTATTGCCTGCCCATTCCCTCTACAGATAACCATATAACAATTACAGCACGGAAACAGGCCTTCTCGGCCCTTCCAGTCCGTGCCGACTTCCCCTAGTCCCATCTACCTGCACTCAGACCATACCCCTCCATTCCCTTCCCGTCCATATACCTATCCACTTTACTGTTAAATGTTAACATCGATCCTGCCTCCACCACTTCTGCAGGAAGATCATTCCACACAGCCACCACTCTCTGAGTAAAGAAGTCCCCCCTCATGTTACCCCTAAACTTCTGTCCCTTCATTCTCATGTCATGCCCTCTTTTTGATGATGACTGATCAGCCGAGTACCACCAGCGCTTTGTGGTTTGCTCAAGATTCCAGCATCTGCAGTCTCTTGTGACTCCTCTTGGGTAAACCCATCGAATGTCCTGCTCCTTTCACTTCCACATGGCTGCTATCTCAGGTTACACACAATCGTGCATTGCTGAGAACAACAGCATCGCGACGTTGGACACTTAGCTCTCGGTTTATTATTGTCACTTGTGCTGAAGTGCCGTGAAAAGCTCTGTACGGCGTGCCACTCAAACAGATCAGATACAGCAGGGCGTGTTGAGGGCGGTCACGGTGGCGCTGCAGTAGAGTTGCTGTCTTGCAGCGAATGCGATGCCGGAGACCCGGGTTCGATCCCGACTACGGGTGCTGTCTGTACGGCGTTTGTACCTTCTCCCCGTGACCTGCGTGGGTTTTCTCCGAGATCTTCTGTTTCCTCCCCACACTCCTAAGACCTACAGGTATGCGGGTTAGTTGGCTTGGTGTATGTGTAAATTGTCCCTAATGTGTGTACGGTAGTGTTAATGTGCGGGGATGGCTGGTCGGCGCAGACACGGTCGACCAAAGGGCCATTTTCCGTGCTGTACCTCTAAACTAAACTAAATCATACATAAATACAATCAGTTCAGACCTCGAGTACCAGACTGATTCCTGGGATGTCAGGACTTTCATATGAGGAAAGATTGGATAGACTCGGCTTGTACTCGCTGGAATTTAGGAGATTGAGGGGGGATCTTATAGAAACTTACAAAATTCTTAAGGGGTTGGACAAGCTAGATGCTGGAAGATTGATCCCGATGTTGGGGGAGTCCAGAACAAGGGGTCACAGTCTAACGATAAGGGGGAATTCCTTTAGGACCGAGATGAGGAAAACATTCTTTACACAGATAGTGGTGAGTCTCTGGAATTCTCTGCCACAGAAGGTAGTTGAGGCCAGTTCATTGGCTATATTTAAGAGGGCGTTAGATGTGGCACTTGTGGCTAAAGGGATCAGGGGGTATGGAGAGAAGGCAGGTACGGGATACTGAGTTGGATGATCAGCCATGATCACATTGAATGGCGGTGCAGGCTCGAAGGGCCGAATGGCCTACTCCTGCACCTATTTTTCTATGTTTCTAAACACTAGAGCAAGGGGAAAGGTACAGCGTGCAAAATATAGTTCTCAGCATTGTCGTGGAAAAGTTCACGACAAAGGGGCAGGATTGGCAGCTCAATGTCTCGGGGTACAGGAGCTTCAGGAGAGACAGGAGTGAGGGAAATAGAGGAGGGGTTGTTGCATTGTTGGTTACGGAGGATGTCACGCTGTGTTCAGGGGTAACCTGTATGTCAGGGGTAACCTTTTCACATAAAGGGTGGTGGGTGTATGGAACGAGCTGCTAGAGGAGATAGGCTGGGACTATTGCATTGTTTAAGAAACAGTTAGACAGGTTTGGAGAGATATGGACCAAGCACAGGCAGGTGGGACTAGTGTAGCTGGGACTTTGTTGGCCAGTGTGGGCGAGTTGGGCCGAAGGGCCTGTTTCCACACTGCATCACTCTATGACTCCAATGTCCTCAAGGGAGTAGAGCTGAATCAAACAGTACCCAAGCTTATGGAAGTATGAGGTTCTTATCTCATGACTGAAACCATCTGCTGAATTTGGAGGCAAGTACACAAAGATGAAATCTGAGTAATTACCCTAATAGGGAATATAAGTCTAGATGGGGTAATATTCATGCAGTTGGTCAGTGTCAAATTTGTCCTCCTATATAGTCTGATTTCTCCTGGCTGAATAGTCTAGTTTGGTTTTTAGTTTGAATGTCACATGAATTAAGGTACAGCAAAAAGCCTTTTTACTGCAAACTATCAGCTGACAAAGTGTTGCAGTGGATTAGACAATAATCATCTACTTCAGGGCCCTCAGTTCATATATGGACTATATTGATGGATTAAACAAACACCTTCTGGTAGCAAGAGCAGCAATCTGAGTGAAAATGAGACCCAACATAAAGCTGTCCCCAAATTGGCACGGATAGGGATTGATGATCTGGGAAAGGCATAACACAGTGGATGACTATTTTGGGATGCCTGCTATTTCAGGGTCAGGGAGGTAGGTGGTCTTCTGGAGTGGAAGCATGGTGGAAAAGCATTTGCTTCTTAATGCTAAATCTGGAATGCCTGAAGTGGAGCTGTCTCCGATCTCGCAGGATTGTGCATTAAAATAGTAAGATTAAACGAGAACTTACCAGTTTGAAGTTTGATCTTTATTTTATGAGTTGCGATGAGGGATTTTGTGAAGAACCCGCCAGCACGCATGTGCGACATTCTTCAAAGCAGCGGTGTGGAATCACAGAACCAACAAACAAAGAAATGACTTGTTATAGTAAGATTGAAGAGACTCTAATTACCAGTTGACTTTATGATCGAGGGTTGGGAGCGGAGGGCACGAAATCCCTCATCGCAACTCCTCATAAAATAAAGATCAAACTTCAAACTGGTAAGTTCTTGTTTAATCTTACTATTTCATTTCGGAGTCACGTGAGTGACTTCGTGAAGACTTCAAAGCTCTGTGATTTCATGCCCTGGACAACGTCCATGCTGTCACACACGCCACTGTAAGGATGGATAGGAGTAATTAAATTTTCAAACTGCTTGTACTGAAAAATAATAATATTTATTAATAACAACAAAAAGAAAAAAACCCTCACTGGGGAGTAGTTGTATGTTCTCGACCCGCATTCAGCACGGCCTCTGCGAACATTACAGGAGCGGTAACAGGTTTGTTATAAAACCGCTGAAAGGTGCCTTCACTGGCCCAACCCGCTGTGGCAAGAATATGGTCCATGGGCACCTCCATGACCTTTGCCGCCGACGTTGATGCAGCCCTGGTGGAATGGGATTTAAAGACATTAGTGTCAAAACCTGCTTCGTTCAGGATGATCCTGAGCCATCTGGAGATCGTCTGTACCGTCACTCTATGGTGAGGTCTCTTATGGCTGATTAGCAGGTATTTTTCCATTCCCCTTAATTTCCGCGTCACTCTTATATAGTGGCGGATATGGGTGGCTAAACATAGCCTAGCATCAGCGGGGTATGCTGGAAACACCAGCTGCAGCCCTGTGCATCCAAGCTGCTTAAGTAATTCATCAACAAAGAAAATTACTTTCTCTGGGGCAGAGATCATTCTGTCAATCTTGACCTTATGAAGTGTCTGTACCCTTTGTGCTGAAGTAAGTGCCAATAACATCACCAGCTTCAGGGTGAGTTTGTCCAATTCAAGCCCAGCCATGGGCGACCACGTCCTGAGTAGGGTTAGTACTTTCCCAATGTCCCAGGTGACGTTGTAACGGGGTCTTGGCGGATTGGAATTAAATATTCCCCGCATCAGTTTGGACATCAGTTTATTGGATCCTACCTCAATATTGAGGTAGAATGATAGCGCACTCCTGGCGCTATTGATGGCACTGTAGCTGAGGTGTTCGTCATGATGCAACCCCGCAAGGAATTCCAGCACATCTGTGATTGAAACGGAGTCATATGCAATGTCCAAGCGGCCGCAGTAGGTTTCCCATTTCCTGATATGCGTTAGATATTGCTGTCTTGTGGACTCCCTGCATGATGCTCCAATTGTATCTATTGTCCTTGATGAGAGACCATACTGCAGTAATGGTCTGTTCAGAACCTGCAAGCCAATAATTTCAAGTGACTATGGCAGGGATGTTGTTCCCCTGAAACAGGGTTCGTAACCAATTGTGGGCAACCCTCTAAGAGGACCCATGGTTGACTGATCATTCCAAGGACCACCGGATACCATGGCTGAGTAGGCCAGTCGGGTATGACAAGAATGCCTTTAGCAGCATCTAGCTGGATTTTCCGCAGTACCCGACTGATGAGGCAAAATGGAGGAAATGCATAGAAAAACCATTTCCCCCAGTCTAGCGAGAAGGCGTCCATCGCCATTGCCCCAGGATCTGGTTCCCATGATACGTATGTTGGTACCTGATGGTTCAACCGTGACGCAAAAAGGTCAATATCCGGTTTACCAAATTTGGCTGTAATTTTGGCGAATATTTGGGGATTTAACATCCACTCGATGTTGTCATTAAATTTCCATGACCTGGTGTCCGCCGCTATATTGAGCTTACCTGGTAAATAGGTAGCTGAAATCCAAATATTCCATTGTATGCACCAGAGCCAAATTGTATCTGCCAATTCATCACATGAAATTGACCTGGTACCGCCCATATGATTTAGATATGCCACCGCAGTGGTATTGTCTATTTGGAGACGGACATGAGTGTCAGTAAAGTTTGAACAATAAGCTCTAAGTCCGTGGAATGCTCCTAGCGTCTCCAAATAATTTATCCCTTGTGATAACAACAGGGTAGATTCAAGGGTGTCCCATCTGCCTCCGTAACTAGTGTTGTTGTCCGTAGCTCCCCAGCCATGGGAGCTTGCGTCTGTTTGTAAGTATACCACCGGACGAGGCACAATGATGGGTTTAAGCGAGTTACGGATATTATCAATCCACCATTGTAACTCAATTTTTGCCTTAAATGGCAGCTGCATGGGTCTATCAAAATGTCCAGCATTCAATTTTAACGCTGAAATCTTGGATCTTTGCAAATTTTGATAATGTAAAGGTCCGAATTGAGCAGCTGGAAAAACTGCTACGATTTTCCCAATCACCTTAGTAGTTTGTCTGATTGATGGTATACTGGCGCAGACCAGATTCTTACATGCTTGAATGATATCCCCAACTTTGTTAGTTGGTATGGTGGCAATCATGCAATTGGAATCCACCGTGAATCCCAGATAGTCCATGATCTGTGAAGGACAGAACTTTGATTTATCTCGATGGATAATAAATCCCATTTTTTGAAATATTTCCACAGTGGCTGAAACTGCCAATTTTGCTGATTCCAGTGTATTTCCAATGATTACGATATCATCCAGGTAAGCAATAACCGTATGATTTTGCCGCCTCAGTGTTGCTAGCACTGGCTTGAGTAATTTAGTAAACAATCTGGGGGCTGTGGTAAGTCCATTGGGCAAAGCTTTGTATTGCCAAAGTTGATCCATCCAGGTAAATTCAAGAACTTCCTGTGATGTTTCTGAATGGATACTGAATAGTATGTATCTTTTAAATCAATGCATGCCATGAAGCAGCCCTCAGAAATCAAGGATTTGGCTGTTTCGAACGTGTCCATTTTGAAATGGGTATATTTTACAAAAGTATTCAAATGGGTTAGATCTATAATGACCCGACATCCACCATCTTTCTTGGTTTTTGTGAATATGTTAGATACAAATTCAATTGGTTCATGTGTAGTTCTTTCTATCACGCCTTTCCCTTGTAGTCTCAAGATTTCAGCATAGCCTACTGCTGTTTCCTTGCTGGAAAGTGCAAATTTGCGATTTGGCATATGCTGAGGTGGAGGAATTTGACCATTTATAAACTCAATCTCATGGCCTTGAATACTTTGTAAGATAAACTCATCTGAAGTGATGGTTTCCCATGCCTCCTTAAAAAAACATAGTCTACCCCCAACATGTGAGGTTAGACATGCAAGTGCATGAAATCCAGACCGCCTTACCTTCATGGTTATCGGCGGTCCCTGACATGTTTGGTGGGACGTGGAGGTGCTGGTGATGCGGAAACCGCATCTTCCATGCTGGCCGCTGCGGGCCTTGCCCTAAAAAATGCCTGGGCTGTTGAGACTGTACGTATTGTGGAGGCGCTGGTATGTAGGTCCTTGCTGGCCTTTCGGTTTGACCCCGTGGCCTGAAAAATGATGTTTTCCTGGCCATTTGTCTGGTCAAGGTGTGTGACCTCATAAGACCCACTGTCTTGGCATGGTCATCTAAATCCTTGACCTGCTTCGGGAGGTCTTCTCCGAATAGCTGTCTGGGTGGTGGTGTTGGGAATGCTCTGCATAGCCCTGCAAATTTGAGGGGTTGTCCCGATGATTCGGGTAACGCAAACTTGGCTGCCACGTCCAGGAGTCCTTCCTGAGGGACCTCAGGTGCCACTGGTACGTGTACCAAGATCTCCTCTTCTTCTGGCTGCCTCATGCTATCCATTGATGATGGAGATATGTCCATGAGTCCCCTGGAACTGGATGTTTCCCGCCGTTGATTTTGCTGCAGGATTTGTTCCATCATCCTCTCCATCCGATTAATGCGCCCTTCATCGTGCGTGAATAGGCGGTCAGAGTCCTCATGCCCGAAGGAAATCCTGAGGCTCCTATCATCGGCCCGTACCTCGTCGAGGTAATCTCGGTGCCGTGACGAAAAGTCGCTGCCAGCCGCCTCAGCGAAACTGAACGACTCCCGCGCGGATCTGCTCATACGCCTCCTTTTGGCTGAGCTAGGCCCGACTGCCTCTAAGGGCATATGCGGTGTGAAGTCGGCACCCAACGCCGCAGCGTGGTGACCCGACATCGGCGCGGGCTTGCCGACTGTCCTTTTCCTGGACCCAGACGGCGTACGGTCCCGTCCTGCCGCCAACGGGGGATGCGGTGACAGTTGTGAGACTCCACCTGTGTGACTCTTCCTGGTCCAACTAGGTGGTGAGTCTACACTGGCCCTCCCTGGTCTGCCAGTGGACTCGGGTCTCGCTAATCCACCAGTCCGCAATCTAGCGGTTTCTGGTGAAACCTCTGCCCGAAAAGGGCTAGGTTGTCGAGCTCTATCCCTGGCTCTTCCACGAGGGCTCAGGGAGAAGGGCCGTGCAGCAGCACGTGAAACCCGTTTGCTCACATCAGCCAATGATTCTGTTGGCGATAATGAAATGGAGTCAGGGTCTACCTGCTCCGGCGCCGTACCGACTTCCTGCTCTGCGGGAACCCCACTTGTGCACTGCTGTGTCGGTGGGTCGGGTCCTGTAAACACAGGGCTCCCCGGTTTACGCGCCTTTTTCCCGGCTCGTCTAGCGGGTGCTGTCGTTGAAGAGAGCTCCGGGATTAGCGGCCGGCGACTCCTTACGGAAGTCCTGCGGCCCGTACTCCTCTTATCCATGTCCCTGTTGGAGAAAAACAATTAAAAACAGCAGGGACAAACAGCTCAAGGTTGCCTGTACTTACCTGAGTGGCCCTTATGAAGGGCTGGTGGTGAGCCGCGCTCCACCTCCAGCCGTCGACTGCAAATGCGAACGAAGATATGTCGCGCATGCGTGCTGGCGGGTTCTTCACGAAGTCACACACGTGACTCCGAAATGAAATAATGTCACGTTCCTGATAATGGCCTTGTGACGTGGCGGATATCCGATTCCACCTTTTAGGCTGGCAGCATTTGCTCTGTACATCACAATTCCACACAGAGGTATCTATCCCTACTCCATTAGCAAGCAAATGACTGAGATATCTCCGGAGAAATGAAGTGCTGTAATTGTAGCCAGCGAGCATTCTAAGCTTTGTGGCATCACTTGGCGTACCTGCTCACTGCACTGGTCTGCACACTGATGCTGAACCACTTTGTCAGGTCCCTTGCGCATTTACTAATGGACCTTGGAACGTGACACTTTTTTTAACTGAGTCTGCTCCATTCAAAAAGCGTTCATTAGTTTTGTTTAGAGATAGAGTGAAAACCGGCCCCTCAGCCCAACTCGCCCACAGCCCACCGAGTCCGCCACGACCTGCGATCCCCGTACACTAGCTCTAGCACCGGAGCCAATTAACCTACAAGCCTGTATGTCTTTGGAGTGTGGGAGAAAACATCGGAGAATACGCATGCGGACACGGGGAGAACGTACAAACTCTGTACAGACAGCACCCGTGGTCAGGATCAAACCCTGGTGCTGTAAAGCAGCAACTCCACAGCTGCGCCATTATGCCGTGCCTTCTTCTTGAAGCGATGATGGATAATCTAAAATGGTTAGCGCCTTATATAATAGTGGCCAATTGCTAATACACCGCTGCGAACAATTCAAGATGCATCTAATCATGGTAGATACAAAAAGCTGGAGTAATTCATCTGGTCAGACAGCATCCCTGGAGAAAAGGAGTAGGTGACGCTTCGGGTCGAGACCCTTCTTATCTAATCATACTCTACCGACTCCGCCATGTGTTTAGACAAAACACTACTGTATGTATCAGTACCACATTAGCAGTTTGTTTACCAACTAAATTCTGCAGAGAAACTCTTGAACATCATACTGTGCACAGAATGATAAGTTGCTGAAACATAAAAAACATGCAATTTTGATACTTGGTAAAAGACCACAATCAGGGAGCAGCCCCGCACCACTAACTCCCTCATTGGGTCACCCTCGGTCTATCCTTGATCAGACTTTGCTCACTTTACCTTGCACTAAACGTTATACCCATATGTATCTATACACTGTGAATTGCTCGATTGTAATCCTGTATTGTCTTTCCAATGACTGGATAGCACACAACAAAAGCTTTTCACTGTACATCGGTACACACGACGCTAAACTAAACTAAATTAAACTTTAAAAAAAGAAAAACCACTTGGCTAAAACCTTGACGAGGTATCATCAGGCTTTGGCTGACTTTTGGCACGGCTAGTGCCTTCGAAACATTTGAGGTCTGCAGAAGGGGAAAATCAGATCTCGTGCCAGCTACCAGTCGGGCAATGCCAGCGGCCAAAGAGAAACCATAAACCAGTTTCTTAAACTGGGCTAGAGCAGAGGGAACAGAGATGAGCTTGTATTGAATAATTTGCATGAAGAAACACATTACTGTTTTTAAATGTTTAAGCAATTTATGAATCGGTGTCCAGTAAGTACGATGTTCATGAGTTCTTCTACACAATTTAGTAGGTCCATTAACTAATGTTGGACTGAGAAGCAGACACGCACACAGCTCTTGAGTTAATCCCAACTAGGTCAATGGCAAGGATGATTAAATTGGATTAAACCTAGAAACATAGAAATTAGGTACAGGAGTAGGCCATTCGGCCCTTCGAGCCTGCACCGCCATTCAATATGATCATGGCTGATCATTCAACTCAGTATCCCGTACCTGCCTTCTCTCCATACCCTCTGATCCCCTTAGCCACAAGGGCCACATCTAACTCCCTCTTAAATATAGCCAATGAACTGGCCTCAACTACCCTCTGTGGCAGAGAGTTCCAGAGACCCACCACTCTCTGTGTGAAAAAAGTCCTTCTCATCTCGGTCCTAAAGGATTTCCCCCTTATCCTTAAGCTGTGACCCCCTTGTCCTGGACCTCCCCAACATCGGGAACAATCTTCCTGCATCTAGCCTGTCCAACCCCTTAAGAATCTTGTAAGTTTCTATAAGATCCCCTCTCAATCTCCTAAATTCTAGGGAGTATAAACCGAGTCTATGCAGTCTTTGTTCATAAGACAGTCCTGACATCCCAGGAATCAGACTGGTGAACCTTCGCTGCACTCCCTCTATGGCAATAATGTCCTTCCTCAGATTTGGAGACCAGAACTGTACGCAATACTCCAGGTGTGGCCTCACCAAGACCCTATACAACTGAAGTAGAACCTCCCTGCTCCTATACTCAAATCCTTTTGCTATGAAAGCTAACATACCATTCGCTTTCCTCACTGCCTGCTGTACCTGCATGCCTACTTTCAACGACTGGTGTACCATGACACCCAGGTCGCGCTGCATCTCCCCTTTTCCTAATCGGCCTCCATTTAGATAATAGTCTGTTTTCCTATTTTTGCCACCAAAGTGGATAACCTCACATTTATCCACATTATACTGCATCTGCCAAACATTTGCCCACTCACCCAGCCTATCCAAGTCACCTTGCAGTCTCCTAGCATCCTCCTCACAGCTAACACTGCCCCCCAGCTTAGTGTCATCCGCAAACTTGGAGATATTGCCTTCAATTCCCTCATCCAGATCATTTATGTATATTGTAAATAGCTGGGGTCCCAGCACTGAGCCTTGCACTACCCCACTAGTCACTGCCTGCCATTGTGAAAACGACCTGTTTACTCCTACTCTTTGCTTCCTGTTTGCCAGCCAGTTCTCTATCCACATCAATACTGAACCCCCAATGCCGTATGCTTTAAGTTTATATACTAATCACTTATGTGGGACCTTGTCGAAAGCCTTCTGGAAGTCCAGATACACCACATCCACTGGTTCTCCCCCATCCACGCTACTAGTTACATCCTCGAAAAATTCCACAAGATTTGTCAGACATGATTTACCTTTCGTAAATCCATGCTGACTTTATCCAATGATTTCACCACTTTCCAAATGTGCTGCTATCTCATCTTTAATAACTGACTCTAGCAGTTTCCCCACTACCGATGTTAGACTAACTGGTCTGTATTTCCCCGTTTTCTCTCTCCCCCCCTTCTTAAAAAGAGGGGTTACGTTTGCTACCCGCCAATCCTCAGGAACTACTCCAGAATCTAAAGAGTTTTGAAAGATTATCACTAATGCATGCACTATTTCCAGAGCTACTTCCTTAAGTACTCTGGGATGCAGCCTATCTGGCCCTGGGGATTTATCGGCCTTTAATCCATTCAATTTACCCAACACCACTTCCCGACTAACCTGGATTTCACTCAAGTACTCCTTTGACCCGCGGTCCCCTGCTATTTCCGGCAGATTATTTATGTCTTCCTTAGTGAAGACGGAACCAAAGTAGTTATTCAATTGGTCCGCCATATCCTTGTTCCCCATGATCAACTCACCTGTTTCTGACTGCAAGGGACCTACATTTGTTTTAACTAACTTTTAACTTCTACAGAAACTGAGTGTAGAGAAGTTAATATGTGTGGGAAGGAACTGCAGATGCCGGTTTACATGGAAGATGGACACAAAATGCTGGAGTAACTCAGCGGGACTGGCAGCATCTCTGGAGAGAAGGAATGGGTGACATTTTGGGTGGAGACCCTTCTCCAGTCTAAAGGGTCTGGACTCAAAACATCTCTCATTCCTTCTATCCAGAGGTGCTGCCTGGCCCGCTGAGTTACTCCAGCATTCTGTGTAGAAAAAAATAACCAAGCTTTCTTCTGGGAAGTGTACACAAGGGTGGGATTAGGATCAGTCCCTGTGTTCTCCTGATGTGCTATAACAGATAACATGAAAATTGGTGGTGCTGCAGATAGGAAGGAATGTTATCTGACATGATCGCACCATATTGATCAGTTGCAACGAATAGTGAAAGGCCTGGATAGAGTGGATATGATGTTTCACCCAGTGGGTGAGTCTAGGACCAGAAGTCATTACCTCAGAATTAAAGGACCTTCCTTTAGGAAGGAGATGAGGAGGAATTTATTTAGTCAGAGAGTGGTGAATTTGTGGAATTAATTGCCACAGACGGCTGTGGAGGTCAAATCAATGGATATTTCTAAGGCAGAGATAGATACGTTTTTGATTAGTATATGTGTCAGGGGTTATGGGGAGAAGGCAGGAGAATGGGATTAGGAGGGCGAGACAGATCAGCCGTGATTGAATGGCGGAGTAGACTTGATGGCCTAATTCTGCTCCTATCACTTATCAACATGAAATATGTTCAGATCATTGGCATTTGGAGTTTAATCCTGGCAAATGAACAGTTATGTATTTTGGGAAGTTACCCTACCACCAATGAACCTCAAACAAAGTACCCTGAGGCCCTGCTCATAGCCAGAGACTGCAACCAGGCCAATCTCATAGTGTGGACTTTATGCTCCATCCAATGAAGGCAAACGTGCAAAAAGCCTTTCCACTCACAGTCATACTGCAGGGAAGCACAGCATTTGGCCCAACTTCTCCATGCCAAGCAAGGTGCCCCGTTTACGACAGTCCCACTTACTCACGTTCTGTCCATATTCCTCTAAACCTTTCCTATCCATGTAACTGTCCAAATGACTTTCATTTCTGACAATTAGATACCTCTACCACCAGATCTTTGCACAATAACACTCCTCGGGCCTTGTCATTACTTGTCAAGTCCTGCCTTGGTTTAACTTCCCAAAATACATCGCATCGCACTTTCCCCGAGCTGTAATCCATCTGCCACTCCTTTGCCCACATTACCAGTTCAGGATGGAGGTAGGAGACTGGAGTCACAGTAACAGAGTCATACCGCGTGGAAACAGGCCCTTCAGCCCAACTTGCACATGAGGACCAACATGCCGCATCTACACCAGTCCCACCTTGCCTGTGTTTGGCCCATATCCCTCTAAACCTTTCCTGTCCATGTACCTATCTAAATGTACTACGTATCTCAACTACCTCCTCCAGCAGCTCATTCCATAATCCATCACCCTTTGTGTGGAAAAGTTACCCCTCAGGTTCCTATTAGATCTTTCCCCCCTCACATTAAAATGGATCATTGGCAACCTTGGAAATATAAGACTACAAGATGAGACCTAATTTTAAAATTAATCAGCGTTGCTTCCGTCATTTACCTGTCCTGATCCAATCTAGTTTAGTTTAGCGAAAACTGTCCCTTCGGTCCACCGAGTACGCACCGACCAGCGATCCCCACACATTAACACTATCCTACACATACTAGGGACAATTTACACTTGTACCAAGCCAATTAACCTACTAATCTGTTCGTCTTTGGAGTTTAGTTTAGTGTAGAGATACAGCGCGGAAACGGGCCCTTCGGCCCACAGGGGCCGCGCCAACCAACGATCCCAGCACATTAACGCTATCCTACACACACTCGGGACAATTTTTACATTTTCCAAGCCAATTAACCCACAAACCTGTACGCCTTTGAAGTGTGGGAGGAAACCAAATATCTCGGAGAAAACCCACGGAGAGAACGTACAAACTCCGTATAGACAGCACCCGTCGTCTGGATCAAACCCACTTTTTGGCACTGTAAACGCTGTAAGGCAGCAACTCCACCGTTGCGCCGTCGTGCCGCGCTACAGACGTTTAATGTTCTCGGGAACCGTTTGCTCTGTTAACTCTGACCTCTAATTTAATCGCTCCACTTCTTCAATTTAATTTAATTTCCCTGCTCTCCACGGGCCTTGGCCAGTCGGCCGGCGACTGTGTGGGTGGAGGGAGGCTGGTGTGGCCATCAGATGGGACAATGGTCTGAGTTGGGAAGGGATATTTTTGATTGTTTCGTAGGATGCCAACCGTAACCCTGATAAGGGCTGTTTTGAAACTGTGGCTGGACGGAAGTGGGATTGTTGATTCAGTTGGGGAGCATTGCACGAAAGCTGTAAACCACCAGTTTATTTGTCATTGCAAGAATGCATTACTTAATTAGAATTACCCATTAAAAAAAATTGCCGCTACTGTTCTCATGATTCATTTTCTTTAATTTTTTTTTGTACTCTCTCACAGACTGTGGGAATTTGGGTCATAAGTAATAGGAGCAGAATTAGGCCATTCGGCCCGTCAAGTCTAGCAAGCCAATCAATCATGGCGGGAGCTGTCTCTCCCTCCCAACCCCATTCTCCTACCTTCTTCTCATAACCCCCTGACAGGCTTACAAATCTCTCTAACTGCATTAAAAATATCCATCGACTGCTGCCACAGCCTTCTGTGGCAAAGAATTCCACAGATTTCCCACCTTCTGACTAAAGAAATTCCTCTTCATCTCCTTCCTAAAGGAACGTCCTTTAATTCTGAGGCCATGACCTCTGGTCCAAGACTCTCCCACTTAAGGAAACATCCTCTCCACATCCACTCTATCCAAGCCTTTCACTATTTGGTAAGTTTCAATGAGGTCCCACCTCATCCTTCTAAACTCCAGCGAGTAGAGGCCCAGAGGCACCAAATGCTCATTCCTGGGATCGTTCTTGTAAACCTCCTCTGGACCCACTCCAGAGCCAGCACATCCTTCCTCATTATTTCTGGCAAGATTCCTTGTTGCAGCTCTTTCACTCAGGTTAGTGGAATCGATAAACCAGAGGACATAGGTTTAAGGAGAGAGGGGAAAGATTTAATAGGGACCCGAGGGGCAACCTTTTCACTCAGAAGGCGGTGGCTGTATGCAACGAGCTGCTGGAGGAGGTAGTTGAGACGGGTACTATCACAACGCTTGGACGGGTATATGGATAGTAAAGATTTAGACTGGGATATGGGCTAATGGGAAAATGGGACTAACTTAGATGAGGCATCTTGGTCGACACGAACAAATTGGGCTAAGGGGTCTGTTTTCGTGCTGTGTAGCTCTGTGCCTCGTTACCCTTGAGCTGTGAATTGCCAAACCATTGAAGGGGGTTAATTGAGTGTCAGCCACATTGCTGTTATCTAGAGTGGCATTTAATCCGGTTTAGATGGAGCAGCAGATTTATTTTCCCTCAGGACATCAGTGAACCCGACAGCATTTTACAATGATCCACTAGTCATGGTCATTTGCGATTTTGGTTTACATTCTTGATATATATTTAGATAGCACTTAAGTTTCCTTAAGCACAGCAGCGGTAGACTTGCTGCCTTACAGCACCAGAGACCCAGGTTCAATCATGCCTTCGGGTGCTATATGTACAGACTATGTCCGTTCTCCCTGTGACCTCATGTGTTTTCTTCGGGTGCTCTGGTTTCCTCCCACACTCCAAAGATGTATGGGTTTGTAGGTTAATTGCCTTCCGTAAAATTGTAAATTGGCCGTAGTGTGTCGGATAGTGTTGGTGTACGGGGTGATCACTGGTCGGCACGGACAAAGTGGGCTGAAGGGCCTGTTTCCGTGCTGCATCTTTAAAATCTTAACATCTTAAAAGTCTAAAGCATTAGTCTGTTTCAGGGGTCGGCAACCTACGGTCCACGGGCCAGATCCGGCCTGTAACCCGAAATCATCCGGCCCTGAGGCCTTTTTTTCCCAATTAGTTTTCGCGACCTGGCAACTGCAGAAAACGAATTGAAAAACACGTGAAAACTAATGCGAAAAACAACACCAAGTGTCACACTAGTTAGTATGTATTATTAGTATTTATTATTACTAATTTAAGTATTATTACTAATTTAGTTGGAATGTATTATTACCTCCATTTATTAACTATGGTGATAGATTTGGCCTGCCATCCGCTCTCAGACATGGGTCCTGCCCCTTATGCAGAACTAGGTTGCCGACCCCTGGTCTACACCAACTCGTCCCATCATATAATCATTCTCTTCGTTAGGGGGTTGATATTTTGTATTAACTTTTGGCATCTTTCAAAGTCCAGAAGGATCCTGTGAAACATTCAGTAACTGAAGTATGCTTGAACTTTTCCTCATTAATCTTTAGCACACTTTTAAAATGTGCCTAAATAACTTTCCGGGTGATGTACCTGCTCTTTCAAAGTCAAAAAGTCAAGTCAAAAGAGTTTATTGTCAGGTGTCCCTGACAGGACGATGAAAATCTTTCTTTGCATAGCACAACAGAACATAGAAGGCATTGACTACAATTCTATACATAAATACACCCATGACTTAATAAATTAATAGAGTGCAAATAACAGATGGAGGGATATTAATGTTCAGAGTTCCGAACCAGGTTTAATAGCCTGATGGCTGTTGTGACAACAGTTTGATATATTTGAAAAGAACAGTATCTAGAAAAATAGAAAACACTTGTTTACCTCCAAATTGCTGCTCTGATTATTATCTATATATTTTCCTCATGAGGCGATTGCTTTAAGAACACTTCAGTCCTCCACAACTCGCGGTGGAGTTGCTGCCTTACAGTGCCGGAGACCCGGGTTCGACCCTGACTACGGGTGCTGTCTGTCAGGCGCTTTGTATATTTTCCCTGTGAAACCACGTGGGTTTTCTGCGGGTGCTCCGGTTTCTTCCCACACTCCAAGGACATGCAGGTTTGTAGTTTAATTGGCTTCTGTAAATTGTCCCTAGTGCGTAGGATCGAACTAGTATATTGGTGTTTGCTGGACAGCACGGAAAGGTGGGCCAAAGGGCCTGTTTCCACGCTGTATCTCTAAACTAAAACTAAACTCCAAAAAACTAAACTGAAAAAACGCTGGAAAAGGCATTGGTTTTGAGAGCTGGATAATGGCTACAGACTGGAGTCAATGCTTCTGTAGCATTCGATAAAGAAATCCTTGTCTACAATTATCAGCCGGAAAATGCACATTACTTTTTTGATGTAGAAAGAAATGTTTAAAATTAAATCTGTTTGTTTTTTTCCGATGTTGCAACTTTTAATTTGGTTTGAGCAATCAAAGCAATGTACTTGGAGTTATTGAGCAAGTTGAAGATTATGAAAGAGTGAAATAAATACATAACACACAATAATGCAAAAACAAAGCTGAGTAAATCCGTGTATATATTAATCTAGTTTCATTGGGGTTCCGGTTCAGTAAGTCCCCACTTCACGCCATTTATCCTGCGGGTGAACATCAGTGTTTAATATGTAAACTGGTCGCATTTAAAGCACTGGGGTGATTTCCTCTTGTTTCAAGCTCTTCGACCTCAGTGCAGTGCATGGGTGTGCCAAATAACACGGGACTCTTGATTTACAAGCGGTTCCCGGGGATACATTGGAGCTGCTGGAAGACCATACGTTCATAAGATCATAAGTGATGGGAGCAGAATTAGGCCTTTCGGCCCTTCAAGTCTCCTCCGCCATTCAATCATGGCTGATCTATCTCTCCCTCCTTACCTCGTTCTCCTGCCTTCTTCCCATAACCTCTGACACCCGTACTAATTAAGAATCTATATCTCTGCCTTAAATATATCCACTGGCTTGGCCTTCACAGCCTTCAGTGGCAATGATTTCCCCAGATTCACCACTCTCTGTCTAAAGAAATTTCTCATCTCCTTGCCAATAAAGCATCCTTTAATTCTGAGGCTATGATCCCTAATCCAAGACTCTCCCACTAGTGGAAACATCCTCTCCACATCCATTCTATCCAAGCCTTTCACTATTCCTTACGTTTCAATGCAGGTATAGGTATAGGCAATGTTTCGGGTCGGGACCCTCATTCAAACTGAAGCAGAATCGAGACCACAAACATCACCTATTCCTTCGCTCATAGATGCTGCCTCACCCGCTGCGGTTCTCCAGCATTTTTGTCTATCTCCCATTTTTCCAGCATCTGCAGTTCTTTCTTAAACACATGAATGGCAAGGGTATTTTGTGCTTAGTCGAGTTGCCCTCTATTTAATGAAACAACCACTACTGTCTTGCTGTTGAATAACTTGATGGCATTTTAGGTCAATGGACTGTAAGCTGAGCTGCCATGGTGTGCCAGCAATCCTTCATTGTGTAATCCTCATTACGGTCGCATCTCCTGCCTACTTTCCTAATCTTTGTAATTAATTCTGGAATCTAGAATTGCAGAAAACTTTGTAGGAGAGCCTTTAGAGCTTTGCTATGGAAACTACCTACCAAAATCAGCTGCTTTAAAAACGATTAATATGAGTTTTTACAGCATCTTTCACAGCCTCGCGACACTCCAGTGGGTTTCATGGCCACTGAAGTACTTGTGCAGCTCAATGACAAGGTCATCGATTAATCTTTGTCCATTGCTAGATGGTTATGAGCATCTTAATAATTATTGAAACCTCGCCTAACCTTGCAGATAGTCGGCAGATGAGCCATTTGCAGGGCCCTCCTGCCTTAGCTCTGCTCACGGTACAAGCCTGCAGCCCGAGGGGGGTTTCCATTGACCAGTAATGATGTTTTCTTTTTTAGGGCCCTTGAGTTTAGTTTAGAGATACAGCGCGGAAACAGGCCCTTTGACCCACACCGAGTCCGTGCCGACCAGCGATCCCGCGTGCAAACGGTATCCTACACACACACACACACACACCGGGGACAATTTTAGAGTTATACCAAGCCACTTAATCTCCAAACCTGTATGTCTTTGGAGTGTGGTAGGAGAGCGGAGCACCCGGAGAAAAAGCACGCAGGTCACGAGGAGAACGTACACGCTCCATACAGACAGCACCCGTAGTCTAGATCGAACCCGGGTCTCCGGCGCTGTAAGGCAGCAACTCTACCGTGCCCCCTAATGTTCAGTACAGTATCACCCATTCCTTCTCTCCAGAGATGCTGCCTGTCCCGCTGAATTACTCCAGCATTTTGGGTCTACATTCGATTTAAACCAGCATCTGCAGTTCTTCCCTACGCAATGGTATTGCAAAAGCAGTTTAAGCGAACCCATGGTGCAGTGGTCTGGAACCATGGACTGTAATATGAAGGAGACAAAAGTGTGAAAAGAATTAAAAGTGACTCAAGGAAAGTAATTTTTAAACACTTACTGTGCCGTCCATGTGGTTAGTGATGGACTGCACTTCCAAGCAGATTGGTAAAGGGAGGTTTATTTATTGTGCTTAAATGGAAATTCCATAGTAGCTATCTATGCAAATGGTATGTTAGCATTCATAGCGAAAGGATTTGAGTATAGGAGCAGGGAGGTTCTACTGCAGTTGTACAGGGTTTTGGTGAGGCCACACCTGGAGTATTGCGTACAGTTTTGGTCTCCAAATCTGAGGAAAGACATCCTTGCCATAGAGGGGGTACAGAGAAGATTCACCAGACTGATTCCTGGGATGTCAGGACTTTCATATGAGGAAAGACTGGATAGACTCGGCTTGTACTCGCTGGAATTTAGAAGATTGAGGGGGGATCTTATAGAAACTTACAAAATTCTTAAGGGGTTGGACAAGCTAGATGCTGGAAGATTGTTCCCGATGTTGGGGGAGTCCAGAACAAGGGGTAACAGTCTAAGGATAAAGGGGAATTCCTTTAGGACTGAGATGAGGAAAACATTCTTTACACAGAGAGTGGTGAGTCTCTGGAATTCTCTGTCACAGAAGGTAGTTGAGGCCAGTTCATTGGCTATATTTAAGAGGGCGTTAGATGTGGCACTTGTGGCTAAAGGGATCAGGGGGTATGGAGAGAAGGCAGGTACGGGATACTGAGTTGGATGATCAGCCATGATCACATTGAATGGCGGTGCAGACTCGAAGGGCCGAATGGCCTGCTCCACTTAATTTCTATGTTCTATGTTTCTACATGACTGGGGGGGAATTTGAAACAAGGGAGCATTTGCGGGACTTTGGGTGAGTGAGTGAATGGAACTGGTAGGATTGCTGGTCACAGTGGACTTGATGCGGCACAGTGGCGCAGCAACGGTCGAGTTGCTGCCTTACAGCACCAGAGACTCTGGTTCGATCCTGACTACCGGTGCATATCTGTAGGGAGTTTGTATTTTTCTCCCATTGAATGCGTGGGTTTCCTCTGGGTGCTCCGGTTCCTCCCACATCCCAAAGATGTGCACGTTTGAAGATGAATTTGCTTCTACAAATTGTCGCTAGTGTGTAGGATAGTGCTGGTGTGTGGGTGATCGCTGGTTGGCGTGGACCCGGTGGGCCGAAGGGCCTGTTTTCGAACTGTATCTCTTAACTGATGGGTCAAATAACCTCCGTCTATTTTTTACCATTCTGGAGCCATTTGTAACCTATTTTGTAACCATATAGGGATATTGAGGTGACAAGAAAAATAATCCATATTGGCGAGCAAGATCTTTATCCGTTTGCCGAACGTTACTCAATTTCTGAAGTACTCGGTGACGAATTGGAGTTGACTTAACCATATACCCACCAGAGTTAGCACACCCACCGGTAACCACAACGGCACGCAAAAACAGAAGTCGCACACTGACTGCTTTGAGTTTCCTGATTCAGTTCACAGAAAAGTGAGCCCTTCAGCAGCTTAATGAAGCTAATAAATGTATATTTAACTTTGGAGGTGCGGCGGTAGAGTTGCTGCCTTACAGCGCCGGAGACCCGGGTTCGATCCTGACCTCGGGTTGCTGTCTGTACGGAGTTTGCACGTGCGGCCCATGCCCGCGTGGGTTTTCTCCGGGTGCTCCGGTTTCCTCCCACGCTCCACAGGCCTATAAGTTAATTGGCTTCTGTAAAACGGTAAATTGTCCCTAATGTGTAGGATAGTGCTGGTGTATGGGGATCGCTGGTCCGCACGGACTCAGTGGGCCGAAGGGCCTGTTTCTGCACTTTCTAGTCTCTAAACTAGACTCAACTAAACTAAAATTGCATTTGAAAAATGAATAAAAACCTCTAATTAAAGCTGGTGTGGCAAAGCATTTTTATAAACCTTCCAGCTTTCCATCCATTTTCCATAAGCAAGGTGGTTTTTAGTCGAATTACCAGTTAATCATATTTTTATCATGTCAATAATGGCAAAATTGCACCCCCGCCCTGCGTAAATCATTCAGCCAGCACAAAGAGCAGACACTTTAATACCCCATCGGATTGGAGCCTTTTTTTATCCAGTCAGAATTTCCACCTCAGCGCTGCAGCAGCGAGTGCCCGCTTGGCTTCTGAACGTTCTGACTAAGAGATTCATTTGCAAACTGTCTGAAGCAGGGGTGTTACAGACTGTCTGCGGTATGATTGCCCAATTGACCAGAGGCCAAAGACGTGAACTGCTTTGAAAGTTCATCAAAGGAGAATTTCACTGCACTGTTTCATTGTGAGTATCGGTACTGGTTCACCATTGTCACAAATACCAATTTTAGTTTAGAGATACAGCGCAGAAACAGGCCATTTGGCCCACCGAATCCATACTGTCCAGCGACCCCTACACATTAACATTATCTTACAAACACTAGGGGCAATTTCTTTTACATTTATACCGAGCCATTTAACCCAAACAACCTGTACGTCTTTGGAGTGAGGGAGGAAACTGAAGATCTCAGAGAAAACCCACTGGGAGAACGTACAGACGAGCACCTGTAGTCAGGATTAAACCCTGGTCACTGCCGCTGTAAGGCAGTAGCTCTACCGCTATGCCACTGTGCACCAAGATACAGTGAGAAACATTTCTTCCCATGCAGAGTGCATCAGGTAGTGAAGGGGAGAAGGTGGGGAGGCTAATTGGGCTGCATTCACAACTTCCTGCAATTTCTTGCAGTTTTGGGCAAAGCAGTTGCCATAGCAAGCTAAGACACACAGGGTGCTAGAGTAGCTGAGCGAGGCAGGCAGCATCTCGGGAGACGCTGAGAGGTGCAACAACTGCAGGAGATGCAACACTTGCCCCTTTACCTCCCACCTCGCCTCCATCCAAGGACCCAAGCAGTCTTTCCAGGTGAGGCAGAGGTTCACATGCACCTCCTCCAACCTCATCTACAGTATCCGCTGTTCCAGGTGTCAACTTTTCTCTACATCGGCGAGATCAAGCACAGGCTCGGCGATTGTTTCACTGAATACGTCTACTCAATCCGTCTTAACCCACCTGATTTCTCGGTGGCTCAGAACTTCAGCTCCCCCTCCCATTTCCAATCTGACCTTTCTGTCCTGGGCCTTCTCCATTGTCAGAGTGTGGCCCAGCGCAAATTGGAGGAGCAGCACCTCATATTTCGCTTGGGTAGTTTTGAACACTGACTTCTAACTTCAGTTAGCCCTGGCTTTCTCTCTCCATCCCCTTCCCAGTTCTCCCACTAGTCTTACTGTCTCCACCTACATTCTATCTTTGTCCCGCCCACTCCCCTGACATCAGTCTTAAGAAGGGTCTCGACCCAAAATGTCGCCCATTCCTTCTCTCCTGACGTGCTTTCTGTCCCGCTGATTTACTCCAGCATTTTGTGTCTACCTTTGATTTTAACCAGCATCTGCAGTTCTTTCTGACTCATCTCAGGAGAACATGGATAGGTGATGTTTCGGGTCAGGACCCTTCTTCAGACATTGGATAGGCAACGTTTCAGGTCGGGGGTCTTCTTCAGACTGTTCAGTGAAAAGCGTTTGTTGCGTGCTAACCAGTCAGCGGAAAGACAATACTTTGATGTGCTTTCTTAGCCGTAACGTTAATGTGTTTGGACCAGGACAAATTTACAGCTGGAAATCAATCATCTCCAAATCCCTGACTGAGTTCAATTTGTCCTTCACGTCAGTTATAAACGTTGTGTTATGAAACCAACTGAAAGTTTATCTCTATTGAAAACAAAGAGTGTTCACAATGTAATCGGCACGTTACGAAACAAAGCAACGGCCATGGCATTGCCAAAGGCCACGTTCTTATTACAAGATCATTGAAGCTTATGCAATAGCTTGTGCCTTGAAGCAAAACTAATTCAGTCTGGAAATGAAGCCACTTCACAGTACAGGGCAGTTATGTCCATTGATGCAAGTGCATCCACTTTTAAAGCATGGTTTCTGCGATTACAAAATTGGAATATGCATCCAATACAATTATGTGAAACTTGGGGGCTCTTGAAGTATTATTTTCCCTGTATCACCTGCATTACTAACTCCTGCCTCAAAGAACTCCTTGGTACATTATTTAATTAGCCATTCTTTATTGGAGACTCCAGGTCTCCAATGAAGCCAACCTCCCTTCCATTGACGTCATCTACACCTCGCGCTGCATCGGCAAGGCCAGCAGCATCATCACGGACCACTCCCTCTTCTCCCCTCTCCCACCAAGCAAGAGGTATAGAAGTGTGAAAACTGCACATCGCTAGATTCAACCACAGTGTCTTCCCAGGTGTTATCACACTTCTGGACTTTATCTTGCACTAAGTGTTATTCTCTTTAACAAGTATCTGTACACAGTGGATGGCTCGATTGTAATCATGTCTTTCTGCTCGCTGATTAGCACGCAACAAAGGCAGAACTATACAGAGATTCTGCATCTAATCATACCGTCCAGGAACCTATCAACCGTATTCTTTGCTTACTCAGATCATCGTCGATCTCTGTCTCAACTTGGTTTACCAGCTGTCGTATTATCTTCATCTTGCCAATCTGTTTTGGAATTGGTTGCTTTCCAGATTTTCACCATCCTGCGTACGAAACCATGCATCACGTTTTCATTCGACAGAGCCTAACTTTAATTTTTTTTTAAATAAGGACACAAAGTGCTGGAGTAACTCAACAGGTCAGGCAGAATCTCTGGAGAACGTGGATGGATGACATTTTGGGTCAAACTGAAGAAGGGTCCCGACCAGAAAGATCAGCTATCCAAGTTCCCCAGAAATGCTGAGTTACTCTAGCACATTTTCTGGCAAACCAGCTTCTGCAGTTCCTTGGATCTATTTAAATTTTAAGATTATTGTCCAGACTGGTAAATTAGTGGACATTTGAAGACCCAGGTCTGAAGCTTTCAACATGATAAGAAGCAAACATGTCTGCAACCTCTTTAACTTCCGTACTCGTTCACAGGAGAATGGGGTGGAAAGATGGATCAGCCATGATTTCCGCAGAGACCGCTCCCTCCGTAACTCCCTGGTCAATTCGTCCCTTCCCACCCAAGCCACCGCCTCCCACCCAAGCCACCTGGTACTTTCCCTCGCAAACCCCAGGGAATGCTACACTTGTCGGTTTACCTCCCCCCCCCCCCCCCCCCCCCCCCCTTGACTCCATCCAAGGACCCAAGCAGTCTTTCCAGGTACAGCAGAGGTTCACCTGCACCTCCTCCAACCTAATCTATTGCATCCACTGTTCTAGGTGTCAGCTGCTCTCCATCGGTGAGACCAGGCGCAGGCTTGGCGATCGCTTCGCCCAACACCTCCGCTCAGTTCGCAGTAACCAACCTGATCTCCCGGTGGCTCAGCACTTCCCTTCCCATTCCGAATCCGACCTTTCTGTCCTGGGCCTCCTCCATGGCCAGAGTGAGCCACCGCAAATTGGAGGAGCAGCAGCTCATATTTTGCTTGGGCAGTTTACACCCCAGCGGTATGAACATTGACTTCTCCGATTTCAGGTAGTCCCTGCTTTCTCCCTCCTTCCCCTCCCCTTCCCAGCTCTCCCACAGCCCACTGTCTCCACCTCTTCCTTTCTTCTTCCCACCCCCCCCCCCCCACCCCCACATCAGTCTGAAGAAGGGTCTCGACCCGAAATGTCACCTATTACTTCGCTCCATCTCGCCTCACCCGCTGAGTTTCTCCAGCACTTTTGTCTACCTTCAATCAGGCATGATTGAAGGACAGATTAGACTCCATAGCATATTCTTGCTATTGAGGATGTGCAGCGTAGGTTTACAAAGTTAATTCCCGGGATGGCGGGACTGTCATTTGCTGAGAGATTTGGGCAGCTGGGCTTGTACACATTGGAGTTTAGAAGGATGAGAAGGGATCTCATTGAAACATATAGGATTGTTAAGTGTTTGGACACGCTAGAGGCAAGAAACATGTTCCCGAATGGCCTACTCCTGCACCTATTGTCTATGGTCTGAATGGCCCACTTCTGCTCCTATGAATTCTGAATTTATGAGAATGCCAAATAAAGATGGAAACTAAAACTACCACGCAGTCATAGTTATAATCATAGTTATTTTATAAGCAGTAAAATTCCCCCATTTTAGCGACAGTCTGCTCTGTGACCCCTGCGATGTACGTGTCCAACATACAAAGAGGAAAGGAATGCTTCCAAAATTCCCAATCATCTTTCTTGATCAACGCTGGTGCTACTCGAGCAACGGTGGCTGTGATCATTTTGGATGCTTGTTCGGCAGGTTTGTAAAAAAGCCCAATGTGTATCCTCCACATATGGTGGATTCTCTTCAATCTGAAGCGAGCTCGCCAATTCTGTCTTTCCCGTGCACGTTTTATTGTCCACATGCTTGTTACTCCCAAAGGCCCCGGTTACTGCTGGGCTTTCGCGAAGTGCCTAAATAACAGTTGTGCCGCCCCCCCCCCCCCCAGCTCCTCCCTGTCCCCCCACTTTCTCATCAATTTTTCGTATGAGATCACAGATGCCAAATAACTTCAGGCGATTAACCCTTGAGCAGCATATCGACTACCAGTGGAGAGTGAGGGTATAGACAATAGACAATAGGTGCAGGAGTAGGCCATTCGGCCCTTTCAGCCAGCATCGCCATTCAATGTGATCATGGCTGATCATCCACAATCAGTACCCCGTTCCTGCCCTCTCCCCGTATCCCCTGACAACGCTATCTTTAAGAGCCCTATCTAGCTCTCTCTTGAAAGTATCCAGAGAACCGCCCTCTGAGGCAGAGAATTCCACAGACTCACAATACTCTCTGTGAGAAAAAGTGTTTCTTCGTCTCCGTTATAAATGGCTTACCCCTTATTCTTAAACTGTGGTCCCTGGTTCTGGACTCTCCCAACATCGGGAACATGTTTCCTGCCTCTAGGGTGTCCAAGCCCGTAACAATCTTATATGTTTGTATCCAGAGTGGTCACCACTATCGTGTGGGCCAAAGTGAAGCCAGTCGCTTCACCGAGACTGGTGCAACTAATGAACTATTCTGAGTGTAGGTGCCCATGAGCATCTTGAGAGCACACTCTTTGAAAAGACCAGCTTGTGTCAGCATAATTGGATGCTTAATGAAGTGCCTTTTTGGGTTCCCTGTGTGTTTGCCTCCTGCTTGAATGCTCCATCTGGTTCCAATCAGTATAAATCCTCTGGCAGTTCAGTGCGAGGGCTGCTTCCTTTGACTCACGCTGTGGCTTCACTGAAACATTGAACATGTGGCCTTGTTAGATGACGCAGGCCGTCTTGCTCTGGCACTTAACCCTTCCGTTCCCTGAAAACCTTCTGCATTAGGCTTGGCGGCACGGTGGCGCAGCTGTAGCGTCACTGCCTCACAGCGCCAGGGAACCGGGTCTGATCCCGACTACAGGGTGATGTCCGTACAAAGTTTGTACGTTCTCCCCGTGACTTGCGTGGGTTATTTCCGGGCGCTCCGGTTTTCTTCCGCACTCCGAATATGTACAGGTGTAGACAATAGACAATAGGTGCAAGTGTTGGCCATTTGGCCCTTCGGGCCAGCACCGCCATTCAATCTGATCATCCCCAATCAGTACCCTGTTCCTGCCTTCTCCCCGTATACCCTGACTCCGCTATTTTTAAGAGCCCTATCTACCTCGCCCTTGAAGGCATCCATAGAACCGGCCTCCACCACCCTCTGAGGCAGAGAATTCCACACACTCACCACTCTCTGTGAGAAAAAATGTTTCCTCGTCTCCGTTCTAAATGGCTTACTCCTCTTCCTTAAACTGTGGCCCCTGGTTCTGGGCTCCTCCAGGTTGTAGGTGAATTGCCTAAAGGTAATTGTAAATTGTCCCTAGTTTGTGTAGGATAATGTAAGTGTGCAGGGATCAGTGGTCGACATGGACCAAAGGGCCAGTTTCCTCACTCTATCTCTAAACTAAACTAAATTAAACTAAACGTTCACCCACGACTCCATAATGTTTTGAGTACTGTGGGATGCTTTGTTTTAATGAGCCGACCTGCTCAAAACTTTCTTTCATTGAGCAAGGTAGTCATGTTCACAGTTTGTACTGATCAAGTCAGTAATGATGTGGTGTAGAAATCAGTGTGCGAGTGGGTAGAAATGCACTTCTGGAGGCAACTATGAAAGGTGAAGGCTATAAAACCTATTTTGACATTTCTACCCTGAGGGCAAAGGCTCTTGGATTTCCCTGCCTATTCAAAATGAGATTGATGACAACAGCATTGAGCAAAACAAAAGTGCTGGAGGAACTCAGCGGGTCAAGCAGCATCTGTGGAGGGAATGGACAGGCGACATTTTGGGTCTGCACCCTTCTTCGAACTTCTTCAGACATCAGTATTGACATAGTCTTGGAACCTCTTGATGTGAATAATCAGGAGAACACTTAAGGGCCTGTCCTACCAGCATCCGACTCCATGCGATGAGCGCGATCAAACTAGAGGCGGGGGCCGCGCGGAGGTCGGATGATCCCCTGTACAGGGCCGTTCCCACCAGCATGCGCCTGCATGCGGCAAGCGCGGCCAAACCGGCAGCGAGGGCCGCGCGGAGGTCGGGTGAGTGGCGCAAAGTGAGGCGAACTTGGAGCAAAGTCTTAAGGTAAGTTCGCCAGGACAGAGAGGGGCACACAGAGGGCCACGGAGCCACACACACAGAGGGTCACAGAGGCACCTACAGAGAGGGTCACGGAGGCACGATGTCGGAGCGGTGTGTAATGCGTCGAGGCGACTGCGAGCCGACAAGCCGTTGCCGCGCGGAATTTTTGAACATAGTCAGTTTTTCGGAGCCCGCGCGCGATGTCGGGACGAACTCCGCACAATTCCGCACGGCTCTGGCTATCGAAGTGGGACCGGCCCCGCGACGCCGGACGGCTCAAGCGACCACGTTAGGTCGCGCTCATCGCATGGAGTTGCATGCTGGTGGGACAGGCCCTGTAGTCACTGACACTATATTTACCTGCTGGACCAAGGCTGGCAAAAACACAGTGCAATGTACAGTGTTCCAAAGTAGCTGCATTTGTGTCATAGAAACATAGAAAATAGGTGCAGGAGTAGGCCATTCGGCCCTTCGAGCCTGCACCGCCATTCAATGTGATCATGGCTGATCATCCAACTCAGTATCCCGTACCTGCCTTCTCTCCATACCCCCTGATCCCTTTAGCCACAAGTGCCACATCTAACGCCCTCTTAAATATAGCCAATGAACTGGCCTCAACTACCTTCTGTGGCAGAGAATTCCAGAGACTCACCACTCTCTGTGTAAAGAATGTTTTCCTCATTTCGGTCCTAAAGGAATTCCCCCTTATCCTTAGACTGTGACCCCTTGTTCTGGACTCCCCCAACATCGGGAACAATCTCCCAGCATCTAGCTTGTCCAACCCCTTAAGAATTTTGTAGGTTTCTATAAGATCCCCCCTCAATCTTCTAAATTCCATCGAGTACAAACAGAGTCTATCCAATCTTTCCTCATATGAAAGTCCTGACATCCCAGGAATCAGTCTGGTCAAGTTGCACTGCCGCTTGCTGCAATAGAATGTTCAGATTACAGCATTGCCCTGCATTCAAAAAATTGCCTCCTCCAAGAAAAATAATTTGAAAGAAATTAAACCAAGTACCCATCAGGAGAAGGGGGAAATAAGGTCTGTGGGTGTTTCTGGAAGAACGCCTGAACACTGAAAGCCCAGGGCCCCCGCTAATTATTATAGTGAAAAGCTTGTCCACGCTTGTCAGGTCACGGTGAATAAGCGATGGATTGGACAGAGCCAGCGTACAGCAATCCGTCCAAAGTAATTCAAGTCAAAAATGCAAGTCATCTTACCGGCTTAATCCACTTCTTTCCCTGAGCCTCTTGCCAAGCAAGGTGTTTTGTTCCAAATTGGTATTTTTACCTTGGAAGCGGCAAGGAACCCATTGACCTTGGAAGCGCAAGAAACTGCAGATGCCAAAGTCTTGAGCTAAACACAAAGTTCTGGAGGATAAGGTGGAAGTCTTTTGGGACCGAGATGAGAAAATCATTTTTCACACTGAGAGTGGTGAGTCTCTGGAATTCTCTGCCACAGAGGGTAGTTGAGGCCAGTTCATTGGCCATATTTAAGAGGGTGTTAGATGTGGCCCTTGTGGCTAAAGGGATCAGGGGGTATGGAGAGAAGGCAGGTACAGGATACTGAGTTGGATGATCAGCCATGATCATATTGAATGGCGGTGCAGGGCCGAATGGCCTACTCCTGCACCTATTGTCTATGTTTCTATGTCAGGTCAGGCAACAACTGCAAAGGGAAAGGAGGAGAGTCTGATGAGGGGACCCGAGCTCAAACGTCATGTGTCCTTTTCCTCCATAGGCACTGCCCCACCTGCTGAGCAATAGACAATAGGTGCAGGAGTAGGCCATTTGGCCCTTCGAGCTAGCACCGCCATTCAATGTGATCATGGCTGATCATCCGCAATCAGTACCCCGTTCCTGCCTTCTAAACTCTAGACTTTAGAGACAGAGCGTGTTAACAGCCCCTTCGGCCCACGTTGCCCACACCAACCAGCGATCACCCTGTACACTACCTCTATCCCACAAGCTAGGGACAATGTACAATTTACAGAATTAACCCTCAGACCTGCACGTCTTTGGAGTGTTGGGGGAAACGGGGGAACCCTGAGCGAAAACATGTGGTCTCGGGGAGAACGTAGAAAACTCTGTGGAATCAAACCCGGGTCTCTGTCTCTGTAAAGTAGCAGCTCTAACGCTGCGCCTCCGTGCCGCCCTCGACGGGACCTTTTGACCACCCCTCTTGTCTGTCTCTGTTTCTCAGCACAGCCAGATTGGTGAGGCCCTTTCCTTCCCCTGCTCTGCCAATTTTGTCTCCACTAAAGTTGTTGCCTCTTTCCTGGAATATGATTCCATGGGTTGCTCTGCCCCCCCCCCCCCCCCCCCCCCCCCCCCCCCCCCGGCAATTTAACCATTGCTTATGTTACAGGCTTGAGTGAACAGAATTGAGCCACTCTTGTTGCCTCTGGAATCCATGCACATGCTTGCGATGTGAATGGAAATGAGAATGTGTTTGTTTTTCTTAACATTGTCTGCCAAGGTTACTGCTGCAGTTTGTGTTGCCCTTGCCCTCGATCCATTTGTGATCTTCTAATTCATTGCAGATTAGCAGCGGCCCTTTGTGTTCTGAATCTGTAGAAGCAAAGAACTGCAGACGCTAGTTTATACCAGAGGTAGGCACAGAGTGCTGGAGTAACTCAGCGGGTCAGGCAGCATCCCTGGAGACAAAGGATAGGTGACTCTTCGGGGTGGGGACTCTTCTTCAGTTTGAAGAAGCATTCCGACCTGAAATGTCACCTATCCGTTGTATCCAGAGATGCTGCCTGACCCGCAGAGTTACTCCAGCACTGTGTGTCTAACACCAGAAACATGTCAGTTTGCCAGGCCTCGAGGCCCGAGCTACAGGGAGAGGTTGCGATGGCCAGGACTTTATTCCTTGGAGCGTAGGAGGCTGAGGGATGATCTTACTGTGTGTGTATAAAAAATGAGGGGATTCGATAGGGTGAACGCACACAGTCTTTTACCCAGAGTAAGGGAATCAAGAACCAGTGGATATAGGTTTAAAGTGAGAGGGAAAATTTATAATGGAAACGAAGAGGGGACAACTTTTCCACACAAGAATGGTGGGTGTCGGGCACATGCTGTTAGAGGAGGAAGTTGACGCAGGCACTATCCCAACATAGCAGAATCATTTGGACAGGTACATGGATAGGGAAGGTTTAGAGGGATGTGGGATCATGTATCTATACACAGTGACAGTGTGGCAGAGATTCACAAAGTTAATCCATGGGATGGCAGGACTGCATATGAGGAAAGATTGGAAAGACTGGGCTTGAATTCACCTGAATTTAGAAGACAAGAGGGGGTCTTATAGAAATGTATACAATTATAAAAAAAGGACTGGTCAAGCTAGATGCAGGAAAAAAAAAATCCTGGTGTTGGGGGAGTCCAGAACCAGGGGCCACAGTCTAAGAATAAAGGGGAGGCCATTGAAAACTGAGATGAGAAAATACTTTTTCACCCAAAGAGTTGTGAATTTGTGGATTTCTCTGCTACAGAAGGCGGTAGAGGCCAATTCACTGGATGGATTTAAAAGAGTGTGAGCTCTCTCTGGGGGTTAGTGGAATCAAGGGATATGGGGAGAAGGCAGGGGTGGGTTACTGATTGTGGATGATCAGCCATGATCACAATGAATGGCGGTGCTGGCTCGAAGGGCCAAATGGCCGCCTGCTGCATCTATTTTCTATGTTTCTGTGTTTTAGCAGCTCGATTGTAATCAGGTATTGTCTTGCCGCTGACTGGTTAGCAGTCAACAAAAGCTTTTCACTGTACCTCGGTGACAATAAACTAAGGGGTGACTAGTGAAGACCGGCCATCTTGGTTGGGCCAAAATTATGCCAAAAAGCCTGTTTCTGCGCTTAATTACTCTGTCAACAAGTTATATTTAATTATGGTATGTAATTTTTCTGGTGATGTCGTCAAGTGGTAGCTCACTGTGTGTGAATTATCTCAGGGGGTGGGGGTGGGGGAGAGGGGCGAGGGTGTCCCTACACCAAGTTATGTGGCAGAATCAAGTTATGCCTAAAGAAATGGAACACATCCATTGAATGGGGAAGTAATCGGAAAGGATGGGGCGATGGAGTCACAAAGCAGCAATTTAGACATCGGACTATTTATTCTTAAATATCAGTTATTTATCATTTGTAGCCAACCCTCCATCATCTTGCCTATCCAAGGAACCAGAATGGAAGTAGTATTTGGCACGATGACTTCTTATCTCCTCAGCACTCAGTTCACTAGTTCACAAGGGAGCAAACAAAATAAAGGCTCGTTCACTTAAAGCTGGGCTGCACGGGCTTTAGGCTGCCTCTCAGAGTGTGGTGGACCTCCGGCATTCTCTGTCCCCAAGGGAGATGGAGGCCTGGTCAGTGGATATATCCGAGGTGGAGACGGATAAATATGTGAAAGATTGGGGAATTGAGGGCTGCGGGGAACTGGCACAGAAGAGTAATTGGCATCATGTTCGGCACAGACATTGCGGGCTTGGTCAGTTCCTGTGCTGTACTGTTCTGGGGGGGGGGGGGGGGGGGGGGGGGGCAGCGTACATCAGCCATGCAAGGACACAAAGTGGTGGAGAAACTCAACGGGTCAGGCCGCACCTCTGGAGAAAAAGGATAGCTGATGTGTCAGGCCGGGACCCTTCTTCACACACAAAGTGCTGGAGTAATTCAGACAGTAAGGTAGCATCAGGCTGAAACATAGAAACATAGAAACATAGAAATTAGGTGCAGGAGTAGGCCATTCGGCCCTTCGAGCCTGCACCGCCATTCAATATGATCATGGCTGATCATCCAACTCAGTATCCCGTACCTGCCTTCTCTCCATACCCCCTGATCCCCTTAGCCACAAGGGCCACATCTAACTCCCTCTTAAATATAGCCAATGAACTGGCCTCAACTACCCTCTGCGGCAGAGAGTTCCAGAGACCCACCACTCTCTGTGTGAAAAAAGTCCTTCTCATCTCGGTCCTAAAGGATTTCCCCCTTAAACTTAAGCTGTGACCCCTTGTCCTGGACCTCCCCAACATCGGGAACAATCTTCCTGCATCTAGCCTGTCCAACCCCTTAAGAGTTTCTATAAGATCCCCTCTCAATCTCCTAAATTCTAGAGAGTATAAACCGAGTCTATGCAGTCTTTGTTCATAAGATAGTCCTGACATCCCAGGAATCAGTCTGAAGAAGGATCCCGACCCAAAACATCACCTATCCACGTTCTCCAGAGATACTGCCTGAGCCACTGAGTTACTCCACCACGCTGTGTCATTTTGTGTTGACTGTTCCTTGTTTCTACGTAGACCAGCCGTGACCCTGCTGAACGGTGGGGCAGGCTTAGAGTCATAGAGTGATACAGTGTGCAAACAGGCCCTTTGACCCAACTTGCCCTCGCATCGACCAACATGTCCCAGCTACACTAGTCCCACCTGCCTGCGCTTGGTCCATATCCCTCCAAGCCTGTCCTAGCCATGTGCCTGTCTAACTGTTTCTTAAACATTAGGATAGTCCCAGCCTCAACTACCTCCTCTGGCAGCTCGTTCCATACACCCACCACCCTTTGCGTGAAAAAGTTACCCCCTCGGATTCCTATTAAATTTTTCCCCCTTCACCTTAAACCCATGTCCTCTGGTCCTCGATTCCCCTACTCTGGACAAAAGACTCTGTGCATCTACCCCATCTATGGCCTGCTGGCCTGCTCCTATTCCACTGTGTTCTCGTGGTGGTTTGCGGCCAGGCTTTTAGCCAGAGTGTCTTGCTCCTGGCTAACTTGGAGGGGAAGGCGGAAATTGAAGAGATTCGCAGCCCTGTGATGTGAGAGCACTATTGCTTCAGACTCTTAATCGCTTTTGAACAAATAAAATGTTCCGTTGAGTCATGCAGCACAGATCAAGTTATCAGCAAATCAGAAAGCTGTTGGGGATTTTATTGCAAGCTTTGTATCTTCTGACCCGTCGTGAGTTGAGAAGCTGCAGCTTTAGTAGCCATCTAAGATGGAAGCTCAGTTTTTTTTGTGAGACCAAAGCATTGGTGAGACCAATTCTGGAGTATGGTGTACAATTTTGGTCGCCTAATTATAGGAAGGATGTCAACAAAATAGAGAGAGTACAGAGGAGGTTTACTAGAATGTTGCCTGGGTTTCAGCAACTAAGTTACAGAGAAAGGTTGAACAAGTTAGGTCTTTATTCTTTGGAGCGCAGAAGGTTAAGGGGGGACTTGATTGAGGTCTTTAAAATGATGAAAGGGATAGACAGAGTTGACGTGGATAAGCTTTTCCCATTGAGGGCAGGGAAGATTCAAACAAGAGGGCATGACATGAGAATGAAGGGACAGAAGTTTAGGGGTAACATGAGGGGGAACTTCTTTACTCAGAGAGTGGTGGCTGTGTGGAATGAGCTTCCAGCAGAAGTGGTGGAGGCAGGATCGATTTTAACATTTAAAAGTAAAGTGGATAGGTATATGGACGGGAAGGGAATGGAGGGGTATGGTCTGAGTGCAGGTAGATGGGACTAGGGGAAAATAAATGGTCGGCACGGACTGGAAGGGCCGAGAGGGCCTGTTTCCGTGCTGCAATTGTTATATGGGTGTTATATGGTTATATTAACTCTTTCGATATCTGAGTATAGAAGTTGGGAGGTCATGTTGCAGTTATATACAACAGTGGTGAGGCTTATTCAAGCTTATTCATGCGGACTTTTACGACAGTTAAACCACATGTGAGGCCACATTTAGAGGACCGCGTTCAGTTCTGGGCACCATGTTATTGAAAAGACGCTGTCAGACTGGAAGGGGTGCAGAGAAGATTTACAAGGATGTTGCCAGGACTCAAGCAAGGGCCCGAGCCTGAGCTATAGGAGGAGGTTGAGCAGGCTAGAGTGTTCCTTGGAGGGTAGGTGGGTGAGGGGTGATCTTGTAGAGGCGTACAAAATCATGAGTAGAATAGATCGAGTAAATGTACAGAGTCTCTTGCCCAGAGTAGGGGAATCGAGAACCAGAGGACATAGGTTTAAAGTGAGGAGGTAAAGATTTAATACGAACCTGAGTGCTAACACAAAGGGTGGTGGGTGTATGGAACGAGCTGCCAGAGGAGGTAGTTGAGGCAGGTACTATCACAACGTTTAAGAAACATTTAGACAGGTACATGGATAGGATGGGCCAAACGCAGGCAGATAGGACGAGAGTAGATGGGACATGTTGGCATAGGCATGTTAGGCTGAAGGGCCTGTTTCCACGCTGTATGACTCTATGACACGCTTACTCTAATTTTAAAGGGGATGTCCCACTGTACGAGCTAATTCAAGAGTTCTCCCGAGTTTCCCCTGATTCAAACTCGGAGAATTACGCTAATAGCCGCTCGTAGGTACTCGGGGCTCTCGTGGACATTTATCAACATGTTGAAAAATCTTCACGAGCTTACCGCGTTTCCCGAGTACCTGCCGTTAACGTTACGAGCCGCTAAGAGACGTCCCGAGCTCCGACGTACCCGCTACGTACATTCTAGGTGCTTACCACGAGTTTGATTTTTTTTTTTAACTCGGGAGAGCTCTTGACAGTGGGACAGGCCCTTTAGTCAGCATTGAAGAGTTGGGCCAAAGGGCCTGTTTCCATGCTGTCTGATGCTCTTCCATGCACTACCTATGTTAAGTTAGTTTATAGTCAAGTGTCTTTCCATGTCAAAGGCAGCGTTTATTGTTTAATTAAACTGGATGACTTAATAGCTACTCTGCACAACCATATGTTTGGTCCTGTTTATTAAACCAGAAATAAGTAATTGAACTTGAACTAGCTTTATGGTTGCTCAAGCATTTAAGAATGTCCTGAGATTAAAATGCTGCTGCTGTTAGGAATTTAGTACCAGACTTGATGTTGTCTGGTGAGTTTAAAAATACCGATCATTACTTTCTATTATTGCAGCCAATAACAGAACTAATATTGGAAATTAGGAGAAAATGTGGATTTTATACAATGAGAGTTAATAATTCTAGAAATTACTGGTATGTAAAATAATCTTACACTTAGAAACATAGAAAATAGGTGCAGGAGTAGGCCATTCGGCCCTTCGAGCCTGCACCGCCATTCAATATGATCACGGCTGATCATCCAACTCAGTATCCCGTACCTGCCTTCTCTCCATACCCTCTGATCCCCTCAGCCACAAGGGCCACATCTAACTCCCTCTTAAATATAGCCAATGAACTGGCCTCAACTACCCTCTGTGGCAGAGAGTTCCAGAGACCCACCACTCTCTGTGTGAAAAAAGTCCTTCTCATCTCGGTCCTAAAGGATTTCCCCCTTATCCTTAGGCTGTGGCCCCTTGTCCTGGACCTCACCAACATCGGGAGCAATCTTCCTGCATCTAGCCTGTCCAACCCCTTAAGAATTTTGTAAGTTTCTATAAGATCGCCTCTCAATCTCCTAAATTCTAGAGAGTATAAACCGAGTCTATGCAGTCTTTGTTCATAAGACAGTCCTGACATCCCAGGAATCAGTCTGGTGAACCTTCTCTGCACTCCCTCTATGGCAATAATGTCCTTCTTGGGACTTGATGTTTTCAATGTCTCACTCCAGCAGCACTCCTTGTCTTCACCCCCCTCTGTCTTGAACTAAATTGGCATTTTCTTCCAAAACTTATTAATGCACCTTCATCCTTCTTCCATGTTGAAGAGGAACAAGGAACTGCAGATGCTGGTTTACAAAAGAAAAAAACCCAGAGTGCTGGGAGTAGCTGAGCAGGTCAGGCAGCATCTCAGCATGGATAGGTGACATTTTGGGTTGGGACCCTTCTTCAGACTTGACCTTTTGGGCCAGGACCATTCCATCGCAAGGTTTAAGAAACATTTAGACCGCTTCATGGATAGGACAGGTCAAGTCAAGTCACTTTTATTTCTAAAGCACATTTAAAAAAACAACTCTCGTTGGCCAAAGTGCTTTACATTGGTGGAGGTACTAACGTTATACAACAGTGGTTCATAGATTAAGTACATACATAAATACATACATATGGCCCTCGCTCAGAGGACGTCAAGAAAGCCTTGGGAGTAGAGATTAGTTTTTAGTCTCGACTTAAAGGAGTCGATGGAGGGGGCAGTTCTGATGGGAAGAGGGATGCGGTTCCACAGTCTAGGAGCTGCAACCACAAAGACGCGGTCGCCCCTCAGCTCATGCCTAGACCCCGGGATGTTCAGTAACCCCAAGTCGGCCGATCTGAGGGACCTGGAGGGGGTGTGGTGGGTGAGCAGACTTTTGATGTAGGTGGGGGCGAGCCCGTTGAGGGCTTTGTAGACATAGAGGAGGATCTTGAAATGGATTCGGAACCGCACAGGGAGCCAGTGGAAAGAGGCCAGGATCGGGGTGATGTGGTCCCTTTTTCGGGTGCCCGTCAGGGGTCTCGCTGCGGCGTTTTGGACCAGTTGCAGGCGGGACAGGGAAGATTGGCTGATGCCAGTGTAGAGGGAGTTGCAGTAATCGAGGCGGGAGGAGATCAATGTGTGGATGGTCTTTTCAGGTTTAGAAGTATCTGGGCCAAACGCAGGAGGGAGGGGCTAGTATGTTGGTCGGTGTGGGCAAGTTGGGCCGAAGGGCCTGTTTTTTGCGCTGTAGGACTCTATGACAACTCGTTGTAGATTTCAAAAAACGGATTCTTCTTGGTTACAAGGAATTGGAATTAAATATTTGCACCTTGACTAAGAACGGCTCTGTGCCTCTTGTTTCTGGATTCCAGAACAATTCCGCCTTTGTTGAACTGCAGTAACATTGTTCCATTATAGAATTCAATTTCCTTTACCACTTGCTGAGTGAAAGAGCTCCGAGATCTTCAACTTGGGGGCCGATACTTTCATTACCTACTGCTTCTGTTGTTCTATCCTAGTTGTTTTTTTTTTAATTGAAAATCAGTCACTGCAGCACATTGTCCTTTCTGAATTTGGACTAATCACTGGTTGTAGGCATGCATTAACTTTGACAGCATACAATTCAAAACCAGGTTGTTCTGAAATTGGCAGCAGCTACCTGTGAAGAATTATGCTGCGCACTTGCACCAGAAACTCAAATACCTTTCCTTAATATTTTACATTTTTGAATATGGCATTGCATGACCATCTGTTGCCTCAGGAGAGAGGTAGGGTGCGAACCGTTTGATCAGAGGGATTTTACAGCTAACCGAAGCCAGTTAACCTATTAACCTGTACGTCTCTAAAGTAAGCATGCAGGTACAGCAGGCAGTGAAGAAAGCAAATGGCATGTTGGCCTTTATAACAAGAGGGGTCGAGTATAGGAGCAAAGAGGTCCTTCTGCAGTAGTGCAGGGCCCTAGTGAGACCACACCTGGAGTATTGTGTGCTGTTTTGGTCCCCTAATTTAAGGAAGGACATTCTTGCTATTGAGGGGGTGCAGCGTAGGTTTACAAGGTTAATTCCCGGGATGGCGGGACTGTCATATGCTGAGGGAATGAAGCCGCTGGGCTTGTACACACTGGAGTTTAGAAGGATGAGAGGGGATCTTATTGAAACATATAAGGTTGTTAAGGGTTTGGACACGCTAGAGGCAGGAAACTTGTTCCCGATGTTGGGGGAGTCCAGAACCAGGGGCCACAGTTTAAGAATAAGGAGTAAGCCATTTGGAACGGAGACAAGGAAACACGTTTTCTCACAGAGAGTTGTGAGTGTGTGGAATTCTCTGCATCAGAGGGCGGTGGAGGAAGGTTCTCTGGATGTTTTCAAGAGAGAGCTGGATAGGGCTCTTAAAGATAGCGGAGTCAGGGGATATGGGGAGAAGGCAGGAACGGGGTACTGATTGGGGCTGATCAGCCATGATCGCATTGAATGGAGGTGCTGGCTCAAAGGGCCTACTCTTGCACCTATTGTCTATTGTCTTTGGAGTGTGGGAGGAAACTGGAGCACCCAGCAAAAATCTATGTGGTCATATGGAGAACGTACAGACTCCATACCAACAGCACCGGCAGTCAGAATTGAACCCGGGTCGGTCTCTGGCGCTGTGAGGCAGCAACTCCACCGTTGCGTCAGGAAGTTGAAGAAGATGAGGCATTTAAGATACAAAAACTACAATTAAAAGACACTGTACATGGGTAGGAAAGGTTTAGAGGGATAGGGCCAAAAGCGGGCAAGTAGGACTGGCTTAGATGGGGTGCCTTGGTCAGCAGGGATGAATTGGACCAAAGGGTTTTTTCTTTGAAGAACACAATGGTGTTTTATGTCCACCTCAACTAGAAAATGGCATCTCGAGGGTAGGACGTGCAGCCACAACTTTGTCGACACTGAGGTGGCGATTGCAATCACTGAGCCAAGTCTGAAAAAGAGCCCCAATCTTGAACACAGTCTGTCCATTTTCCTCATTAGATGCTGCTTGACCCCTCTGAGTTCCTCTAACACTAGTCCAGCACTTCGCCTTTTTTGCTCAAAATTGGTACAGAGTTTGATTACTGTCACTACTACAAACCATTTTTTTTTTTTAACAGAGGGTGGTGGAGGCAGGTTCTCTGGATATGTTCAAGAGAGAGCTCTTAAAAATAGCGGAGTCAGGGGATATGCGGAGAAGGCAGGAACGGGGCACTGATTGGGGATGATCAGCCGTGATCACATTGAATGGCGGTGCTGGCTCGAAGGGCCAAATGGCCTCCTCCTGCAACTATTGTCTATTGTCTATTGTCTAACAGAGTTTCTCAGTTAGATGTATCTAGTCCAAGCTGGAACATATTGGCAGCTGAAGATAGACACCAAAGCTGGAGTAACTCGGGGACAGGCAGCATCTCTGGAGAGAAGGAATGGGTGACGTGTCGGGTTGAGACAGAAGAAGGGTCTCGATCCGAAACGTCACCCATTCCTTCTCTCGCCTGTTCCGCTGAGTCACTCCAGCTTTTTGTGTCTGTCTTTGGTTTAAACCAGTATCTACAGTTCTTTCCTACACATGTTGGCAGCTGCCTTGCCAGTGGAACTTAGCAACTGTAGTACTTAGAAATCATTCCCACGAGTCTTTAATTTTCAATTTTAATGGAGGGTGGGGACTTAGCAAATTGGAAACTGCAGGCAAAATGCCAACAGCCCATTTGGTGTACTTCCAACTAGTTTTCTTGTGGGGACATTCGCACAAAGTGTTTTAGAATAATCGTTCAAACTCTCATCAGCAAATTAGTTTTATAGTGTGGAATTCTTTATTGATACTTTTGTCATTGTTTCGTGGCATTGATTTCAAGCCCTGTTTCTTTCCTCTCTGGACAAGAGAACTCTGTGTGGCGTTTGTACGTTTGCCCTGTGACTGTGTGGGCTTTCTCACATCCCAAAGACGTACAGGTTTGTCGGGTTAATTGGTTTCTGTAAATCGCCCCTCGTGTATAGGATAGTGCTAGTGTACAGGGTGACCGCTGGTCGGCGTGGACCGAAAGGGCTTGTTTCCACACTATATCTCTAACGTCTTGTCTCTCCAGGGAGGTCAGACGTGGCGGAATTCCAGCCGGCCTTGTCTGCTTCGTTTGGCTTCGTCTTTGCAGTCTGGCCTGCCTTTCTGCAAAAGGCATCGGGATATATATCATTATAAAGACGTCTAGCATGGAAATGTCTTGAAGGCGCAACATGCTTGTTAAACAGCTCGTCCAGTTGGACCGAGGAGCTTGATGAGAATTGAACGAGTCTCCGGATGTTTCAGGGGTCGGAGTGGTGTTTGTGGTTTCTGTCAGCGCTGCCTCCCTGGCCTCAGTTCTTCTCCTTCCTCATTGGAGGTTGCTGCAGTTTCTTTCATAAGTTGTAGGAGCAGAATTAGGCCATTCGGCCCATCAAGTCCAACCTGCCATTCACTCATGGCTGATCTATCTTCTGCTTTCTCCCTGTAACCCCCAACGCCCATACTCGTCAAGAATCTATCAATCTCTACCTTAAAAGTCCCCCAATGACTCGGTTTCCACAGCCATCTGTGGCGATGAATTTCACTGACTCACCACAGGATTAAAGAAATTCCTCCGCATCTCCTTTCTAAAGCTATATGTCCTGTTTGTTCTGAAGCTGTGCCTTCTGGTCCTAGACTCGTGGAAACATCCTCTCCACATCCACTCTAGCCAGGCCTTTCACTATTCGTGGTCTCGCTGATCTAATTTAGTTTAGAGATTCAGCACGGAAACAGGCCCTTTGGCCCACAGAGTCCATGCCGACCATTGATCATACATTCGCTCCAGTTCTTTGTCATTATCCTGAAAATCAGCAATTTGCATTGACATCGTGTGATTTACATGGAACGTGATGTCCTTGGAAGCTTAAATTTAGTTTTATAGTTTTAATTTAATTTATTATGTCATGTACTGAGGTACAGTGAAAAGTTTTTGTTGCGTGCTATCCAGTCAGCGGAAAGACTATACATGATTACAATCAAGCTGCCCAACATCCTTTCATCCTTCTCTACCTCTTGCCTGATGGGACAGGGGAGAAGAGGGAGTGACCAGGGTGAGACTCGTCCTTGATTATGCTGCTGGCCTTGCCGAGGCAGCGTGAAGTCTTGGTGAACTAGTGTAATTTAGCAATCCACACGTAAATAGGCCCTTTGGCCCATGGAATCCATGCCAACCTTGAAAATCCATTCACACTAGTTCTATGTTATCCCACTTTCCCATCCACTTTCTACAGACAAGGGGAAATTT
The DNA here is from genome assembly GCA_963514005.1 of Raja brachyura. The sequence goes on from OY740786.1 coordinate 4,309,439, forward strand.
ACAGAGGCCCTTTGACCGCGAGAGTTTTCTCCATGTGCACCGGGTATCCTCCCACGCTCCAAAGACTTGCGTATTTGTACGTTAATTGGCTTCCGTAAATTGCAAATGGTGTGTTGGATAGAACGAGCGTACGGTGTGATCACCGGTCGGCGCGGACTCGGTGGGCCAAAGGGCCTGTTTTTACCCTGTATCACTAAACCTAATCTATCTTAATTTAATTTAAGATGAACTAAATTATCTTCAATTTAAACCAGCATCTGCAGCTCCTTCCTACATACTTAATTTAGTTTAGTTTAGACATACAGTGCGGAAACGGGCCCTTTGGCTCACTGAGTCTGCACCAACCAGCGATCGCCCCGTACACTAGCACTATCCTACACACTATTGACACTTACTGAAGCCAATTAACCTACAAACCTGTGCGTCTTTGAAGTGTGGGAGGAAACTGGAGCACCCGGAGAAAACCCACACGGTCAGGGGGAGAACGCACAAGCACCTCGGGCAGCGCCCGTAGATGGAATCGAACCTGGGTCTCTGGCGCTGTGAGGCAGCAGCTCCACCGCAGCGCCACTGTGCCACCCCATTTTGTTCTTTCATTTCTGCTTCCCAAGTACGCCCTCGAGATTGAGGCAGTAACTCAACCCTGTTTTGCCCAAAGCTCCGCAATTAAAGGCTGAAACGTGAGCCGCTCCAGGTATGGCAGATTGCAAGTTGCCCTGCAGTATATGTGTTGGTGTTTGCAATCCACGCTGTGCGATAGACCCAAAATCTGAGTGTCTCATTTTATATATGAATCTCCAGGCATGTTATCATTGCTGTTTCTGAGAATAGCTCAAATCACCTGACAGGACAAACTGTGGGAGAGTTCGACTGTGTCCCCAATTAAATACACTTAGGCACTTCAATAATCTTATGTAATTTGACATCTGCTGGCTTAAGGGGACTCACAATTTAAGCAAGCCAGACACTGCCGGCAACCGAGGTTATCTGCCGGTCACAGCATGTAACTAGATATTTAAAGTGGCATGATCTTCATGGGAAAGAAACATTTGGGGCGCCGGTTTTGTTTAAAGAACATCAAGAAGCAGTAATAAAGAATTGTTTCCTTCTTAGATCCAACTGGGCTCAAATAATGTTTTTATATGCTGACATTATTGCTTTAAGAGTTAACCCATAGATCAGAATCAGTCAACTGCTGTTAATGAAGATATAACTTTAATCAAGCGTGAATCGTTCAGCTTTCCCTTCCCCCTCAACAAATTTGTTAACTAAATTTTGTTTTGCTTATTGGCCATAATTTCTTTCCTTGCATGTTAATGAACTGACCTTAGTGCCTGAACTTCATTAAGCTGGAAAAGGTGCAGGAAGGATTTACACAAATGTTGCTAAGACTCGAGGGCCTGAGCTATCGGGAGAGTCTGGGCCGGCTAGAACTTTATTTGGAGTCATAGAGTGATACAGTGTAGAAACAGGCCCTTCGGCCCAACTTGCCCACACCGGCTAACAATGTCCCAGGTACAGTAGTCCCACTTGCCTGTGCTTGGTCCATATCCCTCCAAACCTGTCCTATCCATGTATCTGTCTAATGTTTTCTTAAACAATGGGATAGTCCCAGCCTCAACTACCTCCTCCGGCAGCTTCTTCCATACACTCACTACTCTTTGTGTGAAAAAGTTACCCCTCAGATTCCTATTAAATCTTTTTCCCTTCATCTTGGAACTGTGTCTTCTGATCCTCGATTCTCCTTCTCTGGGCAAGAGACTCTGTGCATCTTCCCGACCTAATCCTCTTATGATTTTGTACACCTCTATAAGATCCTCCTGCGCTGCATGGAATAGAGACCCAGCCAACTCAACCTCTCCCTATCGAGGATGTTGCCAGGACCCTCTAGTCCTGGCAACATCCTCGTAAATCTTTTCTGAACCCTTTCGAGCTTGACAATATCTTTCCTATAACATGGTGCCCAGAACTGAGCACAATATTCTAAATGCGGTCTCTCCAACGTCTTATACAACTGCAACATGACCCCCCCAACTCCTGTACTCAATACTCTGACTGATGAAGGCCAAAGTGCCAAAAGCCTTTTTGACCACCTTATCTACCTGCGACTCGACCTTCAAGGAACCATACACCTGTACTCCTAGATCCCTCTGCTCTACCGACCCTTCGGCCCACCGAGTCCATGCCGACCATTGATCACGCAATCACACTAGTTCTATGTTAACCCACTTATCAACTCCGGACACAGTGGGGGGAAATTTATAGATGCCAATTATCCGACAAACCAATGTGCTGTTTAAAATGTTGTTTTAATTTAGTTTAGTTTATAGAATAAGCGTGGAAGCAAGCCCTTGGGCCAGCGAGTCTGTGCCAACCAGCGATACCCGCACATTAACACTACCCGAGAGACAATTTTACATTCATACCAAGCCAATTCGCTTACAAACTTTGTACGTCTTTGCAGTCATTGGAGACCCTTGGACTCTCTTTACTCAGACTTCACTGGCTTTATCTTGCACTAAACGTTATTCACATTATTCCATTTATAATGTATCTGTACGCTGGATGGCTTGAGTGTAATTGTCTGTGGAATTCTCTGCCTCAGAGGAAGGTTCTCTGGATGCTTTCAAGTCTAAAGTATAGACTCAAGAGAGAGCTAGATAGGGCTCTTAAAAATAGCGGAGTCAGGGGATATGAGGAGAAGGCAGGAATGGGGTACTGATTGGGGATGATCAGCCATGATCACATTGAATGGCGGTGCTGACTCGAAGGGCCAAATGGCCTACTCCTGCACCTATTGTCTATTGTAATCATGTCTTATCTTTCCATTGACTGATTTGCACGCAACAAAAGCTTTTCACTGTACCTCGAAAGACATGACAATAAACTAAATTAAACTCAGAGATGGATTCATAGAGTGATACAGTGTGGAAACAGGCCCTTCAGCCCAACTTGCCCACACTGGCCTACATATCCCAGCTACACTAGTCCCACCTCTGCTGCCTTGGGTCCATATCTCTCCAAACCTGTCGTGCCTGTGTACCTGTCTAACTGTTTCTTAAATGTTGGGATAGTCCCTGCCTCAACTACCTCCTCTGGCAGGCTGTTCCATACACACACCACACTTTGTGTGAAAAAGTTACCCCTCAGACTCCTATTAAATATTTTTCCACCTTAAACCTATGCCTCTCTGGCCCTCTAGATAGATGTAACCTAACTAGCTGCGTTACTCCAGCACTTTGTGTCGGTTTATTCATGGCTTTGTGTTAAAAAAAAACCTAACTTCATCTCTGATGCCCTTCGGAGATCGAGATGTATCATCCTTATCCAGCCTGGCTTGTACCAGCGTGACCTCAGGCCAGCATGCCCAACTTGTAACCCTACAAATGACACAGCAAGCTGCCGCGATGGACAACAAATGCTGGCCTTGCTAGATAGGCCCTGTGTTCAATAATGAAGTTAAAAAATGAACTGTCGATAACACTTTAATCTACATAAACAAAGCTAACCTTCTTCCCTTTGATTGTAATGGAAATGTCATCGCCCATATCTTACAATAATAACAATTATTATAACGAAGACTCGATTTCTCGATGTTTGTTTGGCGTCTGATGTTATATTGACATGAGTCTATGATCCCCTTATTTAGATTCTGTTCGGAATGGTTGTGGAGAGCCGAATGATGTTAAATCTCTTTTGCAGAATGATGACTTTGTGTAGATGATGGAGGAACTTTGGGAAGGGGCCCTTGTTTGCAGCAATTCCTACAATGAAGGGATTACGTTTGGTAAAAGGGATTAAAAATGTCCACACTCTTGTAACGGTTTATTACCCAGAGATTCGATTAGATTCTCTCAATTAGTGCATTCGAATGTAATGAATCTGTATCTTTGGTCACATAGGAATTCAATCTTGCGTAGAACACTGTGCTTGAGAACTCAGTAGTTCAGGCAACGTCTCTGGAAGACATGGACCGGTGACTTTGGGGTGAAACCTTTCTTCAGACTACTTCAGACTGAAGAAAAGTCCCGCCCCAAATCATCACCTATCCATGTCCTTCTGAGAAGCTTCCTGACATTCTATGAGTTACTCCATCACTTTTTGTTCACAAGAGCATAAGTGATAGGAGCTGAATGTGGCCGTTTGGCCCATCAAGTCTACTCATGGCTGATCTGTCTCTGATCTATCTCTCCCTCTTAACCCCATTCTACTGCTTTCTCCCCATAACCTCTGACGCCCGTACTAATCAAAGATCCCGTTCTGAGAACCCGTTTGCAGTATAGATAGACACTAGATGGTCAGCTTAGGCGTGGTTGGTCGCAGAGCATGATTCTGTGCTGTGTACTAGACCCTTGACTATGAGAAGGTTGTAGAGACCAAGTTTAGAAGAATGAGGGGGAATCTTATTGAAACATATAAGATTATTAAGGGTTTAGACTCACTAGAGGCAGAAAACATGCCCCCGATATTGGGGGAGTCCAGAACCAGGGGCCACAGTTTAAGAATAAGGGGTAAGCCATTTAGAACAGAAACGAGGAAACACTTTTTCTCACAGAGAGTGGTGAGTCTGTGGAATTCTCTGCGTCAGAGGGCGGTGAAGTCCGGTTCTCTGGATACTTTCAAGAAAGAGCTAGATAGGGCTCTTCTAGGTGACCACTGACTTTGGTGCCTTCCCTCACGGTGGGAAATTTTGATCCTGCTGTGAGGGGATATTTATGTTGAATTTCTGTCTACTCTGTGTTGTGTTCTTTATTTGTGGCTGTATGGTGACTTCATTTCACTGTGCCAATTGGCGCATGTGACAAATAAAATCTATCTATATCTGTATCTGAAGTCAGGGGATATGGGGAGAAGGCAGGAACGGGGTACTGATTGGGGATGATCAGCCATGATCACATTGAATGGCGGTGCTGGCTCAAGGGGCTGAATGGCCTACTCCTGCACCTATTGTCTATTGCTGAATGTATTTAAGAACAAGGCAGGTCCACAGGACATCAGGGCTACATGTTGGGGATCAGCCATGATGCAGAATGGCTCAATGGGCCTCTCCGAATGTCTATGCTTCCATTGGAGTGATTGAATTCTTAAGCTGGTTTAACCAAGCGTATCCAACATATATGTGTGGAGATGTGATATTCCGTGTTGTATGTTCTGTGATCTAATCCAAGTGTACTCATGCTGACTTCACTTCTCCTTTTTCAGGTTATGTACGGTTTTCTAGTTGGCTGTCTAGTCCTACGATCAATATATATTGTCACATGGTAAGTCCAACTTCAACACAGCACTTAATTATTAGAGTTGTGTGGTACAGGTCCACCACCAATTTTCTGGCAACTGGTAGTCCAGCACCTCCTTTAATCCAAACTCAATTACGAGAGCGCACTTGAAATCCCCCTCCCGGACGTCCCCCCGAAAATGTGGCGCCTAGGCCGGGTGAGGCAGCCTATCTCGGCCTCATTGATACTTCAACCAAATGGTGGGTCGAATTTGCCCCCTCTGCTTCTTCTTCTTTCGTGTGGCGTGCACAGCCTAAAGTTGTTGGACAACTTGTTCTATTTGATCTTCCGTTTGTGCACGTCGAGTTGACTGCATTAGTCGAAACGGGGCGGACCATGTGAAGGTTGAAATGTTCCACCCCGAATTTGCCCCTGTGCCCGGGGCTCTGCCACAGCCGGCAGATCAGTTCCCATATCTGACTTCGGCAGCCGATCGCCGGGTCGAATTTGCCCCCCTGCAGCCAGGGCTCTGGAACTCCGGCATGGCTGGAGCTGGCAGATCCCTTCCCATAGCTGGCTTCCGAGGCCAGCTTTGCAGCCTGGTATCTCCCCCCCCCCCCCCCCCCCCCCCCCCCCCCGGAGGCCGTGACTTCTGTTGCTCCTGCAAAACAGATAAACCAGTAAGACTCCGGAACCATGGGTGCCGGAAAATCAGTGGTGGACCTGTACATAAATGAATGCTTTAAGGGTTTCCAAAGGACACACAAAGTTACAACATGCGATCAGGATTTCTGTTGAGTCATTTTGGCTTTGATTATATTATTGGTACAGTGTAGTTTAAGTAATCTTAGACAGAGCAGAAGGTATAATTTAAATCTAATATCACATTCATCAAGGGACTAAAACATAGTGCAGGGAGGTGAAATTAGATTGAGAAAGGCAACGTCCTTGAATTCAGATTGCCGTCGAGGTTAAGAAGGGTAATCAAAAGAGCAGATAAATAAGAAAATAAATACAATTGAAGTCATTGAGTATGTAAAACTTGATACTGAGTGCAGTTTTCAAAATATTATTCCTCCCAGTGATTCTGTGTGCTTGTTTTCGTCTTTTGTTTTCAGCATTAGTTTGGTCAGCTTGACCCTTGGCTGGTCCTCTTCCAGATCCATTCAAGCTCTGTAGAGCTCTTTGTTCCATTTTATAGTCCTTGCGTGAGTGATAAGAACACAGTCCATCCGCCTGCTGGGCAAATTTCCTCTGAAGTTTAGTTTAGTTTTGAGACGCAACGCTGAAACAGGCCCTTCGGCCCACCGAGTCTGCCCCGACCAGCGATCCCCGCACACTAACACTATCCTACACGCAATTTTTACCCAACCAATTAACCTACAAACGTGTACATTTTTGGAGCGTGTGAGGAAGCTGGAGCACACGCAGAAAACCCATGCAACATACAATCTGTAGCTGAGGTCGATACCATCACAACATTAAAAAAAGAATTCCACAGGTACATCGATAGGATAGGTTTAGAAGGATATGGACTAAATACAGGCAGGTGAGACTAGTATAGATGGGTCAGCATGGGCAAGTTGGGCCAAAGGGCCAGCTTGCATGCTGTATGATTCTATGACTCTAACCAACTTTGATTGAAAATCAAAAAGTAAATGCAAATGCTATAGGAGCAGGGAGGTTCTACTGCAGTTGTACAGGGTCTTGGTGAGACCACACCTGGAGTATTGCGTACAGTTTTGGTCTCCTAATCTGTGGAAAGACATTCTTGCCATAGAGGGAGTACAGAGAAGGTTCACCAGACTGATTTCTGGGATGGCAGAACTTTCATATGAAGAAAGACTGGATAGACTCGGCTTGTACCCCCTGATCCCCTTAGCCACAAGGGCCACATCTAACTCCCTCTTAAATATAGCCAATTAACTGGCCTCAATTACCTTCTGTGCCAGAGAATTCCACAGATTCACCACTCTCTGTGTGAAAAATGTTTTTCTCATCTTGGTCCGACAAGACTTCCCCCTTATCCTTAAACTGTGACCCCTTGTTCTAGACTTCTCCAACATCGGGAACAATCTTCCTGCATCTAGCCTGTCCAACCCCTTAAGAATTTTGTAAGTTTCTATAAGATCCCCCCCTCAATCTTATAAATTCTACTGAGTACAAGCCGAGTCTATCCAGTCTTTCTTCATTGGGAAAGCCAACAGCTATTCAATAGATTGCCCAGCGGTAGCTTTGCTGCCTTACAGCGCCAGAGACCCGGGTTTGATCCTGACTATGTTGTGCTGTCTACATGTAGTCTATATAGGCTACACGGAGTTTGTCCGTACTCCCTGTGACCTCGAGGGTTTTCTCCGGGTGCTCCGGTTTCCCCCCCACACTCCAAAGACGTACAGGTTTGTAGCTTAGTTGGCTTTGGTAAAATTGTAAAATTGACCCTAAAGCGTGGGATAGGGCTCGTGTACCGCGTGATCGCTGGTTGACGCGGACTTGGTGGGCCGAAGGGTTTGTGTCTGCACTTTATCCCTAGAGTAGAGTAGAGTTGCTGCTGTACAGCACCAGAGACCCGGGTTCAATCCTGACCACTACTGCTGTCTGTACCGAGTTTGTACATTCAAGCTTGGGTTTTAGACGATAGGTGCAGGGGTAGGCCATTCAGCCCTTCGAGCCAGCACCGCCATTCAATGTGATCACGGCTGATCATCCCCAGTCAGTACCCCGTTCCTGCCTTCTCCCCATATCCCCTGACTCCTCTATCTTTAAGAGCTCTATCTAGCTCTCTCTTGAAAGTATCCAGAGAAAGGGCCTCCACCGCCCTGCAAGGCAGAGAATTGCACTGACACACAGATCTGTGTGTGAAAAAGTGTTTCCTCGTCTCCGTTCTAAATGGCTTACCCCTTATTCTTAAACTGTAGCCCCTGACTCCCCCAACATCAAAGCACGTTTCCTTCCTCTAGTGTGTCCAAACCCTTAAAAATCTTATATGTTTCAATAAGATCCCCTCTCCTAAATTCCAGAGTAAACAAAACCTGGTGCTCTGGTTTCCTCCCACACTCCAAAGATGTATAGATTTGTAGGTTAATTGGCTTGGTATAATTGTAAATTGTCCCCAGTGTGTGCGGGATAGAGTTAAAGTGTGGGGATTGCTCCTCACTGCGGACTTGATGGGCGGAAGGTCCTGTTTCCGCACTGTATCTCTATACGATTGGTGTCTTATGGACAACACCAACTACCCCGTGCTAATCATCCTTCCTCCGCCATGATTCACAAATCCATTGAAGGTTCAGTGGCAACTTTGCAAAATTTTGCTTCAGATGGAAGCAATGTAGCATTAGGAAGCACCAACATTATCTATCAGGCCATTTACCTTTCCGGCATTTGTAGGGTCGTACTTCGTGTAAATTGATTTCCATACTTGATTCCATCAGAAATATGTTGGAGTGTGAGCACCCTCTAGGATCAGGATATGCCAGAGCACTCTCTTTTATAGAAACATAGAAAATAGTTGCAGGAGTACGCCATTCGGCCCTTCGAGCCAGCACCGCCATTCAATACGATCATGGATGATTATCCAGAATCAGTACCCTGTTCCTGCTTCTTCGCCATATCCCTTGATTCCGTTAGCCCTAAGAGCTAAATCTAACTCTCTCTTGAAAAAATCCAGTGAATTGGCCTCCACTGCCTTCTGTGGCAGAGAATTCCACAGATTCACGTGGAACTCACGTGATCTATGGAACAGTCTAAGGATAAGGGGGAATTCCTTTAGGACCGAAATGAGGAAAACATTCTTTACACAGAGAGTGGTGAGTCTCTGGAATTCTCTGCCACAGAAGGTAGTTGAGGCCAGTTCATTGGCTATATTTAAGAGGGCGTTAGATGTGGCCCTTGTGGCTAAAGGGATCAAGGGGTATGGAGAGAAGGCAGGTACGGGATACTGAGTTGGATGATCAGCCATGATCACATTTAATGGCGGTGCAGGCTCGAAGGGCCAAATGGCCTACTCCTGCACCTATTTTCTATGTTTCTATGTTTCTAACTGTGTAAAAAGGTGTTGTCCTCATCTCAGTCCTAAATGGCCTACCCCTTATTCTTAAACCGTGACTCCCCCAACTAGCTAGCCTGTCCAATTCCTTAGGAATTATATATGTTTCTACAAGATCTAAGATCAATGACTTTTATTTTTCTTTCAGGGTCTACCCGTGGCTGAGGCCTCTTGCCTACACATCTCTAGGTGTATTTCTGATGGGCTTTATTCTCTGGAATGTGGACAACATCTTATGCGATAATTTAAGGTATATTTTTATTCTACTTTCTCTGATAGCTCTTCGGGGCAGGCAGATCAAATGCCGTATTATTTTTCCAATATCCACCAAGTAGGCCCATTACAGTGGATAACGAACAGATTTCTCCTGAGATATGTACGTTGCCTGGCATGGGCACAGGGTGAAATTGCTTCCAGCAGAACTGTGGAACTAATCTTCAAGGGTTACACAAAAAGCTGGAGAAACTCGGCGGGTGCAGCAGCATCTAAGGAGCGAAGGAGATAGGCGACGTTTCGGGTCGAGACCCTTCTTCAGGCTGAAACGTCGCCCATCTCCTTCGCTCCTTAGATGCTGCTGCACCCGCTGAGTTTCTCCAGCTTTTTGTGTAACTCCTCAATTCCCCAGCATCTGCAGTTCCTTCTTTAGAACTAAACTTCAAACTGAATTTCGATTTACTTTTCATAAACTTCAGCTGGAAGGGAAAAGGAGACAGGATATTGAGCAGAATCGTTTAAAAATGGTACCTGGACACAGGGCCGGATTAAGACCCTTAGAGGCCCTAAGCACTTAAAAGATTTTTGTGCCCCCATATATATGTAATTCAAAATATAAAGAATAATAAACCATAAAAAATGTATTTTTCAAAATGAAACAAAACTAACATAGAACTAAGATGGAAAATAATGTTTATTTTTGTATACTTCCACTTTATTTATATTTGAGTTATATTAGTTTTCCCTTACTTTTTTTAATTGCAAAGTCTTTGATCAGATCCTCAAAAAGATCTTTGAGCAAGTTTAAAGTGATTTCTTTTATGCCGTAAACCATTTACCATTTCCATGGTGGCCCCCTTCCCTTGATGCCCTAAGCACACGCTTATTTTGCTTCATGGTTGATCCAGCCCTGCCCGGACACCGCAGTTCAGCGGGTGGCGCAGCGGGTAAAGCTGCCACCTCACAGCGTCTGAGACCCATGTTCGCTTCTGACCTTGGCCGCTGTCTGTGTGGAGTTTGCACGTTCTCCCTTTGACCACCTGGCTTTCCTCCAGGTGCTCCGGTTTCCTCCCGCATCTCAAAAACGCGGGTGTTTGTCGATTGATTGGCTCTTTTGTAAATTGCGCCGAGTGTGTGGGGAGTGGATGAGAAATTGGGATAGCATGGAACTAGTGTGAACAGGTGATCAGCGGTCGTCGTGGACTTGCAGGGCTGAAGCGCCTGTTTCCATGCTGTGTCTCCAACCAAGCGAGACAGAGATACCTGGAGAATTTATATTCAACATGACCATTCAAGTTAATCTGACATTTTTTTAACAATCGGATAGAAACACAGAATCAGCCAAAGTGGGACAGGCCCAAGACCCTGGCGCGACGCAACGTCTCACCTCCAACAGCAGCAGAAGCAGGCAAACGATCGCCGAGCTCGGCCTGGGGCTCACGGCCGTTGCGGATCCGGATCCGCCTCCACTCCAACTCCCAGAGCGGGGCCAAGAAGATTGAAGATGGACACAAAATGCTGGAGTAACTCAGCGGGACTGGCAGCATCTCTGGAGAGAAGGAATGGGTGAAGTTTCGGTTCAAGACCTTTCTTTCAGACTGAAGAAGGGTCTCAACCCGAAACGTCATCCCTTCCTTCTCTCCAGAGATGCTGCCGGTCCCGCTGAGTTACTCCAGCATTTTGTGTCTATCTTCAAATGACGTCGCGCTCCAGACGGCTGTGTGGGCGCATGATGACCCGCACGACTCTCGCGGCACCATCACTACCAGCCTTTCGCATAAGTGATGGCCCAAATGGGACAGGCCCTTAAACCCATGACCTCTTAAACATAGAAACATAGAAACATAGAAATTAGGTGCAGGAGTAGGCCATTCGGCCCTTCGAGCCTGCACCGCCATTCAATATGATCATGGCTGATCATCCAACTCAGTATCCCGGACCTGCCTTCTCTCCATACCCTCTGATCCCCTTAGCCACAAGGGCCACATCTAACTCCCTCTTAAATATAGCCAATGAACTGGCCTCAACTACCCTCTGTGGCAGAGAGTTCCAGAGACCCACCACTCTCTGTGTGAAAAAATTCCTTCTCATCTCGGTCCTAAAGGATTTCCCCCTTATCCTTAAGCTGTGACCCCTTGTCCTGGACCTCCCCAACATCGGGAACAATCTTCCTGCATCTAGCCTGTCCAACCCCTTAAGAATCTTGTAAGTTTCTATAAGATCCCCTCTCAATCTCCTAAATTCTAGAGAGTATAAACCGAGTCTATGCAGTCTTTGTTCATAAGACAGTCCTGACATCCCAGGAATCAGTCTGGTGAACCTTCACTGCACTCCCTCTATGGCAATAATGTCCTTCCTCAGATTTGGAGACCAGAACTGTACGCAATACTCCAGGTGTGGCCTCACCAAGACCCTATACAACTGAAGTAGAACCTCCCTGCTCCTATACTCAAATCCTTTTGCTTTGAAAGCTAACTTACCATTGGCTTTCTTCACTGCCTGCTGTACCTGCATGCCTACTTTCAATGACTGGTGTACCATGACACCCAGGTCGCGCTGCATCTCCCCTTTTCCTAATCGGCCACCATTTAGATAGTAGTCGGTTTTCCTATTTTTGCCACCAAAGTGGATAACCTCACATTTATCCACATTATACTCTTGTTCTTGATTCCCCTACTAAGGTCATAAGAATTAGACCCTTCAGCCCATTGACTACTCTGCCATATCAATCATGGCTGATCTATCTCTCCCTCCTAACCCCATTCTCCTGCCTCCTCCCCGTAACCTGACACCTGTACTAATCAAGAATCTATCTATCACTGCCTTAAAATTAACCACAGCCTACTGTGACAAAGAAATCCACAGAATTACCACCCTCTTAAGAAAATTCTCCTAATCTCCTTCCTAAAAGAACGTCCTTTCATTCTGAGGCTATAACCTCTAAACATAGACATAGAACATAGAAAATAGGTGCAGGAGTAGGCCATTCGGCCCTTCGAGCCTGCACCGCCATTCAATGTGATCATGGCTGATCATCCAACTCAGTATCCCGTACCTGCCTTCTCTCCATACCCCCTGATCCCTTTAGCCACAAGTGCCACATCTAACGCCCTCTTAAATATAGCCAATGAACTGGCCTCAACTACCTTCTGTGGCAGAGAATTCCAGAGACTCACGACTCTCTGTGTAAAGGACCTCTAGTCCTAGACTCTCCCACTAGTGGAAACATCCTCTCCACATCCACTCTATCCAGGCCTTTCACGATTCTGTATGTTTCAATGAGGTCCCCCCTCATTCTTCTACTAGAGTATGTTTCAATGAGGTCCCCCCTCATTCTTCTACTAAACTCCACGAGTACAGGCCCAGTGCTGTCAAATGTTCATCGGGGGGAAAGATTGCATTCACCCTACCTATTCGTCTCAAGATTTTGTACACCTTCAATCACTCTTTAGTCGTCTGTGCTCCAAACCTGTGTTGGGCACAATGGGATTGAGAATATAGCTGATGTATTTACTGCTCAAAATGGAAGGATAAAATGTGTTTTTTCATTCTCTAATTCCAGTATATAAATAAGCTTTCTTTAAACCTTCACATAGACTTTTGCTGCGAGGAGGATGCTTGGAGGCTGCAGGGTGATTTGGATAGGCTGAGTGAATGGGCAGATGCATGGCAGATGCAGTACAATGTGGATAAATGTGAGGTTATCCACTTTGGTGGCAAAAACATGAGGGTAGACTATTATCTGAATGGTGGCAGATTAGGTAAGGGGGAGATGCAACGAGACCTGGGTGTCATGGTACACCAGTCATTGAAAGTAGGCATGCAGGTGCAGCAGGCAGTGAAGAAAGCAAATGGTATGTTAGCATTCATAGCGAAAGGATTTGAGTATAGGAGCAGGGAGGTTCTACTGCAGTTGTACAGGGTTTTGGTGAGGCCACACCTGGAGTACTGCGTACAGTTTTGGTCTCCAAATCTGAGGAAAGACATCCTTGCCATAGAGGGGGTACAGAGAAGATTCACCAGACTGATTCCTGGGATGTCAGGACTTTCATATGAGGAAAGATTGGATAGACTCGGTTTGTACTCGATGGAATTTAGAAGATTGAGGGGGGATCTTATAGAAACCTACAAAATTCTTAAGGGGTTGGACAAGCTAGATGCTGGAAGATTGTTCCCGATGTTGGGGGAGTCCAGAACAAGGGGTCACAGTCTAAGGATAAGGGGGAATTCCTTTAGGACCGAAATGAGGAAAACATTCTTTACACAGAGAGTGGTGAGTCTCTGGAATTCTCTGCCACAGAAGGTAGTTGAGGCCAGTTCATTGGCTATATTTAAGAGGGCGTTAGATGTGGCACTTGTGGCTAAAGGGATCAGGGGGTATGGAGAGAAGGCAGGTACGGGATACTGAGTTGGATGATCAGCCATGATCACATTGAATGGCGGTGCAGGCTCGAAGGGCCGAATGGCCTACTCCTGCACCTATTTTCTATGTTTCTATGTTTCTATATGTCAAAGGTAATAAAAATCTGTGCTGATATGTTTGCGTTTGCGATTTGTTTGCCAGCGCTCACGAGTGACCAACTGTTCTTTGGTGACTGTCTCATTGACATCTGTGGACTGCACTTCAGTACAGATCGGCTCCTGTGAGAAGTGTATGTAGATGCTGGTTTAAACCAAAGATAGACCCAAACTGCTGGAGTAACTCAGCGGGACAGGCAACACCTCTGGAGAGAAGGAATGGGTGACGTTTTGAGTCGAGACTGAAGTCTGAAGAAGGGACTCGACCCGAAACGCCACCCACTCCTTCTCTCCAGAGATGCAGCCTGTCCCGCTGAGTTACTCCAGCATTTTGCGTCTATCTTTGGCTCCTGTAAGATAAATGGTTAAAATGCAGAATGAGACTTGAAATGTGATCAATATTTTTTTTTCCTTTCCTCAGGACCATCAGGCAAAAGTTACCATTGCATCTCCTTGGTGCCATGACACAGTTCCATGCGTGGTGGCACATTCTAACAGGCCTAGGCTCTTACCTGCACATTCTCTTCAGGTAGGTTTGATGGCAGCGATATCGCCCTTAATTCTGGTGTATAACTATCCGAATGGGCCTGTCCCACTCAGGCGATTTTTTTTTAACGCAACTGCAGGCGACTAGTTTGTTGCCACATGTTCGCCGGTGGTCGGCGGGAGTCGTCTCCTCAGTCGCGCAAAAAGTCGTAGCGTCTTTCTGGTTGCCGCTAAATTTTCAACACGTCGAAAAAATGTTGGCGCCAGTGGGTTTGACGCCAATGAGCGTAGCTTGACTTCTTCTGACGTAGGTGCTGTCGTAGGTTGTCGCCAGGATGACGCAGGTTGTCGCCGGTTTTTCAGCAACCTGCTACGACTATGACGGTCGCCGGCAGTTGCCTAAAAAATCACCAAGTGGGACAGGCCCATAAAGCTATGTTTTTAAGCTCCTTTCTCCCTGTAATGTACCTCGTGACGTGTCATAGAAACATAGAAAATAGGTGCAGGAGTAGGCCATTCGGCCCTTCGAGCCTGCACCGCCATTCAATGTGATCATGGCTGATCATCCAACTCAGTATCCCGTACCTGCCTTCTCTCCATACCCCCTGATCCCTTTAGCCACAAGTGCCACATCTAACGCCCTCTTAAATATAGCCAATGAACTGGCCTCAACTACCTTCTGTGGCAGAGAATTCCAGAGACTCACGACTCTCTGTGTAAAGAATGTTTTCCTCATTTCGGTCCTAAAGGAATTCCCCCTTATCCTTAGACTGTGACCCCTTGTTCTGGACTCCCCCAACATCGGGAACAATCTTCCAGCATCTAGCTTGTCCAACCCCTTAAGAATTTTGTAAGTTTTTGGCTTGTTAATTTGTCTTTGGCTTGTTAATTTATCTCAAACAAAGCCAGGATTCAGCCATTCAACCAATTCCACTAATATCCACAAGAATACAGACTTTTAAAATGAAACGCGTTTGCACTGTCTGTTTGCATTGTTCCTGTCTTTCAATGGGCTTGTACACTCTGGAGTTTAGAAGGATAAGAGGGATCTCATTGAATCATGTAAGATTGTTAAGGGTTTTGACACGCTAGAGGCAGGAAACATGTTCCCGATGTTGGGGGAGTCCAGAACCAGGGGCCACAGTTTAAGAATAAGGAGTAAGCCATTTATAACGGAGACGAAGAAACACTTTTTCTCACAGAGAGTGGTGAGTCTGTGGAATTCTCTGCCTCCGAGAGCGGTGGGGGCGGGTTCTCTGGATGCTTTCAAGAGAGAGCTGGATAGGGCTCTTAAAGATAGCGGAGTCAGGGGATATGGGGAGAAGGCAGGAACGGTAATACTGATGGGGGATGATCAGCCATGATCACATTGAATGGCGGTGCTAGGTCGAAGGTGTACAATTTTGGTCGCCTAATTATAGGAAGGATGTCAACAACATAGAGAGTGTACAGAGGAGATTTACTAGAATGTTGCCTGGGTTCCAGCAACTAAGTTACAGAGAAAGGTTGAACAAGTTAGGTCTTTATTCTTTGGAGCGCAGAAGGTTAAGGGGGGACTTGATTGAGGTCTTTAAAATGATGAAAGGGATAGACAGAGTTGACGTAGATAAGCTTTTCCCATTGAGGGTAGGGAAGATTCAAACAAGAGGGCATGACATGAGAATTAAGGGACAGAAGTTGAGGGGGAACTTCTTTACTCAGAGAGTGGTGGCTGTGTGGAATGATCTTCCAGCAGAAGTGGTGGAGGCAGGATCGATTTTGAACATTTAAAAGTAAAGTGGATAGGTATATGGACGGGAAGGGAATGGAGGGGTATGGTCTGAGTGCAGGCAGATGGGACTAGGGGAAAATAAATGGTCGGCATGGACTGGAAGGGCCGAGAAGGCCTGTTTCCGTGCTGTAATTGTTATATGGTTATATGGAAGGGCCGAATGGCCTACTCCTGCACCTATTGTCTATTGTCTATTGTCTACCCTTCCAGGCAAATGCAGGGTTGCATCACGTTTCAGCTCGTATCTGTACCCCGGGATGTAGTGGTAAATTTACGGGGAAAGATTGGACGGGCTGGACCCAAAGTGCTGGGGTAACTCAGCGGGTCAGGCAGCATCCCTGGAGAACGCGTAGAGGTGACGATTTGGGTTGGCACCCTTCTTCAGACCCAAAACGTCACCTATCCCTGTTCTCCGGAGATGCTGCCTGACCCGCTGAGTTACTCCCCACTTCTTTTTTTTTTGTAATCCAGCATCTGCAGTTCATTGTTTCTTCTGGATGGGCTGGGTTTGTTTTCCTTGAAGCAGAGAGGACTGAGTCAGGCCATCTTGATGGAGCTGCACAATATAATGAGTGGCATGGACAGGCCAAAGAGGAGGAAACTTGTCTGTAAAACAGAGGTTTCCAAAAAAAAAGATATGACATTGGTTAAGAGTGAGAAGGAAGATATTCGGAGTGGATCTGAGGAATAATTTGTCTTCATTTCTTCACCTTGGGTGGCGCAGTGGCGCAGCGGTAGAGCTGCTGCCTTACTGCGAAGATAGACACAGTGTAGCAATGTTACAAAATTTTGAGATTTTAAAAATCAAGTCTGCAATTTATCTCATCAGATAGAGCATAAAAAGAAGTTTAATTTGACACCTAATTCACTTTCATATCTTCAGTATTAAGAAAGTTATGACCATTTTCATACTCGGAAATTAGCATCTTGTTCCCCATCGCCTTTCAATTGACTTAACTCAAAAGCTGTGATCTAGAACAGTTAAAAGCCCATAACTTTCTTAAAAATTAAGAGAACTCAATGAAATTTTCAGTTATTATAGATTGAAGCATTCTGAAACAAATATGAAACAATCTTACTTGGATGACCTGAAATTAAAGCATTTAATTAGTTAGTTATCTAATTGTAGCTAATTACAAAATTCAATGAGTAGATCTAAACATCTATCCATTTCTTAAGAAAATATAAGCTTTTTTTTAATTGCCTAAGTGTCCAAATAACATTCACACAATAAACCACAATATAACATAATTTTTAAATCTCATTTTCATGAATTTCTAGGCCAAATGGAAGGAATTTAGTGTTTACTGCCTGTAAATTAATGGCCATTTAAATCAACTAGCGAGTGGGTTTTAGTGGAATGCGGTGGATTGGAACGCTGCGATTTGCGGTGAAGTCGGGAGGAAAAATACTGTTGGTTCATACATTTTTTTTGGACCCCATTTCGCAACATGAAAATATGATTAAAGCCTCCATAAAAACCCAACTTTGAATATAAAAATAAACTGTGTCCCTTTTTTTCTCCCCTACGCAAAATCCTTCCCGTTGTCGGCGCTCACGGCTTTTGAAGGTGATTTTTAAATTACTCTAGATAATAAATAATCTAGCGTAATTTAAAAATACCTTCATTAATGAAATGTCGGAGCGATTTTTCTTCCGCAACGAAATCGCCCGACATGGATCGATTTGCCCAGTCTGTAGAAAAACGGCACTTTAAGCCCGCCCCCCCTCTGAAAGGCGCCAAAGTCATGCACACGGGGAGCGGCAGAACTGCAGCGCTGCTCAAGGTAAGTTTTGTAACATACCTACACAGTGGGACACAGATTGGCTGCTGTGAGATGTGTATGTAGATGCTGGTTTAAACCAAAGATAGACACAAAATGCTGGAGTAACTTAGCGGGACAGGCGGCATCTCTGGAGAGAGGGAATGGGTTGACGTTTCGGGTGGAGACCCTTCTTCAGACTGAGAGTCGGGGGAGAGGGAGTTGAGAGATATGGGAGAGTAAGGGATGCAGGTCAGGACACGATCCTGATTCCATAACAGTAGCAATAAGGGAGACCTCTGTACATGCGAACAACAAGTTGCCTTTACAACTTTGCTGTGTGGCATCATATTAATATACTGAATGACTTGTTATACAATGTGAAAGCAAAAATCCAGATAACAAATAAGGGTCAACCACTCAGGTTAATTACAATTTGGCTGGTTGCTTTACAGCCGCTTTATGCAGCTGGGAAACATTGCTCCATCCAGCTCCCATTAAACTAGCTGGCAGCAAAACATTTGTGTCTCGGGTCTACAGGTAGCTGCTCAATATTTCACTCTGCAGCACTCCCTCAGCACTGTACGCTGTGTTAGGTTTGATACTGCCGACAAGTTGCTGGGGAAGATCTTGGCACATTTCTTTAATTCAGGGGTGGGCAGCCTTGTTCTACATAGGGGCCGGGATGCATGTCTGTGAGCGGATGGCGGGCCGCATCTATCACGTGTACACATGGATCCCGCCACGGATGGCAGGCATCATATCACGTGTTCGTATAGATCCCGTCCCTTCGAGAAGGCCACCCGGAGCACTGGCCCCTAGTTACGAGCGCTCACCAACATGGTGTACCTACGGACCATTGCCTTGGCTCTGTCCTGAATGCGGTGGCTCAAATACACTCACTCTCACTCTTCCCCGACCTATTGACAACCCCGATCCCGACATTGAAGCCCAGACACAGAAGGTGCGTGGCCGTGCTGGCGGCTTTGCGCAGGGTGCGGTCCAGCCAGTGCTCGGCTGCGCACAGTAGCGATCGGCAGCTCCACCATTGCGGCTGCCAGCGCAGGTCTCCTTGCGTCCTGGCCTCGCCGCGGCCTCGGCAGGTACCGGAGATGATGGAAGACTGCCGGCCGGATGATTACGGGGAAAAAATACTCCTGCGGGCCGGATGATTTCGGGTTGCAGGCCGAATTATGCCCGAGGGCCGTATTTTGCCGACCCCTGCTTTTAAGCGATAATACCACTATGCATGTGATACTTGTATTCACAAATTCAATAATACCATCTACTCTAGTAATCCATACCCCTCTTCAACAACAGGCTAATTAATTTTGACGGTATCAATTAATCCAGAATTAACTGGTAGGGTAGTGTAGAGCACAAAGTGCTGGAGTAACTCAGCAGGTCCAGCAGCATCTTTGGAGGACATGGATAGGCAATGATTCAGGTTGGTTCTGAAGATGGGGCAGCTCAGTTGTACAATAGAGTTGTTTCCTTACAATGCCTGAGACCAGGATTCACAAGGTCGTAATAGGGGACAGGTTTGTAGGTTAATTGGCTTTGTATAAGTGTCAATTGTCCCTTATGTGTGTGGGATCATGTCAATGTGCGGGATTCGCTGGTTGGCACGGACTCAGTGCGCCGCAGGGCCAGTTTCCGCGTTGCATCAAACCAAACTAAACACATTTTTCATGTACAACCTCAGAATAAAAGGACGTGCCCTGAGGAAGGGGATGCGGAGGAATTTCTTTAACCAGAGGGCCGTGAAGCTGTAGAATTCATTGCCACAGGCGGCTGTGGCAATGAATGGGTATTTTTACGTCCGAGATTGACAGATTCTTGATTAATAAGGGTGTCTGAGGTAATGGGGCGAAGGCAGGAGAATGGGTGTGAGAAGGAAAGATAGATTAGCCATGATTGAATGGCACAGAATTCTACAGATTCACAACTCTCTGGCTGAAAATGTTTTTCCTCAAGTCAGTCTTAAATGGTCTACCCCTTATTCTTAAATTGTGACCCCTGGTTCTGGACTCCCCCAACATCGGGGAACATTTTTCCTGCATCTAGCCTGTCCAATCCTTTAAGAATTTGTAATGTTTCTATGATCTCCTCTCATCCTTCTAAATTCCTGTGAATACAAGCCCAGTCGACCGATTCTTTCATCATATGTCAGTCCCGCCATCCTGGGAATTAAGTAAGTAAGTTTATTGGCCAAGTATTCACATACAAGGAATTTGCCTTGGTGCTCCGCCCGTAAGTAACAACATGACATACAGTGACAGTTACAATTGACTCAGAAAACACTAAACATTAATAATAATAAAACATTAATGATAAAACATCATTGATCAAGCATGTGAACCAACAAAATACTTGGTTAACCTACGCTGCACTCCCTCAATAGCATGAAAGTCCTTCCTCAAATTAGGAGATCAAAACTGCACACACGTGTGGCCTCACCAGGGCCCTGTACAACTGCAGTAGGACCTTCTTGCTCCTATACTCAGATCCTCTTGCTATGAAGGGCAACATGCCATTAGCTTTCTTCACTGCCTGCTCTACCTGCATGTTTACTTTCAGTGACTGATGTACAAGGACACCTAGGTCTCGTTGCATCTCCCCTTTTCCCAATCTGACAACATTCAGATAATAATCTAATTCTCCTCCTATAATTTATGAACAATCTCTGCTTTACAAATGCCCATTGACTTGGCATCTGCATTCTTCTTTGGCAATGGATTCCTCAGACTCACCACCCTCTGACTAAAGAAATTCCTCTGCATCTCCATTCTAAAGGTACGTCCTTTTACTCTGAGGTTGTGCCCTCTGGTCCTAGACTCTCCCACTGTCATTCCAATAAGATATTTTAACTGGGACGAACCCTCAAATGAACAAACAAGGTCCCAATGAAAAGAGGGGAGAGTCTACCTCCCGGCAATACTTAATCCTCACTGAAAATACAAATTATCTGGTCAATGTGATGTTCGTGCTAGAGAGAACTTGTGTGAACTTGGCTGCCAAGGTAAGATCTTCAAATCAACATTCTGATCTTTCCTCCAATTTGGAATAAAACCCACTACTATTCAATTTCGATTACATTGAACTCCACATTGCACTGAACCAAGCTCACAGTGGTTCAATGTTCAGGTAAAGAAAAGTGTCCTTTTATACACGTGTGATGCCATTAAAAATGATGAGTTACACCTTTTAAAAAACAAGCCTATTTTTACTGCTGACATTTTATTGCCCGATAAGCAGTACTCACGCACAGTAATTTGACTGGATAGCACACAAGGTTTTTCACTGTATCTTGGTAAACGTAACAATAATCAAGATCATGGGATAGGAGCAAAATTAGGCCATTCGGCCCATCAAGTCTACTCCGCCATTCAATCATGGCTGATCTATCTCTCCCTCCTAACCCCATTCTCCTGCCTTCTCCCCATAACTCCTGACACCCGCACTAATCAACAATCAATATCTATCTGTGACTTAAAAATATCCATGAACTAGGCCTCCACAGCATTCTGTGGCAAAGAATTCCACAGATTCACCGCCCTGACTATGAGTGCTGTGTGTATGGAGTTTATACGTTCTCCCTGTGACCACGTGGGTTTCCTCCCACACTCCAAAGATGTGCAAGTTTGTAGGTTAATGGGCTTCTGTAAAATTATCCCTATGCGTGTGAGATAGAACAAATGTACGCGGGATCGCTGGTCAGCGCAAACTTGGAGGGCCGAAGGGCCTGTTTCCATGCTGTGACTCTATAAAGTAAAATAGACTAAAGGGGCCTGACCCAAAACGTCGCCTATCCACGTCCTCCAGTGATGCTGCCTGATTCGCTGAGTTACTGTTTTTTGGTTGATGATGCGCTGGTTATGTCACTGAGGCTAGTAATTCATTGGCCAGCTGAATGCTTAGGAATTGCAAGTTCGATTCCTGCCACAGCAAATGGAGAATTTAAATCTAGATGATTCAAACCAAACAAAATAAAAAGCTAGCATACGCAATAGTGGCCATGATGTTTTTTCAAACTGTTATTAAAAACATTTGATTCACCAACGTCCTTCAGGGAAAGAAAACTATCATCCCACATGATTAAATTCTGACCTACAGTAATGTGGTCGACTTTGAGTAACTCAGCAAGATATTCTGTTCAAGGAAGGACAGTTTGAGGAAGGACATTCTTGCTATTGAGGGAGTGCAGCGTAGGTTTACAAGGTTAATTCCCGGGATGGCGGGACTGTCATATGCTGAGAGAATGGAGCGGCTGGGCTTGTACACTCTGGAGTTTAGAAGGATGAGAGGATATTTTTGAAACATATATGATTGTTAAGGGTTTGGACACGCTAGAGGCAGGAAACATGTTCCCGATGTTGGGGGAGTCCAGAACCAGGGGCCACAGTTTAAGAATAAGGAGTAAGCCATTTAGAACTGAGACGAGGAAACACTTTTTCTCACAGAGAGTTGTGAGTCTGTGGAATTATCTGCCTCAGAGGGCAGTGGAGGCCGGTTCTCTGGATGCTTTAAAGAGAGAGCTAGATAGGGCTCTTAAAAATAGCGGAGTCAGGGGATATGGGGAGAAGGCAGGAACGGGGTACTGATTGGGGATGATCAGCCATGATCATATTGAATGGCGGTGCTGGCTCGAAGGGCCAAATGGCCTACTCCTGCACCTATTGTCTCTTGTCCATTGCCGCAAGAAATTGCAGTGCATTGTGAACGTAGCCCAGACCATCGCACAAACCGACACATTGACTCCATTTACACCTCACGTTGACTCGGCAAGGCCAGCAGCATAATCAAGGACCCGTCGAAGGTGATTATCTGTTGTATGTGATGGCTGGTTGGGTGGAAGGTGAGGTCAAGGGGCACTCTGTCCTTGGCAAAAGGTACAGAAGTGCGAAAACGCACAGACTCCAGATTCAGGGACAATTTCTTCCCGGCTGTTATCAGGCAACTGAATCATCCTACCACAACCAGAGAGCAGCGCTGAACCACTATCTACCTCCTTGATGACCCTCGGACTATCCATGATCGGACTTTGCTGGCTTTACCTTGCACTAAACGTTATTCCCTTATCATGTATCTCTCCGCTATAAACGGATCGATTGTAATCGTGTATTGTCTTTCTTCCGACTGGTTAGAACACAACAAAAGCTTTTCACTGTACCTCGGTATACGTGACGATAAACTAAACTGGAATTCAACCAGGAAGGAACTGCAGATGCTGGTTCAAACTGAAGATAGGCACAAAATGCTGGAGAAGAGGGAGTGGCCGGGGTGCGACTGGTCCTTGATTATGCTGCTTGGCTTGCCGAGGCAGCGTGAGGCATAAGTGGAGTCAATGAAAGGGAGCGGGACAGGCAGCATCTCTGGGGAGACGGAATGGGTGACATTTCGGGACAAGATCTTTCATCAGAAACTGCCCCGAGTTCCTTTTGTCGACATTGTACTGCTCCACTGTGAAATCTCCCCAAGGTATGCCTGCTTTGAAGAAGTTCTCCTCTCCGCATGGACAGGAGTTCTGTGAGATCCTCTCTAGCTGCCCCCCCCCCACCACCCTCACCTCTGTGATTCCTGCTGCTTTTCTGTCTGAAGAAGGGCCTTCACCTGAAACGTCACCCATTCCTTTTCTCCAGAGATGCTGCCTCACCTGCTGAGTTAATCCGGCATTTTGTGTCTGTCTTCATGACAAGCTTTGAGGGGGCCACTGCAGGGTGATTGAACATATTTCCTAATCCGGGGAGCTTTGTTCCTGTTTTGTTCAATTCACTGAGCAAACTGCCTCTTTTATCTCCGACTTCTATACCTTCCCCATTATTTTGAGATCACTCGAGCTTTCAACCATGAATATTCATAATTGGATTTGATTTAAAGCTTAAAACAAAGCCAAGGTCAAAGAATAAACCTCTAGCCAATTTCGGAAGACGTTGTATGCGGACTATTATGCTCAGTTTTGGCCAAATGGCTGTAGGAAATTGCCATTAAGCTGGAAAGATTTACGAGGGTGTTGCCAGCACCTTTGGTCCTGAGCTATAGGGAGAGGCTGGGCAGGCTAGGCCTTCAATTCTTGGAGCGCAGGAGGGTGAGGGGCGATCTGAAAGAGGTGTATTTGATCGTGGGGGGGATAGATAGCCCAGAGATGGGGAATCAAGAACCAGACGAGATAGGTTTAAGGTGAGAGAGGAGAGATTTACGAGGAATCTTGAGGGGAAATCTTTTCACACTGAGGGTGGTGGGTCTATGGAGTGAGCTGGAGCAACTCGGCATCTCTGAAGAACATCGATAGGTGGCATTTCGGGTCGGGCAGAAAGGTCTCGACACAAAACGTCACCTATCCATGTAGTCCTGGATTGCTGCCTGACACGCTGAGTTACTCGTGTCCTTTAACCAGCATCTTCAGTTCTTTGTTTCTATTTAAAAGATGTCTACACAGGTATATGGATAGGAAAGGTTTAGAGGGATATGGTCCAAACACGGGCAGGTGGAACTAATGCAGAGGGGGCTGCTTGAGTTTCCTCAATTGCAGAGTCACAAAGACACAGAGCACAGAAGCTTTGATCCACCATATCCAATAATGGCCCCTCTACCTTATTCCCAATTAACATCGCTTGGTCAATAGTCGTCTACACCTTAGCAGTTGAAGTGCTTGATAAATGAATTTATCTTCCATCACTCTTTGTATCAGCACTCTGACAAATCATCCTCCTGTTTGTCCCTGACTCTAGTCTGAAGAAGGGTCTTGACCTGAAACGTCACCCATTCCTTCTCTTCGGAGATGCTGCCTGTCCCGCTGAGTTACTCCAGCATTTTGTGTCTATCTTCGGTTTAAACCAGCATCTGCAGTTCCTTCTTACACATCCTCTAGTTCAGTTTAGCGATACACCTCGGAAATGGGCCCTTCGTGCCGATCCCCGTATATCAGCGCTATCCTACACACAAGCGACAATTTACAATCTTTACTGATGCCAATTAACCTACAAACCTGTACGTCTTTCTAATGTGGGAGGAAACCGGAGCATCCAGGGAAAACCCACGTGGTCACAGGGAAAACGCACAAACCTTGTACACAGCACCCGTAGTCAGGATCAAATCTGGTTCTCTGGCGCTCTATAAGGCAGCAACTCTACCACTGCACAACTGAGCTGCCCCTTCTTCAGACACGACCTGAATGGTTGCCTATCTATGTCATCCATCAAAGGTGCCCCTCTTCGACTATAGATGAGGCTCTCACCAGGTTCTCCTCTATATCCCGTAGCTCCGCTCTCACTCCACACCCCCCCCCCCCCCCCACTTGTAACAAGGACAGAGTGCCCCTTGACCTCACCTTCCACCCAACCAGCCATCACATACAACAGATAATCCACCGACATTTTCGCCACCTCCAACAGGATCCCACCACTGGCCACATCTTCCCATCTCCTCCCCTTTCGCAGGCTTGGCGATCGCTTCGCCCAACACCTAGGCTCAGTTCGCAATAACCAACCTAATCTCCCGGTGGCCCAGTACTTCAACTCCCCCTCACATTTCATATCTGACTTTTCTGTCCTGGGCCTCCTCCATGGCTCAGAGTGAGTCCCACCGCTAATTGGAGGAGCAGCACCTCATATTTCGCTTGGGTAGTTTACACCCCAGCGGTAAGAACATTGACCTCCAGTTTCAGGTAGTCCCTGCTTTCTCCCTCCTTCCCCTCCCCTTCCCAGCTCTCCCACAGCCCACTGTCTCCGCCTCTTCCTTTCTTCTTCCCGACCCCACATCAGTCTGAAGAAGGGCCCCGCCCCGAAATGTCACCTATTCCTTCGCTCCATGGATGCTGCCTCACCCGCTGAGTTTCTCCAGCATTTTTATCTACCTTTGATTTTTCCAGCATCTGCAGTTCTTTCTTAAAATGTGCTCCAGAGATGCTGCCTGACCTGCTGAGGTACTCCAGCACTTTGTGTTCTTCACTGGGGTGGGAGATTGCAACCTTCACGTGGTCCGCCCTGTTTCGACGAATGCAATGAACCCGGCGTGCACAATCAAGTAAGATCAAATAGAACAAGTTGTCCTACAACTTTAGGCTGTGCATGCCATACGCAGGAAGAAGTGTTCTTCACTACCATACCAATTAATGTGATTAATTGATACCGTCAAAATTAATTAGCCTGTTGTTGAAGAAGGGTTTGGAAAACTGGAGTAACTGATATTATTACATTTGTAAATACAAGTACCAGGTTTGAATTAATAGTTGTATTATCGCCTTAAAGAAATGTCGCCATGAATTAAAGATCTTCTCCAGCAACTTGTCTGCTGTATCAAAACTAACACAGCGTACAGTGCTGAGGGAGTGCTGCAGGGTCGCATGTTGAGGAGCTACCTGTAGACCCGAGACACAAATGTCTTGCTGCCAGCTAGTTCGATGGGAGCCGGATGGAGCAATGTTTCCCAGCTGCATAAAGTGGCTGTAAAGCAACCAGCCAAATTGTAATTAACCTCAGTGGTTGGCCTTTGTTATCTGGATTCTTGCTTTCACGTTGTGCACCAAGTCAAACAGTTGATTTACCACATTAAAGTATGATGGCACACAGCACAGTAGTAAAGGCAACCTGTTGTTCTTTCCATTTGTGCAAACAGCTCCTCTATTGCAACTGGTGTTGGTTTAGTTTATAGCCTTCGATAAGGTGTCACCGTCGATAAGGCTGTTGAGGAAGGAAGATGTGAGCCCACGGTATCAAAGGGCAGGTACTAGCATGGATAGCGGGTTGGCCGAATGGTGGAAGACAAAGAGTGGCAATAAAGGGGAGGGGGGGGGGAGGATTATAATAATAATAATAATTAACTTCATTTTGGACTCAAGATCCAGACTAGTGACATTACATAAAAATACATTGCATATTAAAAAAACATCATAAAGCACATATCAAATCTTCGTATATCATTAAGTAAGTAATTTTATTGGCCAAGTATTCACATACAAGGAATTTGCCTTGGTGCTCCGCCCACAAGTAACAACATGACACACAGCGACAGTTACGAATGCCTCAGAAAACACTAAACATTAATAATAATAAAACGCCACTGATCAAGCATGTGAACCAACAAAATACCAGATCAAAGGGAGGCTACAGATTTTTGGCTGTTGAGTACAGTTGTACAGGGTTTTGGTGAGGCCACACCTGGAGTATTGCGTACAGTTTTGGTCTCCAAATCTGAGGAAAGACATTCTTGCCATAGAGGGGGTGCAGAGAAGGTTCACCAGACTGATTCCTGGGATGTCAGGACTTTCATATGAGGAAAGACTGGATAGACTCGGCTTGTACTCGCTGGAATTTAGAAGGTTGAGGGGGGATCTTATAGAAACTTACAAAATTCTTAAGGGGTTGGACAAGCTAGATGCTGGAAGATTGTTCCCGATGTTGGGGGAGTCCAGAACAAGGGGTCACAGTCTAAGGATAAGGGGGAATTCCTTTAGGACCGAGATGAGGAAAACATTCTTTACACAGAGAGTGGTGACTCTCTGGAATTCTCTGCCACAGAAGGTAGTTGAGGCCAGTTCATTGGCTATATTTAAGAGGGCGTTAGATGTGGCACTTGTGGCTAAAGGGATCAGGGGGTATGGAGAGAAGGCAGGTACGGGATACCGAGTTGGATGATCAGCCATGATCATGTTGAATGGCGGTGCAGGCTCGAAGGGCCGAATGGCCTACTCCTGCACCTATTTTTCTATGTTTCTATGAGTAGAGCAACTACTCATGGAAAAGCATCATAAATTATATATTTAAAAAAAAACACAATACATGAATTAAAATCCAGAATAAAAAGAATGAGACAGCGATACCAGTGTCTCCACACCTGGGATTGGTAGCGTGTAGTGCTAAACCTTACGTTTGACAAGGCCACAATAATTACATTTTTAGAGTCATTTATCCTGCAGATGTATTTATACATGTGATTTCTTACGATAGCTTCTAAAGTACTGACTCCTGCAGCCACAAACATGTTACTAGCACTACACTATCTAGATTTCCTTAGCAGTGTTCTCATGGCATCATTATATGACAATTATCTCTGCACACTTTCCATAGTTCGACCACAGGTGTGTAGTATAGAGTGGTGTGCAATATGCTCTAAACAGCGACATTTTCACCACATTGAAGACTTTGTGGCCAAGTTTGCGAATGAAACGAAAATGGATGGAGGGGCAGGTAGTGCAGAGAAGGCAGGGACTCTGCAGAAGGACTCGGACAGTCTGGGAGAGTGGGCAGAGAAGTGGCAGATGGAATACAGTGGAGCAAAGTGTGGAGACTTGCTTTTTGGCTGTACGAATTACGGCGTAGACTGTTTTCTAAATGGGGAGAGAATCCGGAAATCGGAGGTGCGAAAGAACTTGGGAGTGCAGGTGCAGGATTCCCAGAAAACTACGCTGAAAGTCGAATCGGTAGTAAAGAAAGGAAATGCAATGCCAGCATTTATTTCGAGAGGACTTCTCAAAACCAGGGGTGTTATGCTGAGGGACTCTATAAGGCGCTGGTCGGGCCGGATTTGGAATATTGTGAGCAAGTTTGGGCACCGTATCTGAGGAAGGATGTGCTGGCTCCGGACAGGTTGCCAGAGGAGGTTTGCAAAAATGATGCCAAGAATGAATAGGTTAACCTATGATGAGCTTTTGAAGACACTGCGCCTGTACTCGCTGAAGTTTAGAAGAATGAGGAGGGGACCTCATTGAAATGTACAGAATAGTGAAAGGCTTGGATAGAGTGGATGGGGAGAGTATGTTTGTTTCCACTAGTGGGAGAGACTAGGACTAGAGGTCATAGCCTCTAGGATTTTACTTTAGGAAGGAGATTAGGAGTAATGTCTTTAGTCTGAGGGAGGTGAATCTGTGGAATTATTTGCCACAGAAGGGTGTGGAGGCCGAAAATTGATATTTTAAGGCAGAGATAGATAGATTCTTGATTAGTACGGGTGTCAGGGTTATGGGTAGAAGGCAGGAGACTGGGGTTAGGAAGGAGAGCTAGCTCAGCCATGATTGAATTGCGGAGTAGATTTGATGGGCTGAATGGCCTAATTCTCCTCCTATCACATGATCTTATGTTTATTGTCCCGTTTACCAAGATACAGTGAAAACCCGTGCGCTATCCAGTCAAGTTCAAGTTGCATTTATTGTCACATACACCAATTGGTGCAGTGAAATTTGAGCTACCATGCAGCCAAACAAATAAAATGAACACAACACTATAGAGTTTAACATGAACAAAGTACTGTGCGTGACTGCTGCTTATCAGGCAATAAAATTATATTGCTATTCTAATTATACTACTATTATCAGGCAATAAAATATTAGCAGTAAAAACAGGTTTGTTTTTTAAAGGTATGACTCATCATTTTTAATGGCATCACACGTGTATAAAATGATACCATTCTTTACCTGAACATTGAACCACTGTGAGCTTGGTTTAGTGCAATGTGGAGTTCAATGTAATCGAGATTGAATAATAGTGGGTTTTATTCCGAATTGGAGGAAAGATCAGAATGTTGATTTGAAGATCTTACCTTGGCAGCCAAGTTCACACAAGTTCTCTCTAGCACGAATATCACATTGACCAGATAATTTGCGTTTTCAGTGAGGATTAAGTATTGCCCGGGGGTAGACTCTCTCCTTCTGTTCATTGGGACATTGTTTGTTCATTTGAGGGACTGGGTTGGTCCCAGTTAAAATATCTTATTGGGAAGACAGTGGGAGAGGGCACAACCTCAATGTAAAAGGACATACATAGAAACATAGAAGCATAGAAATTAGGTGCAGGAGTAGGTCATTCGGCCCTTCAAGCCTGCACCGCCATTCAATATGATCATGGCTGATCATCCAACTCAACCAGTATCCCGTACCTGCCTTCTCTCCATACCCTCTGATCCCCTTAGCCACAAGGGCCACATCTAACTCCCTCTTAAATATAGCCAATGAACTGGCCTCAACTACCTTCTGTGGCAGAGAGTTCCAGAGACCCACCACTCTCTGTGTGAAAAAAGTCCTTCGCATCTCGGTCCTAAAGGACCTTTAGAACGGAGATGAGGAGGAATTTCTTTAGTCAGAGGGTGGTGAATCTGTAGAAACATTTGAATAGTGAATGGCATGGGTAGAGTGGCTTGGGTAGAGTGGATGTTCAGGAAGAACAAAACGGACATGGTACCACTAATCATCAGAGGGGACTGTGTGGAGAGGGTGGCGAATTTCCTGGGAATCCATATTGAGGAGGACCTGACGCGGAGCGTGAACACCTCTGCGCTGCTGAAAAAGGTCCAGCAGAGACTGCACTTCCTGAGGGTGCTCAGGAAGAATAACATCACACAGAGACTGCGCTGTCCTTTTATCGGTGCTCCATTGAGAGCATCCTAACATACTGCGTATGCGTGTGGTACACCAGCTGCACAACGGCTCAGAGGAAAGCGCTCCAGAGGGCCATTGACAACATTGGCCCAGAGGATTGTCGGCTGCCCTCTCCTTACCTTGGAGGACTTACACAGTTCCCGCTGCATCAAAAAATCCCAGAATATTATAAAGGACATTTCCCACCCTGGACACTCCCTGTTTTAACTGTTGCCGTCAGGCAGACGGTACAGATCTACAAGGACAAGGACAAACAGACTTAAAAACAGTTTTTACCCCACTGCTATAAAGGCACTAAATGTAGCCGCCAAGGAACGCGGGGACTAAGGGACTGTGGTTGGTACACTGTGAAATCGACAGAAGGATGTATTAATATAATATGGTTGAGTTCTTCATTAGGATGGAGAGTGACAAAATTAAGTCAGAAACAAGGGTTCTGAACTTGAACAAAGGTAACTTTGAAGGTATGAGATGTGAATTGGCCAAGATAGACTGGCAGGTGATTCTTAAAGGGTTGACAGTGGATGTGCAATGGAAGGTATTTAAAGACTGCATGGATGAAGTACAAAAGTTGTTCATACCAGTTTGGCAAAAGAATAAATCGGGGAAGGTGGTGCATCCATGGATAACAAGGGAAATCAGGGATAGTATAAAAACAAAAGATGAGGCATACAAATTTGCCAGAAAAAGCAGCCTACCGGAGGACTGGGAGAAATTCAGAATGCAGCAGAGGAGGACAAAGGGCTTAATTAGGAAAGGGAAAATAGATTATGAAAGGAAACTGGCAGGGAACATAAAAACTGACTGCAAAGGTTTTTATAGATATGTGAAGAGAAAGAGACTAGTTAAAACAAATGTTGGTCCCTTGCAGTCAGAAACAGGTGAATTGATCATGGGGAACAAGGACATGGCAGACCAATTGAATAACTATTTTGGTTCTGTCTTCACTAAGGAAGACATAAATAATCTGCCGGAAATAGCAGTGGAACGGGGGTCAAATAAGATGGAGGAACTGAGTGAAATCCAGGTTAGCCGGGAGGTGGTGTTGGGTAAATTGAACGGATTGAAGGCTGATAAATCCCCAGGGCCAGATAGTCTGCATCCCAGAGTACTCAAGGAGGTAGCCACAGAAATAGTGGATGCATTAGTGATAATTTTTCAAAATTCCTTAGATTCTGGAGTAGTTCCTGAGGATTAGAGGGTAGCTAATGTAACCCCACTTTTTAAAAAAGGAGGGAGAGAGAAAGCGGGGAATTACAGACCAGTTAGTCTAACATCGGTAGTGGGGAAACTGCTAGAGTCAGTTATTAAAGATGGGATAGCAGCGCATTTGGAAAGTGGTGAAATCATTGGACAAAGTCAGCATGGATTTACGAAAGGTAAATCATGTCTGACAAATCTAGAATTTTTTAAGGATGTAACTAGTAGAGTGGATCAGGGAGAACCAGTGGATGTGTTATATCTAGACTTTCAGAAGGCTTTTGACAAGGTCCCGCATAAGAGATTAGCATACAAACTTAAAGCACACGGTATTGGGGGTTCAGTATTGATGTGGATAGAGAACTGGCTAGCAGACAGCAGCCAAAGGGTAGGAGTAAACGGGTCCTTTTCAGAATGGCAGGCAGTGACTAGTGGGGTGCCGCAAGGCTCAGTGCTGGGTCCCCAGCTATTTACAATATATATTAATGATTTGGACGAGGGAATTCAATGCAACATCTCCAAATTTGCAGATGATACCAAGCTGGGGGGTATAGTTAGGTGTGAGGAGGATGCTTGGAGGCTGCAGGGTGATTTGGATAGGCTGAGTGAATGGGCAGATGCATGGCAGATGCAGTATAATGTGGATAAATGTGAGGTTATCCACTTTGGTGGCAAAAACATGAGGGTAGACTATTATCTGAATGGTGGCAGATTAGGAAAGGGGGAGATGCAACAAGACCTGGGTGTCATGGTACACCAGTCATTGAAAGTAGGCATGCAGGTGCAGCAGGCAGTGAAGAAAGCAAATGGTATGTTAGCATTCATAGCGAAAGGATTTGAGTATAGGAGCAGGGATGTTCTACTGCAGTTGTACAGGGTTTTGGTGAGGCCACACCTGGAGTATTGCGTACAGTTTTGGTCTCCAAATCTGAGGAAAGACATCCTTGCCATAGAGGGGGTACAGAGAAGATTCACCAGACTGATTCCTGGGATGTCAGGACATTCATATGAGGAAAGATTGGATAGACTCGGCTTGTACTCGCTGGAATTTAGAAGATTGAGGGGGGATCTTATAGAAACTTACAAAATTCTTAAGGGGTTGGACAAGCTAGATGCTGGAAGATTGTTCCCGATGTTGGGGGAGTCCAGAACAAGGGGTCACAGTCTAAGGATAAGGGGGAATTCCTTTAGGACCGAGATGAGGAAAACATTCTTTACACAGAGAGTGGTGAGTCTCTGGAATTCTCTGCCACAGAAGGTAGTTGAGGCCAGTTCATTGGCTATATTTAAGAGGGCGTTAGATGTGGCACTTGTGGCTAAAGGGATCAGGGGGTATGGAGAGAAGGCAGGTACGGGATACTGAGTTGGATGATCAGGCATGATCACATTGAATGGCGGTGCAGGCTCGAAGGGCCGAATGGCCTACTCCTGCACCTATTTTCTATGTTTCTATGTTTTCTATGTAGGGTTGGGTGTTTATGCGTGCTGTTTTCATATTTAATATTTATTTTAGTTGTTATTTTTTTTTTAATATTTTACCTTGTATGTATCGTTAGCTTTTAGAAATGTTTGAATGGTGCACTGACTGGCTGACATTTTTAAATTTCGTTGTACATGGTTCATGTTAATAAGGAAACTATTCTATTCTATGTGGAGAGGCTGTTTCCACTAGTGGGAGTGACCATGAACAGATGCCATAGCCTCAGAATTAACAGATGTTCCTTTATGAAGGAGATGAGGAAGAAGATCTTTAGTCAGAGGTGGAATTCAGTGCCACATCAATGGATATTTTTAAGGCAGAGATACAGTGCCCCATCTCCATAATGTTTGGGACAAAGACCCATCATTTATTTATTTGCCTCTTTACTCCACAATTTGAGATTTGTTATAGAAAAAATCACATGTGGTTAAAGTGCACATTGTCAGATTTTAATAAAGGCCATTTCTATACATTTTGGTTTCACCATGTTTAAATTACAGCTGTGTTTATACATAGTCCCCCCCATTTCAGGGCACCATAATGTTTGGGACATAGCAATGTCATGTAAATGAAAGTAGTCATGTTTAGTATTTTGTTGCATATCCTTTGCATGCAATGACTGCTTGAAGTCTGCGATTCATGGACATCACCAGTTGCTGGGTGTCTTCTCTGGTGATGCTCTGCCAGGCATGTGTTGCAGCCATCTTTAGCTTATGCTTGTTTTGGGGGCTAGTCCCCTTCAGTTTTCTCTTCAGCATATAAAAGGCATGCTCAATTGGGTTTAGATCGGGTGATTGACTTGGCCACTCAAGAATTGACCATTTTCTAGCTTTGAAAAACTCCTTTGTTGCTTTAGCAGTATGTTTGGGATCATTGTCTTGCTGTAGAATGAACCGCCGGCCAATGGGTTTTGAGGCATTTGCTTGAACATGAGCAGATAGGATGTGTCTATACACTTCAGAATTCATTATGCTACTACCATCAGCAGTTGTATCATCAATGAAGATAAGTGAGTCAGTACCTTCAGCAGCCATACATGCCCAGGCCATAACACCCCCACCTCCGTGTTTCACAGCCATCACTCTGATATAATTTAATCTTCATCTCATCTGTCCACAAGGTCTTTTTTCCAGAACTGTGGTTGCTCTTTTAAGTACTTCTTGGCAAACTGTGACCTGGTCATTCTATTTTTGCGGCTAACCAGTGGTTTGCATCTTGCAGTGTAGCCTCTGTATTTCTGTTCATGAAGTCTTCTGCGGACAGTGGTCATTGACAAATCCACTCCTGCTCCTGAAGAGTGTTTTTGATCTGTCGGACAGGAGTTTGGGGATTTTTCTTTATTATAGAGAGAATTCTTCAGCTGTGGAGGTCTTCCTTGGCCTGCCAGTCCCTTTGCGATTAGTAAGGTCACCAGTGCTCTCTTTCTTAATTATGTTCCAAACAGTTGATTTTGGTAATCCGAAGGTTTGGCTAATATCTCTAACAGTTTTAGTCTTGTTTCTCACGATGTGTCATAATGGCTTCTTTGACTTTCCTTGGCACAACTTTGGTCCTCATGTTGATAAACAGTATTAAAAGTTTCCAAAGGTGATAGAAAGACTGGAGGAAAGACTAGGTGCTGACAGCTCTCTTATACCTGCATTAAGGAGGCATTTAAACACACCAGAGCAAAGACCTGTGAAGCCATGTGTTCCAAACATTATGGTGCCCTGAAATGGGGGGACTATGTATAAACACAGCAGTAATTTCTATATAGTGAAACCAAAATGTATAAAAATACCGGTTAATAAAATCGACAATGTGCACTTTAACCACATGTGGTTTTTTTTCTATTACAAATCTCAAATTGTGGAGTACAGAGGCAAATAAATAAATGATGGGTCTTTGTCCCAAACATTATGGAGGGCACTGTAGATAGATTCTTGAATAGTACGGGTGGCAGAGCTATTGAGGAGAAGGCAGGAGAATGGGGTTAGGAGGGAGAGATAGAAAGATTGAATGGCGGAGTAGACTTGATGGACCGAATGGCTCGAATGGATATGAGATAGCTGTGGAGCTCAAGTCTTTGAGTAATTTTAAAGCGGATATTAGTTCATAAGTCGTAGGAGCAGAATTGGGCCATTTACCCATTGAGTCTGCCATTCAATCGTGGCTGATCTCTCTTTCCTAATTCTCCTGCCTTCTACCCAGAACCCTGGACATCCTTGCTAATCTTAAAAATACCCAATGACTTGGCCTCCTCAGCCGCCTGCAGCAATGAATTCCACAGATTCACCACCCTCTGGCTAAAGAAATTCACCCGCATCTCCTTTCTCAGGGTGCATCCTTTTATTCTGAGGTTAGACATTAAAAATGTGTTCTTAGTGCTATAACCCAAGCTCACACAGCCGAGAGCATTTCACTGGCCATAAGTTGGGTCAGTGAAGCCATGTGTTGTAAGGCCAAGCTAAAAACAGAAGTCCAGAATAATCGTCAGTTTCACGATTATATTAACGGCACGGAGGCGCAGCGGTAGAGATCCTGCCTTGCAGCGAATGCAGCGCCGGAGACCCGGGTTCGACCCCGACTACCGGTGCTGTCTGTACGGAGTTTGCACGTTCTCCCCGTGACCTGCGTGGGATTTCTCCGAGATCTTCGGTTTCCTCCCGCACTCCAAAGACGTACAGGTTTGTAGGTTAATTGGCTTGGTAAATGTAAAAATTGTCCCTAGTGTGTGGGTGTGTGTAGGATAGTGTTAATGTGCGGGGATCGCTGGTCGGCGCAGACCCGACTTGTTTCCGCGCTGTATCTCAAAACTAAACTTTAAAAAAATTAACGTGATTTACTTTTAAACCGTGATTTAGCAGATTTTGTCTTTTGACGTGCGCTTGTGTCCTGCTGTTTCTGATCCAGGTTTCTTGTTTATGTTTTTCAGTATGTACACAAGAACTTTATACTTGAAATACCGGCCTAAAGTGAAGGTAAGCCAAGCCCTGAGCTCGGAGGTTTGCTTTTGTTTCCTGCAGCAAGGTCATGCCCGTACAAAGCCTTTCAATTGAAAGTGTGAGCGTGTGGTTTTTCCTTTCAGTGGAACATTAACAATTATCGACTCTTTTTAATGGTAATGGGTCGGGGAGTTTAAACCAGTTCTTAAATGTGTTAACTCACGAGGTGTGTCCCCTCACCCCCTCCCCCATTTATTTTAATAACCACTTAAAGTTGTGGTCACATTCGCATGTTCCAAGGCACAGTGAAAAGCTTTGCCATCCAAACAGATTAAAATAGAATAGAATAGAATGCCTTTTATTGTCATTAAAACGACTTGGTTTGAACAAAATTGCATTTTAGATGTACCATATGTAGGTATAAGGCGGGTTCGATCCTGACTATGGGTGCTGTCTATATGTAGCCTATACGGAGTTAGTACGTTCTCCCTTTGACCACGTGGGTTTTCTCCGGGTGCTCCGGTTTCCTCCCACACTCCAAAGACGTACAGGTTTGCAGGTTAATTGGCTCGTGATAAATGTATATAAATATAAAATTGTCCCTCGTGTGTGCAGGGCGGTGTTAATATGCGGGAACCGCTGGTCGGTGCGCAGTCGGTGGGCCGGTCTCCGGTCTAAAACTAAAGTAAACGAAACATAGATACAGTAGTTGAAACTCATTTGCAGTAACTGGAGCAAAGGGGAAGATCGAGAGCACAGAGTATCGTGTGGCATTGCAATGCATCAGTTCCAGAGACAAAAGTCCAATGTCCTCCGTGGGGTAACGGTGAATCGGATAGCAGTACTCCAAATGGGACCGAACCAAACTCTTATAAAGCTGCAGACAGACACAAACTCTTATAAAACTGCAACATCTGCCCAGCAGATTCGCAACAAAACAGGAACCAGATGCTGGGCCTACTTAATTCCTTTGTTTTATTCCCGCAGAGAAGAGACCGTGCTTGCAATTGAAGTCAATTAAAGTCGGGCTTCCCCCCCCCCCCCCCCCCCCCCCCCTTTTCTCTCATACTTATGGGTTGCACGTTCAGGTCCAACTCCAGAGACATAATCCATGCCTGAGTCGGTGCTAAGTAATGATAAGTAGTGCCATCTTCTGGGTAAAATGTTACACGTAGGGATGGCACAGCGGTAGAGTTGCTGCCTCACAGCGCCAGAGACCCGGGTTTAATCCTGACTATGGGTGCTGCCCGTACGTTGAGTTTGCACGTTCTCCCCGTGACCTGCGTGCGTTTCCTCCGGGTGCTCCGGTTTCCTCCCACACTCCAAAAACGTACAGGTTTTGTGGGTTCATCGACTTTGATTAACTTGTAAATTGTCCCTGGTGTGCCGTAGGATAGAGCTGGTGTACGGGGGGTTGCCGCGGACCTGGTGGGCTGAAAGGCCTGTTTCCGCGCTGCATCTCTAAAGTCTAACGCGAGGTCTACATCTCCGATGCCGTGGAGGCAGCAGCACTACCTGCTGCTCCCACTGGTCCGCCACAGTCTGGGATGAGTTTTCTGACATCCAACCTTAACCGGGGGGGGGCCGGTGTGCGGGGAGGGGCCGCTGAGAACAGAGAGGGACCCGACGTGGGGGGGGGGGGGGGGCGAGAACAGCGGGACCCGGCGTGGGGGGGGGGGGGGGCGCTTGGAACAAAGGGAGACCCTTGTAACTTTGTGGGCACCCTGTACATAGCGACTCTTTGCATACCTCGTGTATGTAATGCAAAGAATTTCACTGTGCCACGTCACGTAAGTTGTATTAGTTTATTGTCGCATGTACCGAGATGCATTGAAAATCTTTCGTGAACAGCAGCGATAAAAAAGTGTCAATCAATTAATTAGCCCCTCCAGCGTCAGGCATGTACGGTTCTGTCTCGCAGCGCGCGGCTTTTAATTACGGACATTTCTTTAATTTGCAGTTTTTACTAGGCGTCTGGCCTGTAATTTGGGTGGAGACGTCTCCGAAGAAGCAATAAAGAAATTGAAAGTCAGACTCCTGGGGAAGACACGGTGCACCTCCTCGGGCCTGGGAAGCGACGTGTCGGGTTCTGCAGAGTTGGCGTCTGTGAGCGAAAGACTTCAACAGAATCATGAATCAACAAGAAGCCGAGAGATATTTCCGATCATGCGAGTTTGTTTGCATTTTATTTTTGTAAAGCACCGTCGGGTGCGGTGGATCTAAATGGGAAGTTAGTATGTAAAGTGCATAAGCAGGGCGTACTGCAGCTTGGGTTATGATTGCTAGGTTTTTTTTGGTAGCACCCCAGATAATAATTAACTAAATCTTGAGAGCAGCTAACGTTCATGGACTTTGCATATGGGGCCAAAATATGGAACAAATATTGGAAACTAATTGCTTTTTTTCATATAAACCCGAAAACGTTGACCCTTGTTGGCTGTTTTGCCCGTCTGGTTTTAAAGAAGTCGCCTCCTACAGACTGTATCCGTGGAATCTCGACACGAGAGGGGAATGCAAGCGCGAGCAGTGAACAAGCGGCGGAGCTGTTTCGGGGCGGGTCGGTCGGTCGGGCCGAGAGTCTTTGTGTTGGGAGCAGAGGAGACAAGGATTACAGAGGACGAATTCCCCACGCCCCCCCTCCCCTTGTTTCGTTGCTTGCCTTCCGCTCTTGCCACTGTTCACCTCCATCACATTGCCGACTTAGTATTATGAGACACACTCCAAAGACGTAGGTTAATTGGCTTGGTACTATTGTAAAATGTCCCCAGTGTGTGTGTGTGTGTGTGTAGGATGGCGTTAGCGTGCGGGGAATCACTGGTTGGCGCCGACTTGCTCTAGCTCTAAACTAAACTAAGCTAAAGTTTTGGAAAGGATTAGGGGTTGTGTGGGGAAGGGGGGGAGAATGGTGGAGGGGGGTAGTGGTGTGCAGAGGTAAAAAAGACCAGGCCCACATAGCATGAATAGATAGCCACTGCATTACTGTGTTAAAGTCCTGTCCCACGGTACGAGTTCATTCCAAGAGCTCTCCCGAGTTTCAAAAAAAATCAAACTCGTGGTAAGCACGGAGAATGAACGTAGCGGGTACGTCGGAGCTCGGGGACGTCTCTTAGCGGCTCGTAACGCTAACGGCGGGTACTCGGGAAGGCTCGCTAACGGCAGGTAAGCACGGGAAGACTCGTGAAGATTTTTCAACGCGTTGGAAAATGTCCACGA
Source organism: Raja brachyura (assembly GCA_963514005.1). Next base: position 4,348,635 of record OY740786.1, read on the forward strand.
GAGCCCTGAGTACCAACGAGCGGCCGTTACCGTAAATCTCCCAGTTCGAATCAGGGCAAACTCCGGAGAGAGAGCTCTTGGAATGAACTCGTACCGTGGGACAGGGCTTTAAGAAAGGACTGCAGATGCAGGTTAAAATCGAAGGTGGACACAAACAGCTGGAGTAACTCAGCGGGACGGGCAGCATCTCTGGAGAGAAGGAATGGGCGACGTTTCGGGTCGGGACCGTTAAGACTCTCCGGAGATGCTGCCTGTCCCGCTGAGTTACTCCAGCTTTTTGTGTCTCCCTCCTCTGCATTACTGGCACATTGTCACTGACTGTTGGAGCAGCAAGGATCTAGGACAAGAGGTGTAAACCTGTCAGGTTTTGTATAATCGGTTTGTGCTGGTCACATAAACTGTTGAACCACTGAGTGTGAGTGTAGTGTGTGGGGGAGAGAGGGGGGGGGACAGGAGGAAGGGGGTCTTATTTATACCACACCACGTCCATACGCTTTCAGTAGTCCTCATTGTAGTTTTAAATCCTGACCGAGAGGCCTGCGGATGGACACAAAATGCTGGAGTAACTCGGCAGGTCAGGCAGCATCGCTGGAGAAAAGGATTGGGCGACGTTTCAGGTCGAGACCCTTCTCCATACACGAAACGCCACCTCTTCCGTTTCCCCAGAGACGCTGCCCATCCCGCCGGAGTTACTCCAGACGTTTGTGTCTATCTTCGGTGTGAACCAACCTTCCCGCGGATCAGAAGGTAGATAGAAATGCTGGAGGAACTCAGCGGGTGAGGCAGCATCCATGGAGCGAAGGAATAGGCGACGTTTCGGGTCGGGACCCTTCTTCACACTTGGTCTTCCTACTCAGACTTCAATTGAGTCTGAGGTAGGGCCCCGACCCGAAAGGTCACCCATCCTTTTCCTACAGAGCGGTACATGACTTATAGGAGCACAGTTAGGCCATTTGGTGAACTCCGCCATTGAATCATCTCTGAACTATGATGCTGCCTGTCCCGCTGAGTTACTCCAGCACTTTGTGTCCATGAAGATTTTTATTGTCTAGATCAATCTTTACCTCCTAACCCCATTCACCTGCCTTCTCCCCATAACCCCTGACACCCGCACTAATCAAGAATCTATCCATCTCTGCCTTGAAAATACCCATTGACTTGGCCCCCACAGCCTTCTGTGACAACAAATTCCACAGATTCACCAGCCCCTGACTGAAGACATTCCTCCTCATCTCCGTTCCAAAGAACGCCCTTTAATTCTGAAGTTACCGTATCGGTGCCCTCTGGTCCCAGATTCCCCCACTAGTGGAAACATCCTCTCCACACCCACTCTATCCAAGCCTCCAACCTCTCTTCGATTTCCAAAGGGTGAGGTGAGCAAAGGGCCCAAGTCGTCAGCCGGAGCAGCCGAGGATGGTCCACACTCCAAGAAAACCAGATCTCATCTCCCTTGAAATAAGTAAGCTCCCCCTACCCCTGCCAACTCCTGCCAAGATCGATCTCCGTAGCCAAAGATGCTGCAAGGATGTTTGATTAAACGTAGGGAACCCTTAGCGTCCGATTCTTCATCGAACCTCTCACTGCCACAGTGCCAATGAGCCGATTTTGGCTTCTGGTACAACTTCCCCACATTTTTTTATTACGCGTATGATTAATTGAGATATTTATGAGTTACTACAGCGCTTTGTGTCCATCTTCGGTGCAAACCAACATCTGCAGTTCCCCGTGTAAGAAAGAACTGCAGATGCTGGTTTAAATCGAAGGTAGACACAAAATGCAGGAGTAACTCAGCTGGTGAGGCAGCGAAGAGTGACGGAAACCTCGCCCATTCCTTCTCTCCCGAGATGCTGTCTCACCCATTAGAGTTACTCCAGCATTTTGTGTCTATATCTGCAGTTCCTTCCTACTCACCGATATTTTGTTAAGTGTATTTCTTTGTTGTGAAGGATTACAATGTCTATTTTTTTTTAAATAACCAGAGTGAAACAAAAAAGTTAAGATCCCAAATGAAATGCTATAATTAGTGCCTGGTTATTGGAGCTGGGGTGATATCGTGACCCTCTGATCGTGCGGACCAAATAACACTCCTTTCCACTCCCCGACGGCTCGTTGCTGCTGGATCTTGCTCCCAGCCGAAGGCCACAAACCCCCCCAAAGTTGCGCGATTCCACAAGTTTAAACCCCTACCGCCACTTTGGTGTTGGTGTTTCCCTCCTGTCTGATCTGACCTGACCTGATCATTCCAAGGGCCTTCAGTCTGCACTGCGACTAACCGGTGGCGCGGCGGTAGAGTTGCTGCCGTGCAGCGCCAGAGACCCGGGTTCAATCCTGACCACGGGCGCTGGTCCGCACGGATTTTTGCACGCTCTCCCCGTGACCTCCGAGATCTTCGGTTTCCTCCCACACTCCAAAGACGTGCAGGCTTGTCGGTTAATTGGCTTGGTATCATTTTTTTTTAATTTTTTTAATTGTCCCGGGTGTGTAGGGTGGCGTTAATGCGCGTGGTATGCAAGGGGCACTGTATCTCTAACCTAATTCATTTGTAGCCTCAATGGTGTCGGCACCAGTGATGAGCCGATTATCTGTTGGGTCTACACCCGTCTATTCTCAACATGTGCCTACATTGCACTGATCTGCACTGTGCATGTATAGTCGTATATATTTGGGGGGGGGGGGGGGGGGGGGGTTATTTTTGAGAGATTACTAGAGCACCTCATGATCAACTCACACATTGACCAAATTTTCTGTGTAATAATGTGATTTCCGTGTGCTCATTTATAACGTGCGCAGCCATTGAATGCTGTTCAACGCTACGCATTGCAACGATGACTGCGGGTAGGCGATGGCATTGCCACGCCGTCTCCCCTCAGTGCACAGTAGAGGTGCTGGTAACCCATAACATCATCAGTGTTATCCGTGAATGACAGCTTCCGATATTGAACCATAGATTATTTGGAATTATGCCGTAATGAATCATTATTGTAACTAACTTTTGTGAAAAATTAAAAGTCAATGAAAGAATACCAGCTTTTTGTTTTTTCGCACCGGTCTGAAGAAGGGTCTCGACCTGAAACGTCACCCATGACTGCCTGACCCGCTGAGTTACTCCAGCACTTTGTGTCTGTCTTCGGTGTAAACCAGCATCTGCAGTTCCTTTCACACAAAATAACAGGCAAGAACATCTCGCAAATCAATCCATCAAAGACTTTATTGTCATTCAAAAATACACCAATAAATGCAAGTCTGAACGAAATGTCGTTGCATCTGGCTCACCGTGCAACATAAAACAACAAAAGGATAACATAAATAAAAAGATAAAATAGATAATAGTGGCGGCACATTTACATGGAACTCAAGAGTCTGATGGCTCGGGGGGGAAGAAGCTGTTGCAGAACCTGGCCGTTCTGCTCCTTATGCTACGATACCTTTTGCCCGAGGGCAGCAGAGTGAACAGTCCATGATGGAGATGTGTGGGGTCTTTTATAATGCTGCTGGCCTTGGACAAGCAACGTCTGCACGCAGAGAAGTCCGGATGACTTTTTCAGCCGTCCTCACCACTCTCTGCACGGACTTCCAGTCGGAGGCTTTACAGTCCCCAAACCAGACAGAGATGGAGCTCCTGCTTCACAATCCATGTTTTACTAATTGGAATCGTTGACTCAATCTTTGACCGTAAAGTATTGGCCAGTCATAAGGGATAGGAATAGAATTAGGCCATTCGGCTCATCATGTTTACTCCACCATTCAATCATGGCTGATCTATCTCTCCCTTCTAACCCCATTCTCCTGCCTTCTCCCCGTAACCCCTGACACCTGTACTAATCAAGAATCTATCTATCAAGAATCAGTTATTAAAGATGGGATAGCAGCACATTTGGAAAGTGGTGAAATCATTGGACAAAGTCAGCATGGATTTACGAAAGGTAAATCATGTCTGACGAATCTTGTGGAATTTTTCGAGGATGTAACTAGTAGCGTGGATGGGGGAGAACCAGTGGATGTGGTGTATCTGGACTTCCAGAAGGCTTTCGACAAGGTCCCACATAAGCGATTAGTATATAAACTTAAAGCATATGGCATTGGGGGTTCAGTATTGATGTGGATAGAGAACTGGCTGGCAAACAGGAAGCAAAGAGTAGGAGTAAACGGGTCGTTTTCACAATGGCAAGCAGTGACCAGTGGGGTACCGCAAGGCTCAGTGCTGGGACCCCAGCTATTTACAATATACATAAATGATCTGGATGAGGGAATTGAAGGCAATATCTCCAAGTTTGCGGATGACACTAAGCTGGGGGGCAGTGTTAGCTGTGAGGAGGATGCTAGGAGAATGCAAGGTGACTTGGATGGGCTGGGTGAGTGGGCAAATGTTTGGCAGATGCAGTATAATGTGGATAAATGTGAGGTTATCCACTTTGGTGGCAAAAATAGGAAAACAGACTATTATCTAAATGGAGGCCGATTAGGAAAAGGGGAGATGCAGCGTGACCTGGGTGTCATGGTACACCAGTCATTGAAGTAGGCATGCAGGTGCAGCAGGCAGTGAAGAAAGCCAATGATATGTTAGCTTTCATAGCAAAACGATTTGAGTATAGGAGCAGGGAGGTTCTACTTCAGTTGTATAGGGTCTTGGTGAGGCCACACCTGGAGTATTGCGTACAGTTCTGGTCTCCAAATCTGAGGAAGGACATTATTGCCATAGAGGGAGTGCAGCGAAGGTTCACCAGACTGATTCCTGGGATGTCAGGACTGTCTTATGAACATAGACTGCATAGACTCGGTTTATACTCTCTAGAATTTAGGAGATTGAGAGGGGATCTTATAGAAACTTACAAGATTCTTAAGGGGTTGGACAGGCTAGATGCAGGAAGATTGTTCCCGATGTTGGGGAGGTCCAGGACAAGGGGTCACAGTTTAAGGATAAGGGGGAAATCCTTTAGGACCGAGATGAGAAGGAATTTTTTCACACAGAGAGTGGTGGGTCTCTGGAACTCTCTGCCACGGAGGGTAGTTGAGACCAGTTCATTGGCTATATTTAGTACAATAACAGTCTGACCTGGTCGAATAACATCTCATCAACTGTTAAGAGAGCGCAGCAGCGGTTGCACTTTCTGCGCCGGATGAGAAGAGCTCACCTCCCCCATCCCATCCTCACTACTTTCTACAGGGGCACCATAGAGAGTATTCTGACCAGCTGTATCTCTGTCTGGTTTGGGGACTGTAAAGCCTCCGACTGGAAGTCTGTGCAGAGAGTGGTGAGGACAGCGGAAAAAATCATCGGGTCCTCTTTCCCCTCAATCGGGGATATTGCGACCAAACGCTGTGTGTCTAAGGCCAGCAGTATTATAAAAGACCCCACACATCTCCATCACGGACTGTTCACTCTGCTGCTCTCGGGAAAAAGATATCGCAGCATAAGGAGCAGAACATCAAGGTTCTGCAACAGCTTCTTCCCACGAGCCATCAGACTCCTGAATGCCATGTAATGGGCTGCCACTAGTGTCTATTTATCCTTTTCACCCATGCCTATCCTTCGGTTAATTTATTGTGTTGCACAGGGAGCCAAATGCAACGTAATTTCGTTTGGAACTGCATATATCGATGTATTTCTAAATGACAATAAAGTTTGTTTGACTTTGACTTTGTTTGACTTTTGACATAGAAATTAGGTGCAGGAGTAGGCCATTCGGCCCTTCGAGCCTGCACCGCCATTCAATATGATCATCCAACTCAGTATCCCGTACTTGCCTTTTCTCCATACCCTCTGATCCCCTTAGCCGCAAGGGCCACATCTAACTCCCTCTTAAATATAGCCAATGAACTGGCCTCAACTACTCTCTGTGGCAGAGAGTTCCAGAGACTCACCACTCTCTGTGTGAAAAAAGTCCTTCTCATCTCGGTCCTAAAGGATTTCCCCCTTATCCTTAAGCTGTGACCCCTTGTCCTGGACCTCCCCAACATCGGGAACAATCTTTCTGCATCTAGCCTGTCCAACCCCTTAAGAATTTTGTAAGTTTCTATAAGATCCCCTCTCAATCTCCTAAATTCTAGAGAGTATAAACCGAGTCTATGCAGTCTTTGTTCATAAGACAGTCCTGACATCCCAGGAATCAGTCTGGTGAACCTTCTCTGCACTCCCTCTATGCGATAACACGTTTCAACATCCAATAGACAGACACCAAATGCTGGAGTGACTTCAGTGGGACAGGCATCACCTGTGGATAGAAGGGAATGGGTGACGTTTTGAGTCGAGACCCTTCTTCGGAACCACTTCAGCATCCAATATCTGCTTCTGTCTCGGGAATCTCGGAGCTACACCATGGTCAGCAGAATGCAATAACAAGATGGAAAAGCATGGCCCTCTCTTCCCTCCGGCTATATGCAGTCTCCTCAGGGAGAGCCCTGAGCTCAGATAACATTACCCACCCCAGGAACAGGCTGATTCGGTCAGAGAGTCCCACAACACGGAAATTGGCCCTTCGGCCCAACTTACTCATGCCAACCAAGATCCCCGTCTACATTAGTCCCACCTGCCTGCATTTGACTCGTATCCCTCTAAACTTTTCCTATCCGTATACCTGTCCAAATGTCTTTTAAATCTTGTTATAGTACCAGAAGGCTGTGGAGGCCAAGTCAATGGATATTTCTAAGTCAGAGATAGATAGACAGATTCTTTGGAGAGAAGGAATGGGTGACATTTCGGGTTGGCGGTTAGCACAGACTCAGTGGGCCGAAGGGCCTGTTTCTGCGCTGTATTTCTGAAGCCTAAAATCTAACATGGAGAGGTGACATTTCGCGTCAGGACCCTTCTTCGGACTGATCCATCCTCGTACGAATCCAAGATGCAGTTGGACTTGGTCCAATGGATCAAACTTGGCCCTTCAGTCTGAGGAAGGGTCTCGACCCGAAACGTCGCCCATTCCTTCCCTCCAGGGATGCTGCCTGACCCGCTGAGTTACACCAGCTTTTTTGTGTCTGTCTATTTTACCAGCATCTGCAGTTTGTTCTTACTACATGGATAGATTCTTGATTAGTACGGGTGCCAGGGGTTATGGGGAGAAGGCAGGAGAATGGGGTTGGGAGGGAGAGATAGCTTGCATAGTCATCAACAACATGTCAGGTATAGACACAGGGAACTGCAGATGCTGGGGTTTTGAGTAAAACACAAAGTGCTGGAGTAACTCAGTGGATCAGGCGGCATCTGTGGAGTGAATAGAAAGGCAACATTTCGGGTCGGAACCATTCTTTGGACTCCTGGTGTAACTTGTTTTTCCCATTTAACCATATAACCATATAACAATTACAGCACGGAAACAGGCCTTCTCGGTCCTTCCACTCCGTGCCGACCATTTATTTTCCCCTAGTCCCATCTACCTGCACTCAGACCATACCCCTCCATTCCCTTCCCGTCCATATACCTATCCACTTTACTTTTAAATGTTAAAATCGATCCTGCCTCCACCACTTCTGCTGGAAGCTCATTCCACACAGCCACCACTCTCTGAGTAAAGAAGTTCCCCCTCATGTTACCCCTAAACTTCTGTCCCTTAATTCTCATGTCATGCCCTCTTGTTTGAATCTTCCCTACCCTCAATGGGAAAAGCTTATCCACGTCAACTCTGTCTATCCCTTTCATCATTTTAAAGACCTCAATCAAGTCCCCCTTAACCTTCTGCGCTCCAAAGAATAAAGACCTAACTTGTTCAACCTTTCTCTGTAACTTAGTTGCTGGAACCCAGGCAACATTCTAGTAAATCTCCTCTGTACCCTCTCTATTTTGTTGACATCCTTCCTATAATTAGGCGACCAAAATTGTACCCCATACTCTATTTCTCTATTTTGTTCACAACCGCTAATGATGATGGATATCAGAGGTTATGGGGAGAAGGCGGGAGAACGGGGTTAGGAGGGAGAGATAGATCAGCCACGATTGAACGGAAGGGTAGACTTGATGGTCTCATTCCGCTCTTAACATTTATGAACTGCCTGATCTACCTCCTTTGGCAGCTCGTTCCATATACCGACCACCCTCTGTGTGGAAAAAGCTGCCCCTTCGATTACTTTGTTCCCATGTCCCTCTTTAGATATACGGTGAAGGCCAAGTCTACAAGGGTTTCGGCCCGAAACGTTGCCTATCTCCTTCGCTCCATAGATGCTGCTGCACCCGCTGAGTTTCTCCAGCACTTTTGTCTACCTTGTCCATTTTAGTGGCCGCTGGGCTCACTACCGTCTCATTTCGGGGTAATGCTGAGAGTAATCTATGTCTGGCAAGACAAGTCCTACCGCAGGAACATAACACTGGCCTGTCCAAGTGACGTTCAATGAAGAGAGAGTTCTGGCCAACTAGAACATTTGCTGCAATCTTCCAAACCCTAAACTGTGTGCCAGCAGCCTCTGGCTCCAGCTCCAGCTTCATGGCCATAATTTGGAGGAACAGCACCTCGCATTTGGCTCGGGCAGCTTACAACCCAGCGTTATGCAGCCTGAGGAAGGGTGTCGACCCGAAACCTTCACCCCTTCCCTCTCTCCCGAGATGCTGCCTGTCCCGCTGAGTAACTCCAGCGTTTTTGTGTCTGTCTTCGGTGTGAATTTTGATTTCTCCAACTTCAAATAACCCTTGCATTCCCTGTTTAGTTTAGAGATCCGGCACGGAAACAGGCCCTTCGTCCCACCGAGTCCGCACCCACCAGCGATCCCGCACACATCAACACTACCCTACACACACTGGGCACAACTTAACATTTTTTTAAACCAGGGCCAGTGTGGGAGGAAACTGGGGCTCTCTCAGAAAACCCACGCAGGTCACGGGAAGATACGTGCAAACTCCGTACAGACAGCACCCGTAGTCGGGATTGTACCATGGTATCCGGCGCTGTGAGGCAGCAACTCGACTGCGACTGCATGATTTTGCTCTCTCTCCATCCCCCCCCACCCTAGTTCTCTGAATAGTTTCACTGTCCTGATTAATTCTACTGATTCTAAGCCCCTGTGTCACCGTCCCCTCAGCCCACAATGATTCCATATAACCATATAACCATATAACAATTACAGCACGGAAACAGGCCATCTCGGCCCTTCAAGTCCGTGCCGAACAACTTTTTTCCCTTAGTCCCACCTGCCTGCACTCATACCATAACCCTCCATACCCTTCTCATCCATATGCCTATCCAATTTATTTTTAAATGATACCAACGAACCTGCCGCCACCACTTCCACTGGAAGCTCATTCCACACCGCTACCACTCTCTGAGTAAAGAAGTTCCCCCTCATGTTACCCCTAAACTTCTGTCCCTTAATTCTAAAGTCATGTCCTCTTGTTTGAATCTTCCCTATTCTCAAAGGGAAAAGCTTGTCCACATTAACTCTGTCTATCCCTCTCATCATTTTAAAGACCTCTATCAAGTCGCCCCTTAACCTTCTGCGCTCCAGAGAATAAAGACCTAACTTATTCAACCTATCTCTGTAACTTAGCTGTTGAAACCCAGGCAACATTCTAGTAAATCTCCTCTGTACCTTCTCTATTTTGTTGACATCCTTCCTATAATTGGGCGACCAAAATTGTACACCATACTCCAGATTTGGTCTCACCAACGCCTTGTACAATTTTAACATTACTTCCCAGCTTCTATACTCAATGCTCTGATTTATAAAGGCTAGCATACCAAAAGCTTCCTTTACCACCCTATCTATATGAGATTCCACCTTCAAGGAACTATGCACGGTTATTCCCAGATCCCTCTGTTCAACTGTATTCTTCAATTCCCTACCGTTTACCATGTAGGTTTACCATGAAACGTTCCTTTATCATCGAAACACAGAAAATAGGTGCAGGAGGAGGCCATTCGGCCCTTCGAGCCAGCACCGCCATTCATTGTGATCATGGCTGATCATCCCCAAACAGTACCCCGTTCCTGCCTTCTCCCCATATCCCTTGATTCCACCAGCCCCTAGAGCTCTATCTAACTCTCTCTGAAATCCATCCAGTGACTTGGCCTCCACTGCCCTCTGTGGCAGGGAATTCCACAAATTCACAACTCTCTGGGTGAAAACCTTTTTTTCTCACCTCAGTCTTAAATGGCCTCCCCTTTATTCTAAGACTGTGGCCCCTGGTTCTGGATTCGCCCAACATTAGGGAACATTTTTCCTGCATCTAGCTTGTCCAGTCCTTTTATAATTGTATATGTTTCTTTCCTACACATATCTGGCTCGTCATAAGGTCATAAGAGATATAAGCGGCATTAGACCATTCGGCCCATCAAGTGTACTCTGCCATTCAATCATGGCTGATCTATCTCTCCCACCTAGCCCCATTCTCCTGCCTCCTATAAGATTCCCCCTCATCCTTCTAAATCGTCTGCTTTGATCTGTCGTTTTCACGCCTTGCCATTCCATATCTCTGTGTCTCCCTCTCCCCTGACTCTCAGTCCGAAGAAGGGTCTCGACCAGAAGCGTCACCCATTCCTTCTCTCCGGAGATGCTGCCTGTCCCGCTGAGTTACTCCAGCATTCTGTGTGTGTCTTCGATCACATGAAGTGCGTGCCTCTGGCTTCATCACCACAATGTTTCGCAGCTAATGTTTACCATCTTCACCACAGTTATCAGAGTCTTGAATCAATCTCTGTTGCCACGTATTCACAGCAGAGTGAAGTTATATTGCACAACGATGAAATGCCCAGTCAACACAATTCTGGTGCCGTCTTTAAAAACAGAAAAAAAAATCAGAAAACACAGACATGTGAATTGTGGACGCAGCCCAGACCAACACACAAACTAACCTCCCTTCCACTGAGTACATCTACAATAGACAATAGGTGCAGGAGGAGGCCATTCGGCCCTTCGAGCCATTCAATGTGATCACGGCTGATCATCCCCAATCAGTACCCCGGTCCTGCCTTCTACCCATATCCCCTGACTCCGCTATCTTTAAGAGCCCAATCCAGCTCTCTCTTTAAAGTATCCAGAGAACCGGCCTCCACCGCCCTCTGAGGCAGAGAATTCCACAGACTCGGCAAGGCCGGCAGCATAATCAAGGACGGGTCGCACCCCGGCCACTCCCTCTTCTCCCCTCTCTCATCGGTACAGAAGTGTGAAAACGCACGCACACCTCCAGAATCAGGGTCAGTTTCTCCCCAGCTGTTATCAGGCAACGGAATCATCATCATCATCATCATCGGAAGACATCAACGGGCCCGGTGCCTTACAAAGTTACGTACGACAGTGATCGCAACGTCTACTGAAATGTGGGTGGCCGTTGGCTCGCTAGGAGCTCATCCGCCCTTTGACAGGTCTTGTTTTTGGTCCTGCTGGGGGTCCACAGCCCCCTCCTCACCCGGCAAACCAGGTGGGGGAGACGGTTTAGTCGCCGACTATCCGACCATGGAGCACGTAGCGCGGGATTACATCTCGGCAAGCCTTTAATATTTCTGTATGTTTCAATGAGATCTCCCCTCATCCTTCTAAACTCCAGCGAGTGCAGGCCCAGTGCCGTCATCGACCTTGTTCTCAGCAAACACTTTGTGTCCGCACTTGATCGGCCCCACCCCGACCACCGTGTCTGCTCGGGTCAGGACTGTCTGAAGACAGGTCCCGACCCAAAACGTCACCTACCCATGTCCTCCAGAGAGATGCTGCCTGAACTGCTGAGCTACTCCAGCATTCTGTGCCCTCTTTTACCTTAAAAAAAAATTAATATTTTTAGTTTAGAGATGCAGCGTGGAAACGGGCCATTCGGCCCATCGAGTCCGCACCAACCAGTGATCTCTGCACACTATCCCACACACACTAGGGACAATTTACATTTATACCAAGCAAGACACAAAATGCTGGAGTAACTCAGCGGGTGAGGCAGCATAGAAACATAGAAACATAGAAACATAGACAATAGGTGCAGGAGTAGGCCATTCGGCCCTTCGAGCCTGCACCGCATTTCAATATGATCATGGCTGATCATCCAACTCAGTATCCCGTACCTGCCTTCTCTCCATACCCTCTGATCCCCTTAGCCCCAAGGGCCACATCTAACTCACTCTTAAATATAGCCAATAAACTGGCCTCAACTACCCTCTGTGGCAGAGAGTTCCAGAGACCCACCACTCTCTGAGTGAAAAAAGTCCTTCTCGTCTCGGTCCTAAAGGATTTCCCCCTTATCCTTAAGCTGTGACCCCTTGTCCTGGACCTCCCAACATCGGGAACAATCTTCCTGCATCTAGTGTGTCCAACCCCTTAAGAATTTTGTAAGTTTCTGTAAGATCCCCTCTCAATCTCCTAAATTCTAGAGAGTATAAACCGAGTCTATGCAGTCTTTGTTCATAAGACAGTCCTGACATCCCAGGAATCAGTCTGGTGAACCTTCTCTGCACTCCCTCTATGGCAATAACGTCCTTCCTCAGATTTGGAGACCAGAACTGTACGCAATACTCCAGGTGTGGTCTCACCAAGACCCTGTACAACTGAAGTAGAACCTCCCCGCTCCTATACTCAAATCTCTGGAGAGAAGGAGTGGGTGACGTTTCGGGTCGAGACCCTTCTTCAGACACGTTTATTTGGACACCCATTCCTGCACCTTTATACCAAACCTATTAACCTACAAACCTGCACGTCTTTGGAGTGTTGGAGGAAACCGAAGATCTCAGAGAAAACCCACTCAGGTCACGGGGAGAACGTGCAAACTCCGTACAGACAGCACCCATAGTCAGGATCGAACCTGGCACTGTGAGGCAGCAACTCTACCGCTGCGCCACCATCTCTTTAAAAATACACAAAGCAATATCGACTGAAATGGTACTGAAAATCTCAAATGAAGACAGAACCCGATGAAGGGTCTGGACATGAAACGCTGACTGTCACACTGCCCCCCCAGACACCGCCTGTCCCATTGAGTCGCTCCAGCAGTCTCTCCACATAGATGCCAGCTGATCTATATCGGTGAGACCAAGCGGAGGCTGGGCGATCGTTTCGCCGAACACCTCCGCTCGGTCCGCAATAACCAACCCGACCTCCCGGTGGCTCAGCACTTCAACTCCCCCTCCCATTCCGTATCCGACCTCTCGGTCCTGGGTCTCCTCCACGGCCAGAGTGAGCAACACCGCAAGTTGGAGGAACAGCACCTCATATTCCGCTTGGGGAGTCTGCATTTTTTTCACACAGAGAGTGGTGGGTCTCTGGAACTCTCTGCCACAGAGGGTAGTTGAGGCCAGTTCATTTGCTATATTTAAGAGGGAGTTAGATGTGGCCCTTGTGGCTAAAGGGATCAGAGGGGATGGAGAGAAGGCAGGTACGGGATACTGAGTTGGATGATCAGCCATGATCATATTGAATGGCGGTGCAGGCTCGAAGGGCCGAATGGCCTACTCCTGCACCTAATTTCTGTGTTTCTATGTTTCTATACTCTGGGCTTAAACATTGAATTTTCTCAATTCTGTTAACCCTTGCTGCCTCCTCCCCTTCCCACCTCTCCCTCAGCCCTCGGGCCCTGGCATTCCTTCTCTCTCTATCTCTCCCCCCCACCAAGTCTCATTTTCACACTACAAACAGCTTACAATGGCCTGTTTCCTTTATCATCAATACTTTTTTGCGTATCTTTCATTCATTGTTCTTTATCTCTCCACATCACCGTCTATATCTCTCGTTTCCCTGATCCCTGACCAGTCTGAAGAAGGGTCTCGACCCGAAACGTCGCCTATCTCCTTCGCTCCTTAGATGCTGCTGCACCCGCTGAGTTTCTCCAGCTTTTTGTGTACCCTCTAGTCTCCTCTGGATGGGACTCCTTGTAGAACCCTGGAACAAGAGTTCCATCTTGTGTTGACACTAAGTATTTCACCAAGCGAGCTAGTTGCGGTCAAAATGAATGAATGTGTAATCCCACTGACTCCCACGGCTATCTAGACTACACCTCTTCCCACCCTGCTTCCTGTAAGGACTCCATCCCCTGCTCCCAATTCCTCCGTCTACGCCGCATCTGCTCCCAGGACGAGGTGTTCCACACCAGGGCATCGGAGATGTCCTCATTCTTCAGGGAACGGGGATTCCCCTCCCCCACTATAGATGAGGCTCGCACCAGGGTCTCCTCCATACCCCGCAACACTGCCCTCTCTCCCCATCCCCCCACTCACAACAAGGGCAGAGTCCCCCTGGTCCTCACCTTTCACCCCACCAGTCAGCGCATACAACAGATAGTCCTCCGCCAGTTTCGCCACCTCCAACGTGACCCCTCCACTCGCCACATCTTCCCATCTCCCCCCCGTCTGCCTTCCGCAAAGACCGCTCCCTCCGCAACTCCCTTGTCAATTCTTCCCTTCCCTCCTGCTCCACCCCTTCCCCGGGCACTTTCCCTTGCAACCGCAAGAGATGCTACACTTGTCCCTTCACCTCCCCCCTCGACTTCAATCAAGGACCCAAGCAGTCCTTCCAGGTCCGACAGAGGTTCACCTGCACCTCCTCCAACCTCATCAACTGCATCCGCTGCTCGAGATGTCAGCTGATCTACATCGGTGAGACCAAGCGTAAGGTTGGCGATCGTTTCGCCGAACACCTCCGCTCGGTCCGCAATAACCAACCTGATCTCCCGGCGGCTCAGCACTTCAACTCCCCCTCCCATTCCAAATCCGACCTTTCTGTCCTAGGCCTCCTCCACGGCCAGAGTGAGCAACACCGCAAGTTGGAGGAACAGCACCTCATATTCCGCTTGGGCAGTCTGCACCCTAGCGGTGTGAACATTGACTTCTCCAATTTCCGGTAGCCCTTGCTGTCTCCTCCCCTTCCCAGCTCTCCCCCAGCCCTCGGGCTCCTCCTCTTTCTTTTTCCTTTCTTCTCCCTGCCCCCCCCCCCTCCCTCCCCATCAGTCTGAAGAAGGGTTTTGGCCCGAAACATCGCCGATCTCCTTCACTCCACAGATGCTGCCGCACCCGCTGAGTTTCTCCAGCGCTTTTGTCTACCTATGAATGAATGAATGGTCGAATAAAATGCTGGAGAAACTCAGCGGGTGGGGCAACATCTATGGAGCGAAGGAAATGGGCGACGTTTCCGGTCGAGACCCTTCTTCCCACTGAAGAAGACCTTGCTTCGGACAGGCCTCAGCCTGAAGAAGGGTCTCGACCCGCAACGTCGCCCAATTCCTTCGCTCCACAGATGCTGCCTCACCCGCTGAGTTTCTCTAGCACTTTTGTCCACCTTCAATTTTCCAGCAACTGCAGTTGCTTCTTAAACATGAATGAATGGATGAATACTTTGTCAAATGTGACAAGTCCCGGCAAAATTCTTTGCTTGCATACCCGAGGTATGCCAATAGTCACTACATAAAGGGCGCTGACAATGTTCCAGGGTGTCCACAGTATCCACGCTAGGTCCCTGTTTGTTCTCCCCCTCCCCCTCCCTCGTGGCAGTCCCCCCCACGCCAGGTCCTCCCTTGTTCGTTCCACACCCCCCCCCCCCCCCCGCCTCATTGCCACGTGGTCCATCCTCGTCCTCCATGGCTCGCCGGCCTAACCGGATATACCAAGGTCTTCACCAAAGATACTAGCTCCTGTAGTATCTTTGGTCTTCACCTTCAAACCTTCACTCAAGTCATCAAGCCGCTCCCAAGCTCATTATTCTTCCTTCAAACACGGAACACACGGTCTGAAGAAGGGTCTCGACCCGAAACGTCGCCCATCCCTTCTCTCCAGAGACGCTGCCGGTCCCGCTGAGTTACTCCAGCACTTTGTGTCTTTTTTTTTGTTGGTGTTTGGGGAAACATCTGCAGTTCCTCACAGCTTACGATGGCCCCATCTCCTTTATCATCGTTACTTTTTCCGCATATCTTTCATTCATTTGTTCTACATCTTTAGTTTACCAGACTGATTCCTGGGATGTCAGGACTTTCATATGAAGAAAGACTGGATAGACTCGGCTTGTACTCGCTGGAATTTAGAAGATTGAGGGGGGATCTTATAGAAACTTACAAAATTCTTAAGGGGTTGGACAAGCTAGATGCAGGAAGATTGTTCCCGATGTTGGGGGAGTCCAGAACAAGGGGTCACAGTCTAAGGATAAGGGGGAATTCCTTTGGGACCGAGATGAGGAAAACATTCTTTACACAGAGAGTGGTGAGTCTGTGGAATTCTCTGCCACAGAAGGTAGTTGAGGCCAGTTCATTGGCTATATTTAAGAGGGCATTAGATCTGGCACTTGTGGCTAAAGGGAACAGGAGGTATGGAGAGAAGGCAGGTACGGGATACTGAGTTGGATGATCAGCCATGATCACATTGAATGGCGGTGCAGGCTCGAAGGGCCGAATGGCCTACTCCTGCACCTAATTTTCTATGTTTCTATGTTTCTATCTCTCTGCATCACTGTCTATATCTCTCGTTTTATTCTCTTCCCCCCCCAGACTCTCAGTCTGAAGAATGGTCTCGACCCGAAACGTCGCCCATTCCTTCTCTCCAGAGATGCCGCCCGTCCCGCTGAGTTACTCCAGCTTTTAGTGTCTACCGACAGTTACGGTTTAGTTCATTGTCACGCCCAACTCTACCGCTGCGCCACCGTGCCGCCGGTAACGTTTGCAGAGCTGCCGCTGTGGCCGGCACGCAAATGGTCGCCTGGGTCGGGGCCAGCACAGGAGCGGGCCCTTCAGCCCGCGATGTTTGGGAGAAACCTTGAATGTAGTTTATTGTCACGTGTACCGAGGTATGGCGAAAAGCTTTTGTTGCGCGCTAACCAGCCAGCGGAAAGACAACACGTGATTACAATCGAGCCGTCCACAGTGTACAGATACAGGATAAAGGGAATAACGTTGCAAGATGAACCCAGTAAAGTCAGATCATATCTGCCCCCACCATCATCCCCAACAATGTGCTCCAGGTTCCCACCAACACCCTCTGTGTAAATAAATTGCCCGCACATCTCCATGAAACTTTTCCCCCCCTCACCTTCTAGCTACGCCCTCTAGTGTTGGACATTTCCCTCCTGGGGAAAAAGGTTCTGACTGTCTACCCTATCCATGCCTCTCGTCGTTTAATAAACTTCCATCCTGTCTCCGCGCAAGCTCTGTCTCCCCGCAACCAGAGAAAGTTCCAGAACTTTTAAAGTCTCTGCAAAAACCACCGCTGCACCACTGTGTCGCCAAAAGCGTTGGGGCATGGTGTGTGTATATATGTGTGGATTGTTCCCGATGTTGGGGAGGTCCAGGACAAGGGGTCACAGCTTAAGGATAAGGGGGAAATCCTTTAGGACCGAGATGAGAAGGACTTTTTTCACACAGAGAGTGGGTGGGTCTCTGGAACTCTCTGCCACAGAGGGTAGTTGAGGCCAGTTCATTGGCTATATTTAAGAGGGAGTTAGATGTGGCCCTTGTGGCTAAGGGGATCAGGGGGTATGGAGAGAAGGCAGGTACGGGATACTGTGTTGGATGATCAGCCATGATCATATTGAATGGTGGTGCCGGCTCGAAGGGCCGAATGGCCTACTCCTGCACCTAATTTCTATGTTTCGATGTTTCTATATATTATGTGTATATACACACGAAATATCACCTATTTGTTTTTTTCCACAGATGCCGCCTGAATCACTGAGTGTTGAAAATGATTAGACTCACACAAAGTGATAAGAATCCAAAGTCCTTTATTAGCAACTCTGCAGAGGTCACTTCATCTCAGCACGCATCACTAGTCCAAGAGCCAGAGTTCTCTAATTAGCCTGTGGGCATGTGCCACAGTATGTGTGACACGAATCCACACTGGAGTCACTCCAGCTTTTTGTGTCTATCTATATCTACTGGATATCAATATCTATGTACGGTGCCCCATCTCCATAATGTTTGGGACAAAGACCCATCATTTATTTATTTGCCTCTCTACTCCACAATTTGAGATTTGTAACAGAAAAAAAATCACAGGTGGTTAAAGTGCACATTGTCAGATTTTAATAAAGGCCAATTTTATACATTTTGGTTTCACCATGTAGAAATTACAGCAGTGTTTATACATAGTCCCCCCCCCTATTTCAGGGCACCATAATGTTTGGGACACAGCAATGTCATGTAAATGAAAGTAGTCATGTTTAGTATTTTGTTGCATATCCTTTGCATGCAATGACTGCTTGAAGTCTGCGATTCATGGACATCACCAGTTGCTGGGTGTCTTCTCTGGTGATGCTCTGCCAGGCCTGTGTTGCAGCCATCTTTAGCTTATGCTTGTTTTGGGGGCTAGTCCCCTTCAGCTTTCTCTTCAGCATATAAAAGGCATGCTCAATTGGGTTTAGATCGGGTGATTGACTTGGCCACTCAAGAATTGACCATTTTCTAGCTTTGAAAAACTCCTTTGTTGCTTTAGCAATATGTTTGGGATCATTGTCTTGCTGTAGAATGAACCGCCGGCCAATGGGTTTTGAGGCATTTGCTTGAACATGAGCAGATAGGATGTGTCTATACACTTCAGAATTCATTATGCTACTACCATCAGCAGTTGTATCATCAATGAAGATAAGTGAGTCAGTACCTTCAGCAGCCATACATGCCCAGGCCATAACACCCCCACCTCCGTGTTTCACAGATGAGGTGGTATGCTTTGGATCTTGGGCAGTTCCTTCTCCCCTCAATACTTTGCTCTTGCCATCACTATATAAACCATATAACCATATAACAATTACAGCACGGAAACAGGCCTTCTCGGCCCTTCCAGTCCGTGCCGACCATTTATTTTCCCCTAGTCCCATCTACCTGCACTCAGACCATACCCCTCCATTCCCTTCCCATCCATATACCTATCCACTTTCCTTTTAAATGTTAAAATCGATCCTGCCTCCACCACTTCTGCAGGAAGCTCATTCCACACAGCCACCACTCTCCGAGTAAAGAAGTTCCCCCTCATGTTACCCCTAAACTTCTGTCCCTTAATTCTCATGTCATGCCCTCTTGTTTGAATCTTTCCTACCCTCAATGGGAAAAGCTTGTCCACATCAACTCTGTCTATCCCTCTCATCATTTTAAAGACCTCAATCAAGTCCCCCCTTAACCTTCTGCGCTCCAAAGAATAAAGACCCAACTTGTTCAACCTTTCTCTGTAACTTAGTTGCTGGAACCCAGGCAACATTCTAGGAAATCTCCTCTGTACTCTCTCTAATCACTCTGATATAAGTTAAGGGCCTGTCCCACTTGGCCGTCATTTGCGCGCCATTAACATGACCTCGTCGTCGCGTTGAGACGCACGGGTAGTGTGCGGGCGGCGCGGGACGGTCGCGTGGAGAAGCACGGAGGGGTACGGAGTTGCATGCGATATCATGCGGCACTCCAGGATTTTGTAACGCACAAAACCTTTGCGCGCCTCTGGCGTGACGTATCACGTACACACGCGGACATATTGCGGTCGCGTGCTGACGTCCTGACCTTATACTCCCCAGAGAATAAATCATCGCGATGGAGTCATCTGCCTGTATACATATAGGTGACATATTGCGGTCGACAGATCTGTGACGTTTGATGCTGATGATGATTCATTAAACATTGCGAATATTCCGACACTTGACACTCCTTTATAGAGTTTAAAACATTTTGTTCAACGGGCAGCAGATAATTGAGTTTGTGGCGCAAGATTCAATGTTAATGCAAGGTCACTTAATTAATAGGTGTTTAGCCATCTCCTCAGTACCATCCGACCGCAATACAGCAATTGGAACCAATTCCATTTGTACTGAGCATGGAGCAAACATGTATATTCCGTGGGGGGGGGGGGGGGGAGAGGAGAGTGGAGAGGTCGCGTAAATGGTAAATGACGGCCAGGTGGGACAGGCCCTTTAATCTTCGTCTCATCAGTCCACAAGACGTTTATCCAGAACTGTGGTTGCTCTTTTAAGTACTTCTTTGGCTGATGTCGGATGGAGGAACAGTTCTAATCTTGTTTCACAGTCTCATAATGGCTTCTTCGACTTTCATTGGCACAACTTTGGTCCTCGTGTTGATAAACAGCAATAAAAGTTTTCAAAGGTGATGGAAAGACTTTAGGAAAGACTAGGTGCTGAGAGCTCTCTTATACCTGCATTAAGGAGGCAATTAACACACACCTGAGCAATTACAAACACCTGTGAAGCCATGTGTCTCATACATTATGGTGCCCTGAAATTGGGGGGACTATGTATAAACACTGCTGTAATTTCTACATGGTGAAACCAAAATGTATAAAAATGGCCTTCATTAAAATCTGACTGGTGCACTATGAACAACCTGATCCTGAATGTCGAGAAAACAAAGGAGATTATCGTCGACTTCAGGAAAACCCGGCACAGTCCCACACCACTTCACATCAACGACAGCGATGTGGAGGTGGTCAGTAGCACAAAGTTCCTGGGGGTGCAGATCACTAACAGTCTGACCTGGTCGAATAACATCTCATCAACTGTTAAGAGAGCGCAGCAGCGGTTGCACTTTCTGCGCCGGATGAGAAGAGCTCACCTCCCCCATCCCATCCTCACTACTTTCTACAGGGGCACCATAGAGAGTATTCTGACCAGCTGTATCTCTGTCTGGTTTGGGGACTGTAGAGCCTCCGACTGGAAGTCTGTGCAGAGAGTGGTGAGGACAGCGGAGAAAATCATCGGGACCTCTCACCCCTCAATCGGGGATATTGCGACCAAACGCTGTGTGTCTAAGGCCAGCAGTATTATAGAAGACCCCACACATCTCCATCACGGACTGTTCACTCTGCTGCCCTCGGGAAAAAGATATCGCAGCATAAGGAGCAGAACATCAAGGTTCTGCAACAGCTTCTTCCCACGAGCCATCAGACTCCTGAATGCCATGTAATGGGCTGCCACCATTGTCTATTTATCCTTTTCACCCATGCCTATCCTTCGGTTAATTTATTGTGTTGCACAGGGAGCCAAATGCAACGTAATTTCGTTTGGAACTGCATATATCAATGTATTTCTAAATGACAATAAAGTTTGTTTGACTTTGACTTGACAATGTGCACTTTAACCACATGTGATTTTTTTCTATTACAAATCTCAAATTGTGGAGTACAGAGGCAAATAAATAAATGATGGGTCTTTGTCCCAAACATTATGGAGGGCACTGTATAACCATTGTCAGAGTGAGGCCCAGCGCAAATTGGAGGAGCAGCACCTCATATTTTGCTTGGGTAGTTTACACCCCAACGGTATGAACATTGACTTCTCTAACTTTTTTTGCAACATTCGTTTGAAATGAGGAGAACTTGACACGTTGTGAGTGAAGCCGGAACAAAGAATAAATAAACAGGCAAAAGTTTTTATAGATATGTGAAGAGAAAGAGACTAGTTAAAACAAATGTTGGTCCCTTGCAGTCAGAAACAGGTGCATTGATCATGGGGAACAAGGACATGGCAGACCAATTGAATAACTACTTTGGTTCTGTCTTCACTAAGGAAGACATAAATAATCTGCCGGAAATAGCAGTGGAATAGCAGGGGGTCAAATAAGATGGAGGAACTGAGTGAAATCCAGGTTAGCCGGGAGGTGGTGTTGGGTAAATTGAACGGATTGAAGGCCGATAAATCCCCAGGGCCAGATAGTCTGCATCCCAGAGTACTCAAGGAGGTAGCCTCAGAAATAGTGGATGCATTAGTGATAATTTTTCAAAATTCCTTAGATTCTGGAATAGTTCCTGAGGATTGGAGGGTAGCTAATGTAACCCCACTTTTTAAAAAATGAGGGAGAGAGAAAGCGGGGAATTACAGACCAGTTAGTCTAACATCAGTAGTGGGGAAACTGCTAGAGTCAGTTATTAAAGATGGGATAGCAGCGCATTTGGAAAGTGGTGAAATCATTGGTCAAAGTCAGCATGGATTTACGAAAGGTAAATCATGTCTGACGAATCTGATAGAATTTTTCGAGGATGTAACTAGTAGAGTGGATAAGGGAGAACCAGTGGATGTGTTATATCTAGACTTCCAGAAGGCTTTCGACAAGGTCCCGCATAAGAGATTAGCATACAAACTTAAAGCACACGGTATTGGGGGTTCAGTATTAATGTGGAGAACTGGCTAGCAGACAGGAGGCAAAGGGTAGGAATAAACGGGTCCTTTTCAGAATGGCAGGCAGTGACTAGTGGGGTACCGCAAGGCTCAGTGCTGGGACCCCAGCTATTTACAATATATAGTAATGATTTGGATGAGGGAATTCAATGCAACATCTCCAAATTTGCAGATGACACCAAGCTGGGGGGTATAGTTAGGTGTGAGGAGGATGCTTGGAGGCTGCAGGGTGATTTGGATAGGCTGAGTGAATGGGCAGATGCATGGCAGATGCAGTATAATGTGGATAAATGTGAGGTTATCCACCTTGGTGGCAAAAACATGAGGGTAGACTATTATCTGAATGGTGGCAGATTAGGAAAAGGGGAGATGCAACGAGACCTGGGTGTCATGGTACACCAGTCATTGAAAGTAGGCATGCAGGTGCAGCAGGCAGTGAAGAAAGCAAATGGTATGTTAGCATTCATAGCGAAAGGATTTGAGTATAGGAGCAGGGAGGTTCTACTGCAGTTGTACAGGGTTTTGGTGAAGCCACACCTGGAGTATTGCGTACAGTTTTGGTCTCCAAATCTGAGGAAAGACATCCTTGCCATAGAGGGGGTACAGGGAAGATTCACCAGACTGATTCCTGGGATGTCAGGACTTTCATATGAGGAAAGATTGGATAGACTCGGCTTGTACTCGCTGGAATTTAGAAGATTGAGGGGGGATCTTATAGAAACTTACAAAATTCTTAAGGGGTTGGACAAACTAGATGCTGGAAGATTGTTCCCGATGTTGGGGGAGTCCAGAACAAGGGGTCACAGTCTAAGGATAAGTGGGAATTCCTTTAGGACCGAGATGAGGAAAACATTCTTTACACAGAGAGTGGTGAGTCTCTGGAATTCTCTGCCACAGAAGGTGGTTGAGGCCAGTTTATTGGCTATATTCAAGAGGGCGTTAGATGTGGCACTTGTGGCTAAAGGAATCAGGGGGTACGGAGAGAAGGCAGGTACGGGATACTGAGTTGGATGATCAGCCATGATCACATTGAATGGCGGTGCAGGCTTGAAGGGCCGAATGGCCTACTCCTGCACCTATTTTTCTATGTTTCTATGTTCTATGTTTCTAACTTCAGATAGCCCCTGCTTTCTCTCCCCATCCCCTTCCCAGTTCTCCCACCAATCTTACCGTTTCCAATTACATTCTATCTCTATCCCACCCACTCCCCTGACATCAGTCCGAAGAAGGGTCTCGACCCGAAACGTCACCCATTCCTTCTCTCCAGAGATGCTGCCTGTCCCACTGAGTTACTCCAGCATTTTGTGTCTATCTTCGGTTTAAACCAGCATCTGCAGTTCTTTCCTGCACACACATATATATATATAGTCTCTTAACTATTTACATCAGTCTGAAGAAGGGTTTCGTCCCGAAACGTTGCCTATTTCCTTCGCTCCATAGATGCTGCCTCACATTTTTGTCTATTCTCTTCCACTGGAGGGTGCTGCTGAGCTCAATACTCCTAACCTGTGAAGGGTGATGTTGACCAAATTCCCCTGCACTATTCAGACGGATGTTACTGGGACTGGAGGGCCTGGGTTACAATGAGAGGCTGGGCAGGTGGAGAGTGTGCTCCCTTCCACCGACTCCATCTACACCTCACGCTGCCCCGGCAAGGCCAGCAGCATCATCACGGACCAGTCTCACCCCCCCCCCCCCCCCGTCACTCCCTCTTCCTCCCTCTCCCATCGGGCAAGAGGTACAGAAGCGTGAAAACGCACGCACACCTCCAGATTCAGGGACAGTTTCTTCCCGGCTGTTATCAGGCAACTGAACCATCCTACCACCACTGGAGTGCGGCACGGTGGAGCAGGGGGTAGGGTTGCTGCCTTACAGCGCCTGCAGCGCCAGGGACCCGGGTTCAATCCTGACCACAGGTGCTGTCTGTGCGGAGTTTGCACGTTCTCCCCGTGACCGCGTGGGTTTTCTCCTGGAGCTCCGGTTTCCTCCCACACTCCAATGACGTACAGGTTTGTAGGCTGATTGACTTTGTCCATGTAAATTATCCCTAGTGTGTGTAGGATAGTGTTAATGTGCGGGGCTCGCTAGTCAGTACGGACTCAGTGGGCCGAAGGGCCTGTTTCCGTGTTGCATCTCTAAACTAAACTAAAGGGCGGTCCTGAGCTACCTCATTGGAGACCCTCGGATAATCCTTAATCATACACTGTACACTGTAAGTCATGTTGTTACTTGCGGGCGGAGCACCAAGGCAAATTCCTTGTATGTGAATACTTGGCCAATAAACTTACTTACTTATATGTTACCGGACTTTACCTTGCACTAAACGTTATTCCCTTTATCATGTACCTGTACACTGTGGGCAGCTCGATTGTAATCATGTATTGTCTTTCCGCTGACTGGTTAGCGCGCTACAAAAAGCTTTCCACTGGAAACAATCAACTAAACTTGTATTAGTTGGAAGAAAGGTCCCGGTCTGAAATATCATCTCCCTATTAAACATAGAAACATAGAAACATAGAAATTAGGTGCAGGAGTAGGCCATTCGGCCCTTCGAGCCTGCACCGCCATTCTATATGATCATGGCTGATCATCCAACTCAGTATCCCGTACCTGCCTTCTCTCCATACCCTCTGATCCCCTTAGCCACAAGGGCCACATCTAACTCCCTCTTAAATGTAGCCAATGAACTGGCCTCAACTACCCTCTGTGGCAGAGAGTTCCAGAGACCCACCACTCTCTGTGTGAAAAAAGTCCTTCTCATCTCGGTCCTAAAGGACTTCCCCCTTATCCTTAAGCTGTGACCCCTTGTCCTGGACCTCCACAACATCGGGAACAATCTTCCTGCATCTAGCCTGTCCAACCCCTTAAGAATTTTGTAAGTTTCTATAAGATCCCCTCTCAATCTCCTAAATTCTAGAGAGTATAAACCGAGTCTATGTAGTCTTTGTTCATAAGACAGTCCTGACATCCCAGGAATCAGTCTGGTGAACCTTCTCTGCACTCCCTCTATGGCAATAATGTCCTTCCTCAGATTTGGAGACCAGAACTGTACGCAATACTCCAGGTGTGGTCTCACCAAGACCCTATACAACTGAAGTAGAACCTCCCTGCTCCTATACTCAAATCCTTAACCTCCCTGCTCCTATACTCAAATCCTAATGTGTGGGGATCGCTGGTCAGTAACGACTCAGTGGGCCGAAGGGCCTGTTTCCGTGCTGCATCTCCAAACTAAACTAAAGGGCAGTCCTGAGCTACCTCATTGGAGACCCTCAGATAATCCTTATTCATGCACTGTACACTGTATGTCATGTTGTTACTTGTGTGCGGAGCACCAAGGCAAATTCCTTGTATGTGAATACTTGGCTAATAAACTTACTTACTTATATGTTACCGGACTTTACCTTGCACTAAACGTTATTCCCTTTATCATGTACCTGTACACTGTGGGCAGCTCGATTGTAATCATGTATTGTCTTTCCGCTGACTGGTTAGCGCGCTACAAAAAGCTTTCCACTGGAAACAATCAACTAAACTTGTATTAGTTGGAAGAAAGGTCCCGGTCTGAAATATCATCTCCCTATTGACCCTCTGCAGATGCTGTCCGACCCGCTGAGATCTTCCACTTGCCTCGCTTTTCACAATATTTAAAATATATTTGGATGGGTACATGTGCAGGGACGCTGTAGAGAGATACAGGCGTACCATAGACAAATGGGACTCAGAAATGGTCAACTTGGACGAGTTGGGCCGAAGGCCCTGTTTCTGTGCTGTACCTTCTATGGCTATTTCACTTCCCTGGGCTTGTTCCTATAGGATAAAAGGGTAGAGTAAGGATAAAGGCCTAATCACTGGACTATCCTCAGTCCAGAGGTTGAATATGCAAATTCGAGTCGGTCAGTATTCAGTAATTACCTGAATGTCATTTTAACTGAGCACAGACATTCAGACCGAACAGTGACTTTACCTTGACAGCTTCGACCCTGACTAAGCCAGCAGACTGCCGGACTGAGCTGCAGGAGGCCTGGCCACATGGCATAGCACTTTGTATATTTGTTCATTAATGTTGTATTGGGACGGATAAGGGCTGACCCGAGGGTTTTCCGTGTATTTTGTTGCAGGGTTATCTCTATTTAGGCAGGATTAGAGACTCCAGTTCGACGGCCCATTGCGAGGCTGGCTGGAGCACCGTTATCTTTGTTTGTTAGTCGATTCTCGTCCATGACTGTGTTGTTTAAATCAGGTTCGGGTTTTGTCTTTTAACACAATTAAACTCTATATTTTTAAACTTGAACCTAGTTTTTTGACTTTGTTACGCGGCTCTGAGGTACTTGCCTTCGGCAGTTGTAACAAAATGGGCGAGGTTAGATGATTTGGTGTATGGTGTATGCGGAGGGGACACAGTCTGCTAACCTGTCTTATTGCCTGTGGGAAGAAGCTGTGCAGCATCCTGCTGGTTCTGCAGCTGATGCTCCTGTACCTCTTCCCAGATGGCAGAATGGAGAAGATGTTGTGTGATGGGTGATGTGGCTCCTTAATAATGGAGATGGCTTTACAGATGCAGAGCTTCTGACAGATCTCCAACAGGAAAGGGAGTGGAGCACTGATGATCCTACTCACTGATGATCCTGTTAAGTTGTCTTTGTTCATAAGCCTTGCAGCTCCCAAACCAGGAAGTGATGCCGTGTGTCAATATGCCGTTGGGTGAACAGTCCAGGACTGAGTGGCGCAGAGCCTGGGAAGATGCCAACACCAACGCCAGCGGAGAGGTCATCACAGACCGTACACTGAAACCACCGGGTTTTGACCTCCATCGCAAGCAATGGTTTAGCTGACCCTGAACAGAGTCCGCACCCCACCTTGCAAGAACAGCCCATCACCTGCAGAAGTGGGGGGTGACGGACAGCCCCTGCTTGCGACTGCGGACATCCAGACCAGACCAGATCATCCCACACATCGTGAATGGCTGCCCACTGAGGCTTTTCCCTGTGGGGCATCAAAGCCATCATCCACCCAGTCACTGATGCTGCCCCGGCCTGGATGTCCACACTGGACCTACAACTTTAGGCTGTGCACGCCACACGCAAGAAGGAGAAGTCAGTCCCATGAGATGGTTTAGTTTAATTTAGTTTAGTTTATTGCCACGTGTAACGAGCTAACCTGTCAGCGGAAAGACAATACATGATTACAACCAAGTCTACAGGTGCACGATAAGGGAATAACGCCTGTCCCACTTGGCAATTTTTCAGGTCACCGAAAACGTCGCGGCGTGACGCGGCGGTGATGGCGTATTGGCGCACGTTGTTTCCTCAAATGTCACAACTTTTTTTTTGTTTGAAATGTTCAAAATCTTTTGGCGACCCTGATATGACGCCGGCAGTCTCCGAAGAACATCGCCAAGTGGGACAGGCCCTTTAGTGCAAGATAAAGCCAGCTGAGTCCGGTCAAGGATAGTCCGAGGGTCACCAAAGAGGTAGATAGTTCAGCAGTGGTCTCTGGTTGTGGTGGGATGGCATTGATGTGATAGTTAACGTCAATTAAATCAATTCGATTCAAGAGATATTTATTTATTGTCACATGCACCAATTGGTACAGTGAAACTATCCATATGGTGCCAGCACAATAACCTGGCCCTCAACACCAGCAAAACCAAGGAACTGATTGTGGACTTTGGAAGGAGTAGGATGGGGACCCACAGTTCCGTTTATATCAACGGGTCGATGGTTGAAAGGGTCAAGAGCTTCAAATTCCTGGGCGTGCACATCTGTGAAGATCTTTCCTGGTCCGAGAACACAGATGCAATTATTAAGAAAGCTCATCAGCGCCTCGACTTCCTGAGAAGATTACGGAGAGTCGGTCTGTCAAGGAGGACTCTCTCTAACTTCTACAGATTCACAGTAGAGAGCTTGCTGACCGGTTGCATCGTGGCTTGGTTCGGCAACTTGAGCGCCCTGGAGAGGAAAAGACTACAAAAAGTAGTAAACACTGCCCAGTCCATCATCGGCTCTGACCTTCCTTCCATCGAGGGGATTTATCGCAGTCGCTGCCTCAAAAAGGCTGGCAGCATCATCAAGGACCCACACCATCCTGGCCACACACTCATCTCCCTGCTACCTTCGGGTAGAAGGTTCAGGAGCCTGAAGACTGCAACAACCTGGTTTAGGAACAGCTACTTCCCCACAGCCATCAGGCTATTAAACCTGGCTCGGAACTCTGAACATTAATATCCCTCCATCTGTTATTTGCACTTTATTAATTTGTTAATTCATGGGTGTATTTACGTATAGAATTGTAGTCAATGCCTTCTATGTTCTGTTGTGCTATGCAAAGAAAGATTTTCATTGTCCTGTCAGGGACACATGACAATAAACTCTTTTGACTTTGACTTTGAAATTAGGCAGAGGCTGCCATCACGCGCCGCCCCTAGTGGCATAGATACCAACAATCTATGCTGGTATCTATAGTATCTATAGCCATCATAGGTTGAACAAGTTAGGTCTTTATTCTTTGGAGCGCAGAAGGTTAAGGGGGGACTTGATTGAGGTCTTTAACATGATGAAAGGGATAGACAGAGTGGACGTGGATAAGCTTTTCCCATTGAGGGTAGGAAAGATTCAAACAAGAGAGCATGACATGAGAATTAAGGGACAGAAGTTTAGGGGTAACATGAGGGGGAACTTCTTTACTGAGAGAGTGGTGGCTGTGTGGAATGATCTTCCAGCAGAAGTTTTGGAGGCAGGATCGATTTTAACATTTAAAAGTAAAGTGGATAGGTATATGGACGGGAAGGGAATGGAGGGGTATGGTCTGAGTGCAGGTAGATGGGACTAGGGGAAAATAAATGGTCGGCACGGACTGGAAGGGCCGAGAAGGGCTGTTTCCGTGCTGTAATTGTTATATGGTTATATGGTTATGGTTATCCTTAAACTGTGACCCCTTGTCCGGTCCTCCCCGACATCGGGAACAATCTTCCTGTATCTAGCCTGTCCAGCCCCTTAAGAATTTTGTAAGTTTCCATAAGATCCCCACTCAATCTTCTAAATTCTACCGAGTACAAGCCGAGTCTGTCCAGTCTTTCTTCATGGTTATATGGTTGTATATCTCTTACAGCTGATGCAAAAGAATAAGTTGCTGTATGTGAATTGGTGGATATTGAATTTAGTTTTCAGCAAACTGCACCCTGGAGAAGGGTCCCGACCCGAAACGTCGCCTATCGATGTTCTCCAGAGATGCTGCCTGACCCTTTATGAAATAGCAGTGATAAACAGTGAGTCTAAGGGGCTTGTTCTGTCATTCACTAATGTTGATCCATGATGATCAATTCCCCAATCATAGCGTGGAAACATTGAGATGGTCCCAGCCTCAACTACCTCCTGCTGCAGCTTGTTCCATGCACCCACCACCCTTTGCGTCAAAAGATTACACCCCGGGTTCAGATTAAATCTTCCTCATCCATGAACCTAAGTCCTCTGCTTCTCGATTCCCCGACACTTTGACACGAGACTCTGTTCTGCCACAGTGTAGCCTGAGGCAAAGGCAGAACTGGAATCACTTAGCAGGTTACAATGTTTTTTTGTTTAGTTTACAGATACAGATCGGGGAAACAGGCCCTTCGGCCCAGCGAGTCGGCACCGACCAGCGATAGCCACACGCTAACACTATCCTACACACACCAGGGATCATTTTACATTCATACCATGCCAATTAATCTACAAACCCAAGATAGACACAAAATGCTGGAGTTACTCAGCGGGACGGGCAGCATCTCTGGAGAGAAGGAACGGGTGACGTTTCCGGTCGAGTCTGAAGAAGGGTCTCCCATTCAAGTCAAGTCAAGAGTTTTATTGTCATGTGTCCCAGATAGGACAGTGACATTCTTGCTTGCTGCAGCACAACAGGGTATTGTAGGCATGAATACAGGACAGAACAGTCTGTCTATATAGCATAGAATATATATATACTGTGGAATTCTCTGCCTCAGAGGGCGGTGGAGGCCAATTCTCTGGATGCTTTCAAGAGAGAGTTAGATAGGGCTCTTAAAAATAGCAGAGTCAGGGGATGTGGGGAGAAGGCAGGAACGGGGTACTGATTGGGGATGATCAGCCATGATCACATTGAATGGTGGTGCTGGCTCGAAGGGCCGAATGGCCTATTCCTGCACCTATTGTCTATTGTCTATTGAATGGCGGTGCTGGCTCGAAGGGCCGAATGGCCTACTCCTGCACCTATTGTCTATTGTCTATTGAATGGCGGTGCTGGCTCGAAGGGTCGAATGGCCTCCTTCTACACCTATTGTCTATTGTCTATTGAATGGCGGTGCTAGCTCGAAGGGCCGAATGGCCTACTCCTGCACCTCTTGTCTATTGTCTATTGAATGGCAGTGCTGGCTCGAAGGGCCGAATGGCCTATTCCTGCACCTGTTGTCTATTGTCCATTGTTTACCCGGACTATTCCTCTCATGATTTATAAGATCATCCTCCTGCGCTTGAAGGAACAAACCTCTAGCCTGCACAATCTCTCCCTAACTCGAGTCCCGGCAATGTTCTGATAAAACTTCTCTGAAGCCTCTCGGGTTTGACAACATTGACGCCTTGAAACCTCACAGCGCCAGAGACCCGGGTTCAATCCCGTGACCTGTGTGGGGTTTCTCGGGTGCTCCAGTTTCCTCCAAAAGCGTACATGTTTGCAGGTTAATTGTCTTTGATACATCTGTAAATTGTCCCTAGTGTGTGCAGGATAGTGCTAGTGGGCGGGGCGACTCGCTGGGCCGAAGGGCCTGTTTCCGCTCCATATTTCGAAACTCCAAACTTCTAAAACTAGGAGCCTAAATCTGAACACAATACTCCACATGCGACCTCACCAACATCTTATACAACTGCATCCTAAGCTCCCAACTTCCATACCCAATACTGCTGCCTGATGAAGGGCAGTGTGCTAAACGCCTTTTTGATCACCATATCCACCTGCGTTTCTGCCTTCAAGGCGTATTTGTCAGCTGCTTAGAGAAAGGCTTGGGGGTTACACAAAAAGCTGGAGAAACTCAGCGGGTGCAGCAGCATCTAAGGAGCGAAGGAGATAGGCCACGTTTCGGGTCGAGACCCTTCTTGGCTTACTTTGACCAGACAGCCACAGAAATGGTGCCTCGAAAGATGATGAGCTCAGTAGGGGAACTTAAGGCCAAGAGTCAATAGACAATAGACAATAGGTGCAGGAGTAGGCCATTTGGCCCTTCGAGCCAGCACCGCCATTCAATGTGATCATGGCTGATCATCCCCAATCTGTACCCCGTTCCTGCCTTCTCCCCATATCCCCTGACTCCGCTATTTTTAAGAGCCCTATCTAGCTCTCTCTTGGAAGCATCCAGAGAACCGGCCTCCACCGCCCT
The DNA here is from genome assembly GCA_963514005.1 of Raja brachyura. The sequence goes on from OY740786.1 coordinate 4,379,995, forward strand.
CTGAGGCAGAGAAATCCACAGACTCACAACTCTGTGTGAAAAAGTGTTTCCTCGTCTCCGTTCTAAATGGCTTACCCCTTATTCTTAAACTGTGGCCCCGGGTTCAAGGGAATCCAAACCCATTACCAAGCGGAGGGAACTGTGCCTCTGCGCCTCGCTCTGCAACTGGATCCTCAACTTCCTCTTAAAAATAGCGGACTCAGGGGATATGGGGAGAAGGCAGGAACGGGGTACTGATTGGGGATGATCAGCCATCATCACATTGAATGGCGGTGCAGGCACGAAGGGCCGAATGGCCTACTCCTGCACCTATTGTCCATTGTCTCATCAACAGAACTCCGTCGATATGAACTGGCATCCACGCAGTGGTGCAGTCTCTCCCTTGCTGCGCTTACAGTGCCGGAGATACAGGTTCAATCCCGACTACGGGGCGCTGTCTGTGCGGAGATTTCAGGTTCTCCCCGTGACCCGCGTGGGTTTTCTCCGAAATCTTCGGTTTTCCCCCACGCTCCAAAGACAGGTTTGTAGATTAACACTCCCCATGTTTCAACAATAAATGTTTTATTAGTATTGTTGTTTCATGTTTTATTGTCATTCCTAACTTTCAGTGCATGTCATGTTGTCACTTGCGGGCAGAGCACCAAGGCAAATTCCTTGTATGTGAATACTTGGCCAAAAAACATATTCATTCACAATTGGCCTGGAATAAACGTGAAATTATCCCTATCGTTTGTAGGGTAGTGTTAGTCTGCGGGGACCGCCAGTCGGCGCTGACTCGGTGGGCCGAAGCTGTATTTTTCCCGTGCTGTATTTTTAAACTAAACAAAATACTTCCTCCTTGATAAACCAAGCGGAGGCTTGGCGATCATTTCGCCGAACACCTCCGCTCGGTCCGCAATAACCAACCCGACCTCCCGGTGGCTCAGCACTTCAACTCCCCCTCCCATTCCGTATCCGACCTCTCGGTCCTGGGCCTCCTCCACGGCCAGAGTGAGCAACACCGCAAGTTGGAGGAACAGCACCTCATGTTCCGCTTGGGGAGTCTGCATCCTCTGGGCTTAAACATTGAATTTTCTCAATTCTGTTAACCCTGGCTGCCTCCTCCCCTTCCCACCTCTCCCTCAGCCCTCGGGCCCTGGCATTCCCTCTCTCTCTATCTCTCCCCCACCCAAGTCTCATTTTCACACTACAAACAGCTTACAATGGCCTGTTTCCTTTATCATCGATACTTTTTTGCATATCTTTCATTCATTGTTCTTTATCTCTCCACATCACCGTCTATATCTCTCGTTTCCCTGATCCCTGACCAGTCTGAAGAAGGGTCTCGACCCGAAACGTCGCCTATCTCCTTCGCTCCTTAGATGCTGCTGCACCCGCTGAGTTTCTCCAGCTTTTTGTGTAACCCTCCTTGATAAACATCAGCAAAGGGGAACCTCAAGGCTGCGTGCTCAGCCTCACTGCTCCACTCACTCTATCTCCACGACTGTGTAGCCAGCCACAATATCTTTCAACCTGCTGACCACACCACCATCGCTGGATGAATTGCGGATAATTTGGCTTCGTTTAGCGATGCAGTGCGGAAACAGGCTCTTCGTCCCACTGAGTCTGCGTCGAACAGCGATCCCCGCACACTATCCTACGCACACTCAGGAGAATTTTACAATTTTACCGAAGCCAATGAACCCACAAACCTTTTACATTTTTACCAAGCCAATTAATCTACAAACCCGCACGTCTTTGGAGCGAAGATCTCGGAGAAAACCCGCGCAGGTCACGGGGAGAGCGTACAAACTCCGTAGTCGGGATCGAACTCGGGTCTCTGGGGCCGTGAGGCAGCAACTCTACCGCTGCGCCCCCGTGCCGCTATAAGGTGCCGCTTCTGAACGATGAACGCACAATACGGTCTCTCCAGAGCCTGTTGGCCTCCCAGGTGCGAGATGTCCGTCGGGGAATGTTGCCGCCTGGCCCGCTGCGGACTGCAGGGGTACGTGCTGAGGGACGCACTGAAGCTCGGCGCAGCCAACGCCAAGGCTCGGTGGGGGGGGCGAATGCAAGAACAGGGATGTAATGTTGCGGCTCTATAAGGCGCTGGGCAGGGCCAGTATTGTGGGCATCACATGTGAGGAAGGATGCGCCGGCTCTGGAGAGGGTCCAGAGGAGATTTACAAGCACGAGCCCAGGAATGAGTGGGTCAACATGTGATGAGCGTTTGGCGGCACTGGGCCTGTACTCGCTGGAGTTTAGAAGAGCGAGACCTGGGTGTCATGGTACACCAGTCATTGAAAGTAGGCATGCAGGTGCAGCAGGCAGTGAAGAAAGCAAATGGTATGTTAGCTTTCATAGCAAAAGGATTTGAGTATAGGAGCAGGGAGGTTCTACTTCAGTTATATAGGGTCTTGGTGAGACCACACCTGGAGTATTGCGTACAGTACTGGTCTCCAAATCTGAGGAAGGACATTATTGCCATAGAGGGAGTGCAGAGAAGGTTCACCAGACTGATTCCTGGGATGTCAGGACTGTCTTATGAACAAAGACTGCACAGACTCGGTTTATACTCTCTAGAATTTAGGAGATTGAGAGGCAATCTTATAGAAACTTACAAAATTCTTAAGGGGTTGGACAGGCTAGATGCTGGAAGATTGTTCCCGATGTTGGGGAGGTCCAGGACAAGGGGTCACAGCTTAAGGATAAGGGGAAAATCCTTTAGGACCGAGATGAGAAGGACTTTTTTCACACAGAGAGTGGTGGGTCTCTGGAACTCTCTGCCACAGAGGGTAGTTGAGGCCAGTTCATTGGCTATATTTAAGAGGGAGTTAGATGTGGCCCTTGTGGCTATTGGAACAGAGGGTATGGAGAGAAGGCAGGTACGGGATACTGAGTTGGATGATCAGCCATGATCATATTGAATGGCGGGTGCAGGCTCGAAGGGCCGAATGGCCTACCCCTGCACCTAATTTCTATGTTTCTATGAGGGGGGTCAAGGAAAGAGCGTTCACGTCGCGGCCCGACGCGGTTTCCACCAATCTTTCCGCCACCACGCACCAGAAGCACAAGACAGACACCACCGAGCTCTGGCCGAACAATTTCTAATCTTGTGTGTGGACTCGATGAGAAGGATGAGGGGGGACCTCATTGAAACTTACTGAATAGTGAAAGTCTCGGATAGAGTGGATGTGGAGAGGATGTTTCCACTAGTGGGAGAGTCTAGGATTGGAGGTCACAGCCTCAGAATTAAAGGATGTTCATATGGGAAGGAGATGAGGAGGAATTTCTTTAGTCAGAGGGTGGGGAATCTGTGGAATTCATTGCCACAGAAGGATGTGGAGGCCGTCAATGACTATTTTTAAGGCAACCCCTGGTTCTGGACTCCCGCAACATCGGGAACATGTTCCCTGCCTCTAGCGTGTCCAAACTCTTAATAATTTTATATGTTTCAATAAGATCCTATCTTTAAGAGCCCTATCTAGCTCTCTCTTGAAAGCATCCAGAGAACCTGCCTCCACCGCCCTCTGAGAGAATTCCACAGACTCACCACTCTCTGTGAGAAATAGTATTTCCTCGTCTCCGTTCTAAATGGCTTACCCCTTATTCTTAAACTATGGCCCCTGGTTCTGGACTCCCCTAACATCGGGAACATGTTTCCTGCCTCTAGCTTGTCCAAACTCTTAATAATTTTATATGTTTCAGTAAGATTCCCTCTCATCCTTCTAAACTCCAGAGTGTACAAGCCCAGCTGCTCCATTCTCTCAGCATGTGACAGTCCCGCCATCCGGGGAATTAACCTTGTAAACCTACGCTGCACTCCCTCAATAGCAAGAATGTCCTTCCTCAAATTAGGTGAGATGAGAAGTCGAGGGCGGCACGGTGGCGCAGTGAGAGAGCTGCTGCCTCACAGCGCCAAGGACCCGGGTTCAATCCTGCCCACAGGTGCTGTCTATGTGGAGTTTGAACGTTCTCCCCGTGACCTGCGTGGGTTTCCTCCGGGTGCTCCGGGCTTCCTCCCACACTCCAAAGATGTGCAGCTTTGCAGGCTAATTGGCCTTGGTAACATTTTAAATTGTCCCTATTGTGTCGGATGATGCTAGTGTACGGGGCGATCGCTGGTCAGTGTGAGCCCGATGGGCCAAAGGGCCTGTTTCCGTGCTGTACATTCTGAAGTCGAAAGATCTGTGATTTCTTATTTCCTCACTCGGTTAATCTCATAAGTGATAGGAGCGGAATTAGGCCATTCGGCCCATCAAGTCTACTCCGCCATTCTATCATGGCTGATCTATCTCTCCCCCCCTAACCCCATTCTCCTTCCTTCTCCCCATAACCCCTGACACCCGCACCATTCGAGAATCTATCTATCTCTGCCTTAAAAATATCCATTGCCCTGGCCTCCACAGCCGTCTGTGGTGATGAATTCCGCAGATTCACCACCCCGGTGATACTGGATCGATGAAGTAGGGATCGATCTCGAGAACTTGGAGAGGTGACGTTTCAAGTTTCAAGGGAGCTCTAGCACGCGAGTAGCTTAGGCAACAATTGTTCTCAAAGACCCGGGGCTGTGAGCTACAGGGAGTGGTTGAGCGGGCTGGGTCTGTATTCCTTGGAGCGCAGAAGGATGAGGGGGTGACAATAGACAATAGACAATAGGTGCAGGAGTAGGCCATTCGGCCCTTCGAGTCAGCACCGCCATTCAATGTGATCATGGCTGATCATCCCCAATCAGTACACCGTTCCTGCCTTCTCCCCATATCCCCTGACTCCGCTATCTTTAAGAGCCCTATCTAGCTCTCTCTTGAAAGCATCCAGAGAACCGGCCTCCACCGCCCTCTGAGGCAGAGAATTCCACACTCACCACTCTCTGTGAGAAATAGTGTTTCCTCATCTCCGTTCTAAATGGCTTACCCCTTATTCTCAAACTGTGGCCCCTGGTTCTGGACTCCCCCAACATCGGGAACATGTTTCCTGCCTCTAGCGTGTCCAAGCCCTTAACAATCTTGGGTTACACAAAAAGCTGGAGAAACTCAGCGGGTGCAGCAGCATCTAGGGAGCGAAGGAGATAGGCGACGTCTCGGGTCGAGACCCTTCTTCGCCTATCTCCTTCCTTAACAATCTTGTATGTTTCAATGAGATCCCCTCTCATCCTTCTAAACTCCAGAGTGTACAATCCCAGCCACTCCATTCTCTCAGCATATGACAGTCCCGCCATCCCGGGAATTAACCTTGTAAACCTACGCTGCACTTCCCTCAATAGCAAGAATGTCCTTCCTCAAATTAGGGGACCAAAACTGCACACAATACTCCAGGTGTGGTCTCTGTACAACTGCAGAACTGGGTGATCTTATGGAGGTGTGCCAATTCATGAGAGGAATAGATCGAGTAACAACACAGAGCCTCTTGCCCAGAGTCGGGGAATCGAAAACCTGAGGGCATCCGGTAGGTTTTTAAACCCTTCTATGAAGACGTCTGAAGAAGGGTCTCGACCCGAAACGTCACCCATTCCTTCTCTCCAGAGATGCTGCCTGTCCCGGCTGAGTTACCCCAGCATTTTGTGTCTACCATTATTTTGTAGTTTATAGTTCCAAAAAACCTCAGGGCAAACCATTCAAAAGGACCGGACCATTCCAAATGTGGAGATTTCTAATTAGGGGAAGGATGTGGCTTTTGATTTGAAGTTCAAAGGGTTTGGTTTCATTAATTAACACGCAATGACCAAGTGGTCCCCCGTCTAAAGGGCTGAGATGTATTTGCTCGGTGGAGACAGTGGAAATTGCCTGGGCATTCCCTCCTTTATGTGACTGCAGCCCGTTTAATGAATGAAGACGTCTACTTCAAACGCTTGCCAAAAAAATTAGAGACTCAAGCCTTTCGAAATTGCAGAAAAGAAGTACAAAAAGGCCCTTTGTTTGATCTGCTTCAAGAATATCAAAGGTTCTGAAACTTCAAGACTGAAGAAGGGTCCCGACCACATCTTCATCTTCTTCATCTGAAGAAGGGTCTCGACCCGAAAACGTCGCCTATCTCCTTCGCTCCTTAGATGCTGCTGCACCCGCTGAGTTTCTCCGGCCTTTTGTGTACCCTCTTCATCTTCTTCTCAGGTCACGGCTGACCAGGGTTGGAGGACGCCCGTGCGTGACTTTGTTTAACGTGGGGAGACTGGTGCACAGACAGCCACCCCACGGTCCTTAACAGATCCGGGTCAGGATCCAGTGGCCTGGAGTCCAAGACGACCGGAGACCCTTTTCTGCCGCAGCCTTCATCCGCCTTCCCAGCCGTTGTGACGCTCCACTAAGGTCAGCCATCGTCCTCCGCCTGTTCCACCGTTGAGGTCTTGGTCGGATCGCTCTTTGTCAGGGACCTCCCCCTCGACCTTAGAGCCGTGGGTGGCCCTACCAGCGGGCAAAATAGGAAATCGCTAGCAAAATATGGAGGGAACAGGGAGGGGATACAATTTCGTGGCAGCCGCACGCACACACGAGGCTTCGGAGGCTCAATCCAGCGCTAAACCCAGCTATGTCCCGCTAGGTTAACCTACAGCCCTGCTTGGACTGACGGGACACCAACGCTGCTTCTCCACGCTGGCTGTAAACCTGGGCCATATTTCCCGCAACTCCAGGCAGGGCCGCAGGTTAACCCAGCGGGACATAGCTGGGTTTAGCGCTGCTTCTCTGCGCTGGCTGTGGGCCTGGGGACACCGCGCCCGTCTGACGCCCGACCTCTCTGGCCACTCGTGGGTGGGGGCACTCGGGTGGGGATGGGACAGGGCCGGGATCGATCCTGGCTGCGGATGAAACATAGAAACATAGAAATTAGGTGCAGGAGTAGCTTCGAGCCTGCACCGCCATTCAATGTGATCCTGGCTGATCATCCAACTCAGTATCCCGTACCTGCCTTCTCTCCATACCCTCTGATCCCCTTAGCTACAAGGGCCACATCTCACTCCCTCTTAAATACAGCCAATGAACTGGCCTCAACTACCCTCTGTGGCAGAGAATTCCAGAGACCCACCACTCTCTGTGTAAAAAAGTCCTTCTCATCTTGGTCCTAAAGGATTTCCCCCTTATCCTTAAGCTGTGACCCCTTGTCCTGGACCTCCCCAACATCGGGAACAATCTTCCTGCATCTAGCCTGTCCAACCCCTTAAGAATTTTGTAAGTTTCTATAAGATCCCCTCTCAGTCTCCTAAATTCTAGAGAGTATAAACCGAGTCTATGCAGTCTTTGTTCATAAGACAGTCCTGACATCCCAGGAATCAGTCTGGTACATCCCAGGAATGAGGCGCAGGTGTGTGCCACGTCTCCCTCCTCCAATCACCGCGCTCTATCCTTAGTCCCACCCCCTCTACTTCCGCCTCTGACCGACACCTCCCTCCTCCAATGATCGTGCTGAATTACCATGCCCCGCCCCCATTGCCTGCTGACTGACGCCTCTCTCGTCCAATCGGCGCCCTCGATCAGCAGTCACACCCCCACTGTCTCGCAGAAAGCGGAGATTTCACCGGGGGGGGGGGGTGCAGGGGCGACGTGTCCCCCCTGCACCCCCCCCCCCCCCCCGGGATTTCCACCCCAGGAGGGCAGCTCCAGACAGCATCGCTCTCAGGATCTCAGGACCACACGAGGTTCTCCACCACGGACTAGGAGACAATCCACAGGGAATGCCGACCGAGATGTACACAAAAATACTGGGGTCACTCAGCTGCATAGAGTCAAACAGCATGGAAACAGACCCTAAGGCTCAGGACCCGGGTTCGATCCCGACCAGGGGTGCTGTCTGAACGGAGTCGTTAGGGTAGTGTCAGTGTGCAGGGGACCACTGGCCGGCACGGACTCGGTGGGCCGAAGGGCCTGTTTCAGCGCTGTATTCCCAAAGTCTAAAGGCCCATGTGATGAACGCACCAGGAGGTCCATCACAATAGACAATAAGTGCAGGAGGAGGCCATTCGGCCCATCGAGCCAACACCGCCATTCAATGTGATCATCCCCAATCAGTACCCCGTTCCTGCCTTCTCCCCATATCCCCAGACTCCGCTATCTTTAAGAGCCCTATCTAGCTCTCTCTTGAAAGCATCCAGAGAACCGGCCTCCACCGCCCTCTGGGGCAGAGAATTCCACAGACTCACAACTCTCTGGGTGAAAAAGTGTTTCCTCGTCTCCGTTCTAAATGGCCTACCCCTTATTCTTAAACTGTGTGTGGCCCCTGGTTCTGGACTTCCCCCAACATCGGGAACATGTTTCCTGCCTCTAGCGTGTCCAAACCCTTAACAATCTTGTATGTTTCAATGAGATCCCCTCTCATCCTTCTAAACTCCAGAGTGTACAATCCCAGCTGCTCCATTCAACATGTTTCCTGCCTCTAGCGTGTCCAAACCCTTAACAATCTTGTATGTTTCAATGAGATCCCCTCTCATCCTTCTAAACTCCAGAGTGTACAATCCCAGCCGCTCCATTCAACATGTTTCCTGCCTCTAGCGTGTCCAAACCCTTGACCTCGAGCGTGGTAACAACACTTGACCTCGAGCGATCGCTGAAGATGATGATAGTGGGTGAAGCTGAGCGGGCCCCGCTCCCTCTCTCTTCACTGCCTCCCTCTAATATACAAAGGTCCCCTCTCCCCTGTAATCACCGCCGGCCTTTCATTGCCGCCCTGCAATCAAAGTCCTCTTACTCAGTGATAAACGAGGAAATTGCTTTTTATCTGAAAGAAAAATAGAAATAGCGAGGCACCAGCAGTCCTGAGGTCTCGACCCGACACAGCCTCCATGCTTGGAGTTTAGTTACTAATGTCACATAAGGTCACCTCGTCTTCTTGCGTATGGCGTGCACAGCCTAAAGTTGTCAGACAACTCGTTCTACTTGATCTTGTCCGATTGTGCGCGCCGGGTTGATTGCACTCGCCGAAACAGGGCGGACCCCGTGACGGTTGCAATCTCCCGCCCCACTTAAGGTCACGAGTGATAGGAGCAGAATTAGGCCATTCGGCCCATCAACTCGCACCATGGCTGATCTATCTCTCCCTCCCAACCCCTATTCTCCTGGCTTCTCCCCGTAACTGGCTTGGTTCGGCAACTTGAGCGCCCTGGAGAGGAAAAGACTACAAAAAGTAGTAAACACTGCCCAGTCCATCATCGGCTCTGACCTTCCTTCCATCGAGGGGATCTATCACAGTCGCTGCCTCAAAAAGGCTGGCAGCATCTTCAAGGACCCACACCACTCTGGCCACACACTCATCTCCCTGCTACCTTCGGGTGGAAGGTACAGGAGCCTGAAGACTGCAACGACCAGGTTCAGGAATAGCTGCTTCCCCACCGCCATCAGGCTATTAAACTTGGCTCGGAACTTTGAACATTAATATCCCTCCATCTGTTATTTGCACTTTATTAACTTATCAATTCATGTGTGTATTTACGTATATAATTGTAGTCAATGCCTTCTATGTTCTGTTGTGCTATGCAAAGAAAGATTTTCATTGTCCTGTCAGGGACACATGACAATAAACTCTTTTGACTTTGACTTTACTCCTGACACCCGTACTAATCAAAACTCCATCTATCTCTGCCTTAAAAATATCCACTGACTTGGCCTCCACAGCCGTCTGTGGCAAAGAATTCCACAGATTCACCGCCCTCTGACTAAATAAATTCCTCTTCGTCTCCTTCCTAAAGGAATGTCCTTTAATTCTGAGGCTGTGACCTCTGGTTCTAGACTCTCCCACTAGTGGAAACATCCTCTCCACATCCACTCTATCCAGGCTTTTCACTGTTCGTTCCAACGGATCAATATGGTGCGAACCTCTCATCATAGGCAGCAGGTACAGCAGGCAGTGAAGAAAGCGAATGGTATGTTAGCTTTCATAGCAAAAGGATTTGAGTATAGGAGCAGGGAGGTTCTACTTCAGTTGTATAGGGTCTTGGTGAGGCCACACCTGGAGTATTGCGTACAGTTCTGGTCTCCAAATCTGAGGAAGGACATTATTGCCATAGAGGGAGTGCAGAGAAGGTTCACCAGACTGATTCCTGGGATGTCAGGACTGTCTTATGAACAAAGACTGCATAGACTCGGTTTATACTCTCTAGAATTTAGGAGATTGAGAGGGGATCTTATAGAAATTTACAAAATTCTTAAGGGGTTGGACAGGCTAGATGCAGGAAGATTGTTCCCGATGTTGGGGAGGTCCAGGACAAGGGGTCACAGCTTAAGGATAAGGGGGAAATCCTTTAGGACCGAGATGAGAAGGACTTTTTTCACACAGAGAGTGGTGGGTCTCTGGAACTCTCTGCCACAGAGGGTAGTTGAGGCCAGTTCATTGGCTATATTTAAGAGGGAGTTAGATGTGGCCCTTGTGGCTAGGGGGATCAGAGGGTATGGAGAGAAGGCAGGTACGGGATACTGAGATGGATGATCAGCCATGATCATATTGAATGGCGGTGCAGGCTCGAAGGGCCGAATGGCCTACTCCTGCACCTAATTTCTATGTTTCTATGTCTATTCATGTACTAATCAAGAATGTAACTATCTCTGTCTTAAAAATATCCACTGACTTGGCCTCCACAGCCTTCTGTTGCAAAGAATTCCACAGATTCACCGCCCTTACAGAGGTGCAGTGCAAAGCTCAAGTCCTCTCGCAATGAAGGCCAACATGCCATTCGCTTTCTTCACCTCCTGCTGTACCTGCGTGCTTACTTTCAGTGACTGATGTACAAGGACACCCAGGTCTCGTTGAACCTCCCCATATCCTAAGCTGACACCATTCAGATAACGTGTGCAGGAAGGAACTGCAGATGCTGGTTTAAATCGAAGGTAGACACAAAATGCTGGAGTAACTCAGCGGGACAGGCAGCATCTCTGGAGGGAAGGAATGGGTGACGTTTCGGGTCGAGACCCTTCTTCAAGACTGATCTTTCAGACTGAAAAGCTTTTATTTCTGTGCAGGAACGGGGTACTGATTGGGGATGATCAGCCATGATCACATTAAATGGCGGTGCTGGCTCGAAGGGCCGAATGGCCTCCTCCTGCACCTATTGTCTTTTGTCTATTATTGCCTTTCATAGAGTCATAGAGCGATACAGCACGAAAACAGGCCCTTCGACCCAACTTGCCCACACCAGCCAACATGTCCCAGCTACACTAGTCCCACCTGCCTGCGTTTGACCCATATCCCTCTAAACATGTCCTATCCATGTACCTAACTGTTTCTTAAATGTTGGGATCGTCCCTGCCTCAACTACCTCCTCTGGCAGCTTGTTCCATACACCCACCACCCTCTGTGTGAAAAAGTTATACAATAAGGTACACTAAACATGACCATAAACTAAACTGAAACTGAAACTGAAACTGAATCAGATTCTGATGAAATCTTTTCCCCTTCACCTTAAACCCATGTCCTCTGGTCCTCGATTCCCCTACTCTGAGCAAGAGACTCTGTGCATCTACCCGATCTATTCCTCTCATGAGTTTATACACCTCTATAAGATCTAATCAAGAACCTGATGGTTACTGGGAAGAATCTATTAGTTTTGATTGCCTTAATTCAGGAAGGAAATGCAGGCAGACACAAAATGCTGGAGTAACTCAGCGGGACAGGCAGCATCTCTGGAGAGAAGGAATGTAACAGCCTGAACTATAACAGCCTATTGCACTTTATCTGTTTATTTATGTGTATATAGACAATAAACAATAGACAATAGGTGCAGGAGTAGGCCATTCGGCCCTTCGAGCCAGCACCGCCATTCAATGCTGGTTTCCTCCCACATTCCAAAGACATACAGGTTTGTAGGTTCATTGACTTTGGTAAAATTGTAAATTGTTCCTAGTGTGTGTAAGATAGGAATATAGAAAATAGATGCAGGAGTAGGCCATTCGGCCCATCGAGCCAGCACCACCACTCAAAGTGATCATGGCTGATCATCCCCAATCAGTACCCCGTTCCTGCCTTCCCCCATATCCCCTGACTCCCCTATTTTTAAGAGCCCTATCTAGCTCTCTCTTGAAAGCATCCAGAGAACCGGCCTCCACCTCCCTCTGAGGCAGAGAATTCTATAGTATATATATATATATATTCTATGGTATACAGACACACTGACCTGTGTTCTGTATTTATGCCTACAATACCTTGTTGTGCTGCAGCAAGCAAGAATGTCACTGTCCTATCTGGGACACATGACAATAAATCTCTTGACTTGACTTGAATGGAAACCCTTCTTCAGACTCGACCGGAAACGTCACCCGTTCCTTCTCTCCAGAGATGCTGCCCGTCCCGCTGAGTAACTCCAGCATTTTGTGTCCATCTCGGCTTTTGTAGTATGGTATGGCATGGTATGAATGTAAAATGATCCCTGGTGTGTGTAGGGTAGTGTTAGCGGGTGGCGATCGCTGGTCGGTGCCGACTCGCTGGGCCGAAGGGCCTGTTTCCCCGATCTGTATCTGTAAACTAAACAAAAAAACATTGTAACCTGCGACTCGCTGGGCCGAAGGGCCTGTTTCCCCGATCTGTATCTGTAAACTAAACAAAAAAACATTGTAACCTGCTAAGTGATTCCAGTTCTGCCTTTGCCTCAGGCTACACTGTGGCAGAACACTGGGGCTTGGCTGCTCACAGCGGTGCTTGCTCTTGTAACAGGTTACGTGGGAAACTAAATGCAAAGAACCTCAGCTGGGTTTGGCAACAGTATACACACACACACACAGATGCAAGTTCAGATTAGTTTGTTGACATGCAGCCGTATAGAGAGAAGGTGGTACAGGACAGGAGCCTGAAGACTGTAAAGGGCCTGTCCCACCAGCATCCGACTCCATGCGGTGAGCGCGATCAAACTAGAAGCGGGGGCCGCGCGGAGGTCGGGTGATCCCCTGTACAGGGCCGTTCCCACCAGCATGCGCCTGCATGCGGCAAGCGCGACCAAACCGGCAGCGAGGGCCGCGCGGAGGTCTGGTGAGTGGCGCAACGCGGCGCAAAGTGAGGCGAACTTGGAGCGAAGCCTTAAAGGTAAGTTCGCCAGGACAGAGAGGGGCACACAGAGAGGGGCACAGAGGCACACACACACAGAGGGCCACGGAGCCACACACATAGAGGGTCACGGAGGCACCTACAGATAGGATCACGGAGGCACGACGTCGAGACGGTGGGTAATGCGTCGAGGCGACTGCGAGCCGACAAGCCGTTGCCGCGCGGAATTTTTGAACATGGTCAGTTTTTCGGAGCCCCGCGCGATGTCGGGACGAACTCCGCACAATTCCGCACGTCTCCGGCGATCGAAGTGGGACCGGCCCCGCGACGCCGGACGGCTCAAGCGACCACGTTAGGTCGCGCTCATCGCATGGAGTTGCATGCTGGTGGGACAGACCCTTAACGTCCAGGTTCAGGAACACCTACTTCCCTGCAGCCATCAGGCCAGTAAACGCTGCAACCTCCTAATAAACTTTGAACTATTTTAGTTTATTTTCGGCCACGCAAACAAACAGTAACGAGGTACAGTGCACGGCGTTCAAGAAGGAACTGCAGATGCTGGAAAATCGAAGGTAGACAGAAACGCTGGAGAAACTCAGCGGGTGCGGCAGCATCTATGGAGCGAAGGAAATAGGCGACGTTTCGGGCCAAAATGCAGGCTAATGCAGAGTGGGGGGGAAGAGGAAAGGAAGAGTCTGAAGAAGGCTTCGCTCCGTAGATGCTGCCTCACCCGCTGAGTTTCTCCAGCACTTTTGTCTACAGTGCCAAGCGTTTTTGTTGCGCGCTAACCAGTCAGTGGGAAGACTATACGTGATTACAATGGGGCTGCCAACAGTGTACAGGCACAGGGCAGAGGGAATAATATTTAGTGCAGGATAAAGTCCAGAAAAGCCTGATTACTGATAGTCTAAGAGTCTCCAATGACGTAGATAGTAGCTCAGAATTAGTCTCTAGTTGTTGATATGTGTGTGTGTGTTTACAATTATATGTGTGTGTGTGTATGTATAGTTTTAGTTTAGAGTAGAGATACAGCGCGGAAACAGCCCCTTCGTCCCACCAGGCCCACTATCATTAGGTCGTGAAAGTGGGACAGGCCCTTTAGAATATCATAGAAACATAGAAATTAGGTGCAGGAGTAGGCCATTCGGCCCTTCGAGCCTGCACCGCCATTCAATATGATCATGGCTGATCATCCAACTCAGTATCCTGTACCTGCCTTCTCCCCATACCCTCTGATCCCCTTAGCCACAAGGGCCACATCTAACTCCCTCTTAAATTATAGCCAATGAACTGGCCTCAACTACCCTCTGTGGCAGAGAGTTCCAGAGACCCACCACTCTCTGTGTGAAAAAAGTCCTTCTCATCTCGGTCCTAAAGGATTTCCCCCTTATCCTTAAGCTGTGACCCCTTGTCCTGGACCTCCCCAACATCGGGAACAATCTTCCTGCATCTAGCCTGTCCAACCCCTTAAGAATTTTGTAAGTTCCTATAAGATCCCCTCTCAATTTCCTAAGTTCTAGAGAGTATAGAAACATAGAAACATAGAAATTAGGTGCAGGAGTAGGCCATTCGGCCCTTCGAGCCCGCACCGCCATTCAATATGATCATGGCTGATCATCCAACTCAGTATCCCGTACCTGCCTTCTCTCCATACCCTCTGATCCCCTTAGCCACAAGGGCCACATCTAACTCTCTCTTAAATTATAGCCAATGAACTGGCCTCAACTACCCTCTGTGGCTTAGACACCAAGACCCTGCACAACTGAAGTAGAACCTCCCTGCTCCTATACTCAAATCCTTTTGCTATGAATCATTGTTCATAGGAACAGTTATCATTGTTCCGTTTCGTGGACACATGGCAACAATACACTCCTGAGTCTTGGCAGAAACCTTTGGCAGAAAACCAGCGTCTGCAGTTCTTTTGTTTCCACGTCTTTTTTTTTATTTTTGACTCTGGGGGTCTTTTTTTCCACCGCTCCACCATGACCCCATTCAGTGAGATCCCCATCGCCGCGAAGAGAGAAGAACTACAATTCCCAGTCTGCATCCAACGTGTGTGTGTGTGTGTGTGTGTGTGTTTTTAATTATCTGTGTGTGTACACACACACACACACACACATGAGCGTCGCTCCTCCCACGTAATTTGAGGGAGGGAGGGAGCAAAAGTAGCAGCGGGTGAAACTAACCAGCAGAAACCGACCAGTGGTCTCCAAACCCGGGGCTGTGCAAGGCTGGAGGTTGTGAAGAGCGGCGCCTACTCACTCTCTCTCTCTCTCTCTGTGTGTGAGTCAATGTGCATGTGTTGAAAAGCAGCCCCAGAGGTGAGATTTATCCTTCCTTTCAGCAGAGAGATCCTGCCTTTTAAGCTCCCCCCCACAGATGGGACCGAAAGCGATACAATCAACGTGAGATTTGTTTTAAAGATACAATTCGGATACAATATTTGCTACTTTTCCCTTGTGATTGGATGCGGGCGGGAGGGGCAACAGAATGGATACATCGACAGGGCGAAAAGTATCAAAGCTCTTCAAGTCTTGTTATTCTGTCTCGATTTTGATACATTTTATAAATCTGTCTTCATCTCTTTGGAGGTCTGGTTTCAGGAGGTTGTGTGTGTGTGTTTTTTTCCCCCCCAGCGAGGTGGTGTTTTTGTAAACAGTTTGTGTGGGGGGGACGGGACTGTGAAGAATGGGCGATTGAGGGAATTGTAATTTGCCTGTGTTATTTGTCTGTGTGCAGCGTGTATGGAAGGCGGAAGTCGTATTTCAGGGTATACACAGGGCGGAGACCGCTTGTAAATGTCCCTGAATGTCAGAGATGGACATTTTACTTTTCACTTTTTTTTAACTGAAGTCTGAAGAAGGGTACCCCCCCCCCCCCCCCCCCCCACCCCGACCAGAAACTTCACCTGTTCCTTACTCTCCTGTCCCACTGAGTTACTCCAGCGTGCATCACTGATGAACCTACTGAATTTGTAAAGGGAGTGTCACAATTTGAAGGGTTTCGGCCCCGAAACGTCGCCACCTCTCTCCTTCGCTCCATAGATGCTGCTGCACCCGCTGAGTTTCTCCAGCATGTTGTGTACCTTTCCGAATTTGTGGTCGGGCAGGGCAGGTGGAGCCCACAATGGTCCGTTGTTGGCCGTGGGGAAGGTGATAACGAGTGTGTACAAACAAAAAGTGAAACTAGGTGACATTTCGGGTCGAGGCCCTTCTTCAGACTGAGACAATATACAATATAGAAACATAGAACATAGAAAATAGGTGCAGGAGTAGGCCATTCAGCCCTTCGAGCCTGCACCGCCATTCGATGTGATCGTGGCTGATCATCCCCAATCAGTACCCCGTTCCTGCCTTCTCCCCATATCCCCTGACTCTGCTATCTTTAAGAGCCCTATCTAGCTCTCTCTTGAACGCATCCAGAGAACCGGCCTCCACCGCCCTCTGAGGCAGAGAATTCCACAGACTCGCAACTCTCTGTGAGAAAAAGTGTTTCTCTGTGAGAAAAAGTGTTTCCTCGTCTCCGTTCTAAATGGCCATATCGCCAACTTGGATGTGTTGTGCTGTTCCTGCCCCCTTTAAAACTGTCCAGTGAAGGTGATTTGTTGTCCAGTTTACTCCATTCCCTTAAGGTTCTTACAAAGAATGAGTTCTTATGAATATCTGTCCTGGCGAATGGGGTTTCTGTTTGTATATGATTTCTCTTTCTTGTTCTCCTTTCTGTTCTCTGGATGCTTTCAAGAGAGAGCTAGATAGGGCTCTTAAAGATAGCGGAGTCAGGGGATATGGGGAGAAGGCAGGAACGGGGTACTGATTGGGGATGATCAGCCGTGATCACATTGAATGGCGGTGCTGGCTCGAAGGGCCGAATGGCCTCCTCCTGCACCTATTGTCTTTTGTTGAGTATGTAATGTATCTATCTGTAGTTATGCCCCCACCATCCCCGTTTGAATCTTGTACAACATGGCTAGTCTGTTCCTTGCCCTTCTTGTTGCCACCGTTTCCCACTCCAGGTCGGGCAGCATCTAGGGGGCACAGCCACCTCCACTGTGTTCCAGAAGCAAAAAGCGTGCTGCTTTCCTCTGTACCCCTTCTAGTTTGTTGATGTGACCAGTTTTGTACGGTTCCCAGGCACATGCAGCGTATTCCAGTAAACCCCCGTCCCACTGTACGAGTTCATTCCAAGAGCTCTCCCCGAGTTTGCCCTGATTCCAACTCGGAGATTTACGGTAATGGCCGCTCGTCGGTACTCGGGGCTCTCGTGGACGTTTTTTCAACGTGTTGAAAAATCTTCACGAGCCTTCCCGTGCTTACCTGCCGTTAGCGAGTCTTCCCGAGTACCTACCGTTAGCGTTACGAGCCGCTAAGTGACGTCCCCGAGCTCCGACATACCCGCTACGTACATTCTCCGTGCTTGCCGTGAGTTTGATTTTTTTTTTAAACTCGGGAGAGCTCTTGGAAGGAACTCGTACAGTGGGACAGGGCTTTAAGGCTCTGACCAATGTTGTATATGGTGTGGATTTTGCTTCCTT
The DNA here is from genome assembly GCA_963514005.1 of Raja brachyura. Next base: position 4,397,456 of record OY740786.1, read on the forward strand.
TGGGCAGAACCAGAGGATTAGTCTAAGGAAACGCCAAATAAAAGCTGGAGTAACTCAGCGGGACGGGCAGCATCTCTGCAGAGATGGAATGGGTGACGTTTCTGGTCGAGACCTTTCAGCCTTCTATCACTGGTAGATCGGTTGGTCGCAAAGGCTTTCAGCACATTGGCCTTCGTCTGTCAGGGGTATTGAGTGTAGAATGTTTAAGAAAGAACTGCAGATGCTGGTAAAATGGAAGGCAGACACAAAATGCCGGAGGAACTCAGCGGGTGAGGCAGCGTCTATACTGTCTCACCCACTGAGTTACCCCAGCATTTGGTGTCTACCTATTGAGTATAGAAGTTGGGATGTTATGTCACAGTTGTACAAGACGTTGGTGAGGCTACGTTTGGCCGTATTGTGTTCGGTTTTGGTCACCCTGCCATGGGGGGGGGGGGGGGAAGTTGTTACACTGGAGAGGGTACAGAGAAGGCCTTCGAAGATGTTGCCAGGGCCCGAGCTACAGGGAGGGGTTGAGCAGGCTAGGTAGGACTCTATTCCTTGGAGCGCAGGAGGCTGAGGGGTTGAGGTGTACAAAAGCAGGAGAGGAGTAGATCGGGTAGAGTCTCTTGCCCAGAGCAGGGGAATCGAGGACCAGAGGACATTGGGTTCAAGGTGAGGAGGAAAAGATTGAGTAGGAAGCGGACGGGTAGCATTTTCACAGGAGTAACTCAGCGGGACGGGCAGCGTCTCTGGAGAGAAGGAATGGGCGACGTTTCCGGTCGAGTCTGAAGAAGGGTCTCGATGCTTTGCTTCAGCCCAACAGTGTGTAGTCGGCATGCTGTGGGCGTATGGAACGAGCTTCCAGAGGAGGTGGTTGAGGCAGGGACTATCGCAACCTTTAAGAAACATTTAGACAGATAAATGGATAGGACAGGTTTGGAGGGCTATGGGCCAAATGTGGGCAGGTGGGACTAGTTAGTGTAGCTGGGACATTGTTGGCCGGTGTGGGCAAGTTTCCATGCTGTATCAATCTATGACTCATTTTAATCCCGTGTATGTAACAACAATAATATGTTTCAGTTTTATTTCCCCTTGCTGTGTATTTACACACAAATGTAATTAAATTAAAGGCTAAATACTTTGGTGCCACTCCTCTTAGAAACATAGACAGTAGGTGCAGGAGGAGGCCATTCGGCCTTCGAGCCAGCACCGCCATTCATTGTGATCATGGCTGATCGTCCCCTATCAATAACCCGTGCCTGCCTTCTCCCCCGTATCCCTTGACTCACTAGCCCCTAGAGCTCTATCCAACTCTCTCTTAAATTGGCCTCCACTGCCCTCTGTGGCAGGGAATTCCACAAATTCACAACTCTCTGGGTGGAAAAGTGTTTTCTCACCTCAGTCTTAAATGGCCTCCCCTTTATTCTAAGACTGTGGCCCCTGGTTCTGGACTCGCCCAACATTGGGAACATTTTTCCTGCATCTAGCTTGTCCAGTCCTTTTATAACTTTGTATGTTTCTATAAGATCCACACCCCCCTCACCTTCTAAACTCCAGTGGATACAAGCCTAGTCTTTTCAACTTTTCCTCATATGACAGTCCCGCCATCCCAGGGGTCATTCTCGTGAACCGACGCTGCACTGCCTCAATCACAAGGATGTCCTTCCTCTTCTTGCAAATGAACCAAAGGAATAGTTAGATTTCAAGCCGGGCGTTGAGCAGCCAGGTTGTTGCCTCTGTTGGCGTCAATGTCTGCCAGGCCCTGTCGGAGCTCCATTTGGTGGGTGGTAGAGCGGGGCACCCAGAGATGACATGGTTGGCTGCCTGTTGTTCTGTTCCACATTCACAGGCTGGGCTCTGGAGCCCCCATCTCCAACACGCTGGCGTTGAAACGGCCAACTCCAGTACCAAGTCTGTTGATCTTCACCCATGATCCTCTGGGGAGGTCAGACCCTGGAAATCAGCTCTTGTTCCACAACTACTGTCACAGCTGGAGCATTACGTACAGTTCTGGTCTCCAATCTGAGGAAGGACATTATTGCCATAGAGGGAGTGCAGAGAAGGTTCACCAGACTGATTCCTGGGATGTCAGGACTGTCTTATGAACAAAGACCGCATAGACTCGGTTTATACTCTCTAGAATTTAGGAGATTGAGGGGGGATCTTATAGAAACGTACAAAATTCTTAAGGGGTTGGACAGGCTAGATGCAGGAAGATTGTTCCCGATGTTGGGGAGGTCCAGGACAAGGGGTCACAGCTTAAGGATAAGGGGGAAATCCTTTAGGACCGAGATGAGAAGGACTTTTTTCACGCAGAGAGTGGTGGGTCTCTGGAACTCTCTGCCACAGAGGGTAGTTGAGGCCAGTTCATTGGCTATATTTAAGAGGGAGTTAGATGTGGCCCTTGCGGCTAAGGGGATCAGAGGGTATGGAGAGAAGGCAGGTACGGGATACTGAGTTGGATGATCAGCCATGATCATATTGAATGGCGGTGCAGGCTCGAAGGGCCGAATGGCCTACTCCTGCACCTAATTTCTATGTTTCTGTGTTTCTATTAGAGCAGAATTAGGCTGTTTGGCCCATCAAGTGGTTCTGGCTCAAATGGCCTCCTACAGCACTTTTTTTCTATTAAGTCTACTCCGCCATTCGATCATGGCTGATCTATCTCTCCCTCCTAACCCCACTCTCCTGCCTTCTCCCCGTAACCCCTGACAATCTGTGTGGTCTGTGGATTTGAGGATTAGATGAAGGTCTGTGTGTGTGTGTGTGTGTGTGTGTTTTGAATCACGTCGCACATTAAGACATGCAGGAAACTTGGGGGAGTCCAGAACCAGGGGCCACAGTTTAAGAACAAGGGTTAGGCCATTTAGAGCTGAGATGAGGAAAAACTTTTTCCCCCAGAGAGTTGTGAGTCTGTGGAATTCTCCGTCTCAGAGGGCGGTGGAGGCCGATTCACTGAATGCATTCAAGAGAGAGTTAGATAGAGCTCTTCAGCCTAGCGGAATCAAGCGATATGGGGAGAAGGCAGGAACGGGGTACTGATTGGCGGATGATCAGCCATGATCACATTGAATGGCGGTGCTGGCTCGAAGGGCCGAATGGCCTACTCCTGCACCTATTGTCTATGTTTCTATGTATGTATGTATGTATGTCGTCCATAAATTCATAAGTTCTAGGACCTAAGCAATAGATCCCGTGAATAAAATCATGAACGGAGTGGACAGGGGTGTTGCAAGGGTCTTGTACCCAGAGTTGGGGAATCGAGAACCAGAGGGCATCGGTTTAAGGGGAAAGATTTGATGGGAACCTAGCGGTATATCAGCCCTCTCCGTTGAGTATCTGTGCCCCTTACTCCCTCTCCCCACTGGCTATACATGATTTATGTACGTAAGTTCTCGAAACAGAATGAGGCCATTCAGCCCATCAAGTCTACTCTGCCATTCAGTCATAGCTGATCTATATTTCCCTTCTCAGCCTCATTCTCCTGCCTGCTCCCCATAATCCCTGACGCCCGTATCAATTCAAGAATCTGTCAATCTCCTTTAAAAATACTTACTGACGTGGCCTCCACAGCCTTCCACGGCAATGAATTCCACAGATTCACCGCCCCCCTGGTTACAGAAAATAAATTCCTGGACCTGGCTGGAAGAAGGGTCACGACCCGAAACGTCACCCATTCCTTCTGTCCGGCCTAGCTGTCCGTTCCCGCTGAGTTACTCCAGCTTTTTGTGTCGAGCCTCCTCATCCCCAATCGAGCCCGTACGTGGGGCTGGGGGGGTTTCGCAGAAAGTTTCGACCATTCCCCAGCTCCTCAAACCTGCCCGTTTTCTTCGTTCCTGCAGGCCCTCCTCTTCCTGAGAGCAATGTGATCCCCTGCGCTAATACCTGCTGCTGATGTTCTAGTCTTGGCATGTCATTGATATTGTCCCGCGCTGAATTTACCCCCATCTCTGGCCCCGTGGGGTACCGCAAGGCTCGGTGCTGGGGCCGCAGCTGTTTACACTAGACGTTAATGATTTGGATGAAGGGATTCATTTGCAGATGACACAAAACTGGGTGGCAGTGTCAACTGTGAGGAGGGTGACTTGTACAGATTGGGTGAGTGGGCAGATGTGTGGCAGATGCAGTTTAATGTGGATAAATGTGAGGTTATCCACTTTGGTGGCTCATCATCGTAAGGCTGGCTGACTTCAGCGAATTGAATTGAAAAACAGGAAGGCAGATTATTATCTGAATGGTGTCAAGTTGGGAAAAGGGGAAGTTCAACGAGATCTTGTTCATCAGTCACTGAAAATAAGCATGCAGACACAGCATGCTTTCAAGAGAGAGCTAGACGGAGCTCTTAAAGATAACATTGACAGGTTATATGGGGAGAGGCAGGAACGGGGTACTGATTGGGGATGATCAGCCATGATCACAGTGAATGGCGGTGCTGGCTCGAAGGGCCGAATGGCCTACTCCTGCACCTGTTGTCTGTGCACCTCGCCCTTCTCTCTCCCTCTCCCCCCCTTCTCTCTCGTCCCCCCCCACCCTCCCTCCACTCCTACTCCCCCTCTTCCCAGTATTTACCCCCCCCCCCCCCCCCACACATCAGATGTTCTCAAGTTTTCAGCGACTCCTTGTGTATCCAGTGTAAAACATTTGTTATGTTAAACATCGGATGTTTCCGTGCAAAGTGCCCGTCTGATTGAAGCACTTAAATGTCTTTCGCTGCGGACAGAGGCATTCGCAACCAAACATTTACTAGTGAATTCATTTCTATACGGCACAAGAAAATAAACCAGACTTAAAGCCCTGTCCCACGGTACAAGTTTAGCCAAGAGCTCTCCCGAGTTTTAAAAAAAAATCAAACTCGCGGTGAGCACGGAGAACGAACGTAGCGGGTACGTCGGAGCTCGGGGACGTCTCTTAGCGGCTCGTAACGCGAACGGCGGGTACTCGGGAAGGCTCGCTAAAACGGCAGGTAAGCTCGGGAAGGCTCGTGAAGATTTTTTCAACACGTTGGAAAATGTCCACGAGAGCCCCGAGTACCGACGAGCGGGCCGTTACCGTAAATCTCCGAGTTGGAATCAGGGCAAACTCGGAGAGAGCACACTGACTTTGGAGCGGCACGGTAGAGTTGCTGCCTCACAGCGCCAGAGGACCCGGGGTTCGATCCTGACTGCCGGTGCTGTCTGTGCGGAGTTTGTACGTTCTTCCCGTGACTGCGTGGGGTTTTCTCCGGATAGTCTGGTTTCCTCCCACACTCTCCAAGAAGTGCGGGTTTGTAGGTTAATTGGCTTCTGTAAATTGTGCGTAGTGTGTAGGATATTAGTTTAGTGTCACGTGTACCGAGGTACAGTGAAAAGCTGTATAAGAAGGAACTGCAGATGCTGGAAAATCGAAGGTCGGACAAAAGTGCTGGGGAAACTCAGCGGGTGCGGCAGCATCTATGGAGCGAAGGAAATAGGCAACGTTTCGGGACGAAACGTTGCCTATTTCCTTCGCTCCATAGATGCTGCCGCACCCGCTGAGTTTCCCCAGCACTTTTGTCTACCTGCAATGAAAAGCTTTTCAGTCAGCGGAAAGACAATACATGCTTACAATCGAGCCGTCAACTGTGTTACAGATGCGGGATTAAGGGTGTCACGTTTAGTGCAAGGTAAAGTCCGATCAACGATAGTCTGACACAGTCTCCAATGAGGTAGATGGTAGTTCAGGACCGCTCTCTGGTGGTGGTAGGATGGTTCAGTTGCCTGATAACAGCTGGGAAGAAACTGCCTCTGAATCCCTGAGTCTATGGGGGGAATGATCACTGGGCGGTGGAACAGAGGCGTAGGAAGGAACTGCAGATGCTGGTTTACACAAAAAATAGACACAAAATGCCGGAGTAACTCAGCGGGACAGGCAGCATCTCTGGATAGAAGGAATGGGTGACGTTTTGGGATCGAGGCCTTTCTATAGACTGAGAGTGACAAGGGGCCCGTTTCATAGAAACGTAGAAAATAGGTGCAGGAGGAGGCCCATTCGGCCCTTCGAGCCAGCACCGCCATTCATTGCGATCATGGCTGATCGTCCCGCATCAATAACCCGTGCCTGCCTTCTCCCCCGTATCCCTTGACTCCACTAGCCCCTAGAGTTCTATCCAACTCTCTCTTAAATCCATCCAGTGACTTGGCCTCCACTGCCCTCTGTGGCAGGGAATTCCACAAATTCACAACTCTCTGGGTGAAAAAGTTTTTTCTCACCTCAGTCTTAAATGATGAAAGGGATAGACAGAGTTGACATAGATAAGCTTTTCCCATTGAGGGTTAGGAAAGATTCAAACAAGAGGGCATGACATGAGAATTAAGGGGCAGAAGTTTAGGGGTAACATGAGGGGGAACTTCTTTACTCAGAGAGTGGTGGCTGTGTGGAATGATCTTCCTGCAGAAGTGGTGGAGGCAGGATCGATTTTAACATTTAAAAGTCAAGTGGATAGGTATATGGACGGGAAGGGAATGGAGGGGTATGGTCTGAGTGCAGGTAGATGGGACTAGGGGAAAATAAATGGTTGGCATGGACTGGAAGGGCCGAGAAGGCCTGTTTCCGTGCTGTAATTGTTATATGGTTAAATGACCTCCCCTTTAATCTAAGACGGTGGCCCCTGGTTCTGGACTCGCCCAACATTGGGAACATAATGCATCCACGTTGCATCTTGAAAACTATAACTGAAACAACAAATTCAGTTGAAGGGAAGAGGGCATCAGTTAATGGATCTGTCGTAATTAATGACCTTGCCTTTGCAGTAGAGTACTCGACCACAATCTTACTCAACTTCAGTCAGGAAAACATAGCCATCGACTTGAGACCTTTTATTTTTCCAAGGCACTGATTACTGGATGAGCCAGACACACTGTGTAATAGCTACTTCATCCTGTTCTCAGTTCCTGGTTCATTTCCTGGTTTTCTCCCCACATCAAAGACTAAGACAGTAATATTCCCCCCCCCCCCCCCCCCCCCCCCCGATTTTAAGAATAAGGGCTAAGTCATTTAGAACGGAGACGAGGAAACCCTTTTTCTCACAGAGAGTTGTGAGTCTGTGGAATTCTCTGCCTCAGAGGGCGGTGGAGGCCGGTTCTCTGGATGCTTTCAAGAGCGAGCTAGATAGGGCTCTTAAAAATAGTGGAGTCAGGGGATATGGGGAGAAGGCAGGAACAGGGTACTGATTGGGATGATCAGCCATGATCACATTGAATGGCGGTGCTGGCTCGAAGGGCTGAATGGCCTACTCCTGCACCTGTTGTCTGTTGCCTACTGATTCTCTCGGTCTGAAGAAGGGCCTCGACCAGAAACTCACCTAGTTTCACTGTTTGTTTGTATACACTCGTTATCACCTTCCCCACAACCAACAACGGACCATTGTGGGCTCCACCTTTCCTTGATCATCATTGCCGGCTCTGATTTGTCCTTTTGCATACCGATCATTCATTTGTTCTTTGTACCTCTTTCCTAACTCCAGTTTCCCTCTTCCCCCTGACTCGCAGTCTGAAGAAGGGTCTCGCCCAGAAACGTCACCTATTCCTTCTCTCCAGAGATGCTGCCTGTCCCGCTGAGTTACTCCAGCTTTTAGTTGCTCCATGAGTTGGAACCAGGGAGGAAGATGAAGTCCATCTGCACCTCGCACTGCCTCGGCATCATCAAGGACCAGTCTCCCCCCCGGCCACTCCCTGTTCTCCCCTCTCCCATCGGCCAAGAGGTACAGAAGTGTGAAAACGAACGCACACACCTCCAGATTCAGGGGCAGTTTCTTCCCAGCTGTTATCAGGCAACTGAATAATTCTATCACCAACTAGAGAGTGCTCCTAACCTACCATCTACCTCATTGGAGACCCTCGGACTATCTTTAACTGGGATTCACTGGACTTTATCTTGCACTAAATGCTATTCCCTTTATCCTGTATCTGTACATTGTAGAAACATAGAAATTAGGTGCAGGAGTAGGCCATTCGGCCCTTCGAGCCTGCACCGCCATTCAATATGATCATGGCTGATCATCCAACTCAGTATCCCGTACCTGCCTTCTCTCCATACCCTCCGATCCCCTTAGCCACAAGGGCCACATCTAACTCCCTCTTAAATATAGCCAATGAACTGGCCTCAACTACCCTCTGCGGCAGAGAGTTCCAGAGACCCACCACTCTCTGTGTGAAAAACGTCCTTCTCATCTCGGTCCTGAAGGATTTCCCCCTTATCCTTAAGCTGTGACCCCTTGTCCTGGACCTCCCCAACATTGGGAACAATCTTCCTGCATCTAGCCTGTGAAGGGCTGGATTGTAATCTGGAGGTGTGCGTGCGTTTTCACACTTCTGTACCTCTTGCCTGATGGGAGAGGGGAGAAGAGGGATTGACCGGGGTGAGACTGGTCCTTGATGATGCTGGTGGCCTTGCCGAGGCAGCGTGAGGTGTAGATGGAGTCGATGGAAGGGAGGTTGGTTTGTGCAACGGTCTGGACTGCGTACACAATTTGCCTGAATTTCTTGCCGTCTTGGATGGGGCCGTTCCCAAACTGAGCCGTGGACTTGGTCTGGGGACCAGTTTGGGAACAAAATGGGTTTAAATGGTTGAAACGTAGAAAATAGGTGCAGGAGCAGCCCAAGTGGCCCTTCGAGCCAGCACCGCCATTCAATGTGATCAAGGTGGTGATACCAATGAAATGCTTTCTGCAGCGCATCTGTAGGAGTTGGTGAGAGTTGTTCGGGACATGCTGGGCTTCCTAAACCTTTAAGGATGTAGAGGCATTGGTGTGTTTTCCTGACATAAATAAATGCAATCAAGTCAAACTCCAGTCCAATAGGTAGAGCAAAGGCTAGAAGAAGGGTTTTCGGCCCGAAACGTTGCCTATTTCCTTCGCTCCATAGATGCTGCCTGACCCGCTGAGTTTCTCCAGCACTTTTGTCTCCTCTAGAGCAAAGGGGAAGATACGGAGTGCAGGATATAGTTCTCAGCATTGTAGCGCATCGGTTCCAGAGACAAAGTCCATTGTCCACAATGGAGTCGAGGCGAATCGGACAGCACCCCAGCTTATGGAAGGACCGTTCAGAAGCCTGATGACAGAGGGGAAGACGCTGTTCCGGAGTCTGGTGGTGCGCGCTTTCAAGCTTCTGTACCTTCTAACATAGAAACATTGACAGTAGGTGCAGGAGGAGGCCATTCGGCCCTTCGAGCCAGCACCGCCATTCATTGTGATCATGGCTGATCGTCCCCAATCAATAACCCGTGCCTGCCTTCTCCCCATATCCCTTGATTCCACCAGCCCCTAGAGCTCTATCTAACTCTCTCTTTAAATCCTTCCAGTGACTTGGCCTCCACTGCCCTCTGGGGCAGGGAATTCCACAAATTCTGCCAGATGGGAGAGGGGAGATAAAGGAATGACCGGGGTGGGACAAGTCTGGATAAGTCGGCGGGTGATTTTCCGAGGCAGCGTGTAGTGTAGATGGAGTTGACGGTGGGGGAGTGTGGTCTGTGTGACGGACTGGGTTGCACCCACATCTCCCTGCAATTTCTTGCAGCCTTGGGCAGAGCCGTTCCCAAAGCCGGCTACGATGCAACGTGGCAGTGTGCTCTCGACGATGCGTCTGTGGAGGTTTCTAAGAGTGAGTGGAGATGCATCAGCAGTGTTTCATTGTTGTATGTGCTGAAATGGAGCTATGAGATTCTTACTTGCAGAAGCAAGAACTTTTGTATGGATTTTCTATTCGGGGCATATGGGCCGTGCGGAACCTCCTAAGCCTTCTAACGAAGTAGAGACTGCGTGGCTGTCACATCAAAGTGGTTTGTCCCCGACAGATCTTTGATCATATTAACACCTGGGAACTTGAAGCTCAGATATGGATATACACACACACACACACACACACACACACACACACACACACACACACACACACACACACACACACACACACACAGACGCATATACACAGACAGACGCACACACGCATATACACACACACATGCATACACACACATATACACATAGACACATACACACACACGTATACACACACACACACACACGTATACACACACACACACATGTATACACATACACACACACATATACGCACACACACACACACGCACACACGGTGGCGGGTGCATGGAACGAGTTGCCAGAGGAGATAGTTGAGGCTGGGACTATCCCAATGTCTAAGAGACAGTTAAAGCCCTGTCCCACTGTACGAGTTTATTCCAAGAGCTGTCCCGAGTTTGCCCTGATTCAAACTCGGAGATTTACGGTAATGGCCGCTCATCGGTACTCGGGGCTCTCGTGGACATTTTTCAACATGTTGAAAAATCTTACCGCGTTTCCCGAGTACCTGCCGTTAGCGTTACGAACCGCTAAGAGACGTCCCCGAGCTCCGACGTACCCGCTACGTACATTCTCCGTGCTTACCACGAGTTTGATTTTTTTTTTAACTCTGGAGAGCTCTTGAATTACCTCGTACAGTGAGACAGGGCCATTAGACAGGTACATGGATAGGACAGGTTTGGAGGGATATGGGCCAAACGCAGGCATGTGGGGCTAATGTGGCTGGGATACATTGGCCAGTGTCCGCAAGTTGGGCCAAAGGGCCTGTATCAACACAGTATCACTCTATTAGATATTAGACTGTGTCTATTAGATATATATTTGATAGAGCTCTTGGGGCTAATGGAATCGAGGGATATGGGGAGAAGGCAGGAACGGGGTACTGATTGGGGATTACAGGATCAGAAGAAGGGTCTCGACCCGAAACGTCGGCTATCTCCTTCGCTCCTCAGATGCTGCTGCACCCGCTGAGTTTCTCCAGCTTTTTGTGTAACCCTCGATTCTCCAGCATCTGCAGTTCCTTCTTTAATACTGATTGGGGATGATCAGCCTTGATCACATTGCATGGCGTTGCTGGGCCGAATGGCCTACTCCTGCACCTATTTTCTATGTTTCAGCCATTTAAACATAGAAACATAGAACATAGAAATTAGGTGCAGGAGTAGGCCATTCGGCCCTTCGAGCCTGCACCGCCATTCAATATGATCATGGCTGATCATCCAACTCAGTATCCCGTTCCTGCCTTCTCTCCATACCCTCTGATCCCCTTAGCCACAAGGGCCACATCTAACTCCCTCCTAAATATAGCCAATGAACTGGCCTCAACTACCCTCTGTGGCAGAGAGTTCCAGAGACCCACCACTCTCTGCGTGAAAAAAGTCCTTCTCATCTCGGTCCTAAAGGATTTCCCCCTTATCCTTAAGCTGTGACCCCTTGTCCTGGACCTCCCCAACATCGGGAACAATCTTCCTGCATCTAGCCTGTCCAACCCCTTAAGAATTTTGTAAGTTTCTATAAGATCCCCTCTCAATCTCCTAAATTCTAGAGTATAAACCGAGTCTATGCAGTCTTTGTTCATAAGACAGTCCTGACATCCCAGGAATCAGTCTGGTGAACCTTCTCTGCACTCCCTCTATGGCAATAATGTCCTTCCTCAGATTTGGAGACCAGAACTGTACGCAATACTCCAGGTGTGGTCTCACCAAGACCCTATACAACTGAAGTAGAACCTCCCTGCTCCTATACTCAAATCCTTTTGCTATGAAAGCTAACATACCATTCGCTTTCTTCACTGCCTGCTGCACCTGCATGCCTACTTTCGATGACTGGTGTACCATGACACCCAGGTCGCGCTGCATCTCCCCTTTTCCTAATCGGCCTCCATTTAGATAGTAGTCTGTTTTTCTATTTTTGCCACCAAAGTGGATAACCTCACATTTATCCACATTATACTGCATTATCCTTCTTTAATACTGATTGGGGATGATCAGCCATGATCACATTGGATGGCGTTGCTGGGCCGAATGGCCTACTCCTGCACCTATTTTCTACGTTTCAGCCATTTAAACCCTTTTTGTTCTCGTACTAAGTTGCTCCCCCTAACGGCATGAAGCACGGTGGCACTATGTTACACCCAGTCGTTAAACTCTTCTCAGTGTTCTGTCCACTGTCCACATCGGATAAGACAAGGTGTAACGAGTGCGTGGCCATTCCTACACCCGGTGGCTGGTGGCTGTTGCTGGCAGAGAACTTGCAGAGTTGAGTTTTGACCAGACTCTGGCAGTCATTGACAGCCCAGCCCAGCCCTAAATCCTCTTGAGGAAGTACGGAGTGAGTCACCACTCGAAGTCGACGCTTTGTGGTTCTACTGCCTGTTGTTTTGGCAACGACCCTGGCAGGTTGAAGTGATTGAGTCATGTGGAGTAATACAGTTATGAAAACAGGCCCTTCAGCCCAACCTGTCCATGCCGACCGACGTGCCCCATCCACACTGGTCCCACCTGCCTGCGTTTGGCCCCCATCGCCCAATTTAGAAGGATGAGTGGTGATCTTATTGAACCATAGAAAATAGGTGCTGGAGGAGGCCATTCGGCCCTTCGAGCCAGCACTGCCATTCATTGTGATCATGGCTGAACATATAATGTTATTAAGGGTTTGGACACGCTAGAGGCAGGAAACATGTTCCCAATGTTGGGGGGGGGGGGGGGGGAGTCCAGAACCAGGGGCCACAGTTTAAGAATAAGGGGGAAGCCATTTAGAGCGAAGATGAGGAGACACTTTTTCACACAGAGAGTAGCAATGTTACAAAATTTTGAGATTTTAAAAATCAAGTCTGCAATTTATCTCATCTTCAGAGAGTTGTGAGTCTGTGGAATGGAGGCCGGTTCTCTGGATGTTTTCAAGAGAGAGCTAGATAGGGCTCTTAGAGATAGCGGAGTCAGGGGATATGGGGAGAAGGCAGGAACGGGGTACTGATAGGGGATGATCAGCCATGACCACATTAAATGGCAGTGCTGGCTCGAAGGGCCGAATGGCCTCCTCCTGCACCTATTGTCTATCCCTCTGGGTACGGTATTAGTATGTGTGCCAGGGGTTATGGGGAGAAGGCAGCAGAATGGGGTTAGTCTGGAGAGGTAGATCAGCTATGATTGAATAACGGAGTAGACTTGATGGGCCGAATGGCCTAATTCTGCTCCTATCGTCGCCCATTTCCTTCGCTCCATAGATGCTGCCTTACCCGCTGAATTTCTCCAGCATTTTTGTCTACCTTTAATTTTCCAGCATCTGCAGTTCCTCCTTAAAAACGATATGGGGAGAACGGGGTACTGATTGGGGATGATCAGTCCATGATCACATTGAATGGCGGTGCTGGCTCGAAGGGCCGAATGGCCTCCTCCTGCACCTATTGTCTATCCCTTATGATCTCATGATCTTAAACCTATCTTATCCAATTACCTGTCTAAATGTTTCTTAAACATTGTGACAGTACCTATCCTCAGCTACCTCCTCTGGCAGGCGAATCATATACCTACCGCCCTTTGAGTAAAAGGGTGGTAGGTATATACCAGACTGATTCCTGGGGTGTCAGGATTTCCATATGAGGAAAGACTGGATAGACTCGGCTTGAACTCACTGGAATTTAGAAGATTGAGGGGGGATCTTATAGAAACTTACAAAATTCTTAAGGGGTTGGACAGGCTAGATGCTGGAAGATTGTTCCCGATGTTGGGGGAGTCCAGAACAAGGGGTCACAGTCTAAGGATAAGGGGGAATTCCTTTAGGACCGAGATGAGGAAAACATTCTTTACACAGAGAGTGGTGAGTCTCTGGAATTCTCTGCCACAGAAGGTAGTTGAGGCCAGTTCATTGGCTATATTTAAGAGGGCGTTAGATGTGGCACTTGTGGCTAAAGGGATCAGGGGGTATGGAGAGAAGGCAGGTACGGGATACTGAGTTGGATGATCAGCCATGATCACATTGAATGGCGGTGCAGGCTCGAAGGGCCGAATGGCCTACTCCCTGCACCTATTTTTCTATGTTTCTAAAAGAGTTGTCCCTCAGGTTCCTTAACACTACAGGGATACCGTGTGGAAACAGGCCCTTCGGCCCACCGAGTCCACACTGACCAGCGATCACCCTGTACTCTGGCACCATCCTACACACTAGGGCAATTTAGAATTTTCACTGAAGCCAATTAACCTTCAAACCTGCACCTCTTTAGAGTGTGGGAGGAAGCCGAGCGCCTGGAGAAGGGCCTGTTTCCATGCTGTGTTTCTAAACTAAACTGGACGCTCAACCTCGTGTTATTTTCTGTAATGGAATAACATGATGCTTAATAGTTTGTGGGTAGACAGAAATGCTGGAGAAACTCAGCGGGTGAGGCAGCATCTATGGAGTGAAGGAAATGGGCGACGTTTCGGGTCGAGACCCTTCTTCAGACTGATGTGGAGGTGGGGCGGGGGGGGCGGTGGGAGAGCTGGGTAGGGGGGGGAAAAAGGGAGAAAGCAGGGACTACCTGAAATTAGAGAAGTCAATGTTCACACCGCTGGGGTGTAAACTACCCAAGCGAAATATGAGGTGCTGCTCCTCCAATTTACGGTGGGCCTCACTCTGGCCGTGGAGGAGGCCCAGGACAGAGAGGTCGGATTGGGAATGAGAGGGGGAGTTAAAGTGCTGAGCCACCGGGAGATCAGGTTGGTTATTGCGAACCGAGCGGAGGTGTTGGGCGAAGCGATCGCCGAGCCTACGCTAGGTCTCACCGATGTAGAGCAGCTGACACCTGGAGCAGCGGATGCAGTAGATGAGGTTGGAGGAGGTGCAGGTGAACCTCTGCCGCACCTCAATAGTTTTGTGTAATGTCCCAAGTGCTGAGGTGCGGTGAAAAGCTTTTTGTTGCGCGCCACCCAGTCAGTGGGAGGACTATGCATGATCTCAATCGAGCCGTCCACAGTGTACAGATACGGGATAAAGGGAATATCGTTTAGTGCAAGATGAATTTCAGTGAAGTCTGATCAACGATAGTCCAAGGGTCTCCAATGAGGTAGCTGGGAGATCAGGACCGCTCAGGAAGGTTCAGTTGGGAATTAAAGTGGGAATTAGTGCCTGATCTTCCTTGTGGAGGCTAGGAAATCTTGGTCTGCACCTCACTGTCTGCAGAATTGTGACAGATACACACAAAACTGTATTGAAGGAATTTTCCCAGGTCGGGGCAGCAGCGGTAGAGTTGCTGCCTCACAGCACCCGCGACCCGTGATCGATCCTGACTGCGGGTGCTGTCCGTGCGGAGTTTGCATGTTCATCCCGTGACCTGCGTGGGTTTTCTCCGGGTGCTCCGGTTTCCTCTCACACTGCAAAGACTTACAGGTCTGCAGGTTAATTGGTTTGGTATAATTGTAAATTGTCTCCCAAGTGGATGTAGGATAGTGTTAGTGTGCGGGGATCGCTGGTCGGCGCGGACCCGGTGGGCCGAAGGGCCTGTTACTGTGCTAAACTAAACTCTAAGCTCTAAATCCCAGACCCTAAACTCGAAACCCCACACGCTAAACGCTAGTTTCGTTGGTTGCACAAAAAGCTGGAGAAACTCAGCGGGTGCAGCAGCATCTAAGGAGCGAAGGAGATGGGCGACATTTCGGGTCGAGACCCTAGTTTCGTTTACAGATACAGCACGGAAACAGGCCCTTCGGCCCACCGGGTCCTGCGATCCCCACACATTAACACCATCCTGCACCCATTTTTACATTTACACCAAGCCAATTTACCTACACAACCTGAGCATCTTTGGAGCGTGGGAGGAAACCGAAGATCTCGGAGAAAAAACCCCCACGCAGGTCACGGGGAGAAGGTACAAAGTCCGTACAGACGGCACCCGCAGTCGGGATCGAACCCGGGTCTCCGGCGCTGCATTCGCTGCAAGGGCAGCAGCTCTACCCGCTCTGCCACCGTGGCCCCCCTTCCTTTGTGGAAGTATCATCACAGGATATTGTGACCATTACTCCACCGGTCTGAACCCCCATATTAACTGTCCAGCATGTCCCACACGTATAAGGTCTTCTCCTAGTAAGATTAATAGTCATACTTTCTATTTTTGAAGCGAATTCTTCTGCCTGACTTTAATTAGCAATTCTGTTCTCTCATTAAGCGTTTAATGAGAGGGGGGCGGGGGGAGAGAATGCTTCGGGGAAATCTCTGCTTGGTTTCAGGATGTCTGGAACCTGCCGTCGGTTCAGCAGTGGAGAAATTATTTAAAGGCTTTATATATATTTTTTTTTTAAAAAAGAAGCTTTAATTTATTGCAATTAGAGGGAACTTCTACCTTAAAACGAGCAGCAAAACAAAATGGAATGGTGTTTGGTGCAAGATAAATTTCAGTAAAGTCTGATGAAAGGGAAGGGCCTGTCCCACTGGGTGTCATTTGTGCGAAGATTTTGTACACCCCCAAAATTCTGGGGCGCACTATGCTTGCGTCGTGACGCGTAAATGACGCCCAGGTGGGACAGGCCCTGTAGCCCACGGTCTTCAATGAGGTATGTAGATAGTACTGCTCTCTTGTTGCTGGCGGGGATGGCTCTCAGTTGCCGGACAACAGCCGGGAAGATTGCAACCTTCGCGTGGCCCGCCCCGTTTCGACTAATGCAATCAACTCGACGTGCACAAGCGGAAGATCAAATAGAACGACAACTTCAGGCTGTGCACGCCACACGCAAGAAGCAGAAGCTGGGAAGCGCCCGATCTTGTAGACGAAGAAATCTTGGGCCTGTCCCACTTGCACAACTTTTTCGGCACCCGTCATAGGTCGTTGCAGGTGGCCGAAAATTTTCAACATGTTGAAACTCCAGCGGCGACCAGAACAAGGTACGACTCTTTGGGTGACTACTCGGCACCGTACAGGCTTCACCCCGCGACATGTCGCCTGTACGGTCGTGAGTCGTCTCTCCTCAGTCGCCCAAAGAGTCGTAGCGTCTTTCTGGTCCTCGCTGGATTTTCAACGTGTTGAAAATTTTCGGCCACCTACAACGGGTGCCGGCAGTCGCCGAAACAGTCGCGTGAGTGGGACAGGCCCTTTTTTCTCTGCCGAATTGTGCCAGATACACGCAAAACTGTATAGAGTTTGGTGTGGCGCAGTGGTAGAGTTGCTGCCTCACAGCGCCAGAGACCCGGGTTCCATCCCGACGATGGCGGCTTGCCTGTGCGGAGTTTGCACGTTCTCCCCGAGGCCTGTATGGGAACTCTGGTTTCCTCCCACACTCCAAAGACATCCAGGTTTGTAGGTTCATTGACTTCGGTAAAATTGTAAATTGTCCCTAGT
The DNA here is from genome assembly GCA_963514005.1 of Raja brachyura. Next base: position 4,414,576 of record OY740786.1, read on the forward strand.
GTGTGTAAGATAGGAATATAGAAAATAGATGCAGGAGTAGGCCATTCGGCCCTTCGAGCCAGCACCGCCATTCAATGTGATCGTGACTGATCATCCAGAATCAGTACCACGTTCCGGCTTTTTCCCCCATATCCCTTGATTCTGTCAGCCCTAAGATCTAAATCTAACTCAATCTTGAAAACGTCCAGTGAATTGGCCTCCACTGCCTTCTGTGGTGGAGAATTCCACAGATTCTCAACTCTCTGGGTGAAAAAGTGTTTCCTCATCTCAGTCCTAAATGGCCTAACCCCTTATTCTTAAACTGTGACCCCTGGTTCTGGACTCCTCCAACATGGCAAACATTTTTCCTGCCTCCACCCTGTCCAATCCTCTAAGAATTTTATATGCCTCTATTAGATCCCCTCTCAGGTCTGAAGAAGGGTTTTGGCCCGAAACGTTGCCTATTTCCTTCTCTCCATAGATGCTGCCGCACCCGCTGAGTTTCTCCAGCACTTGTGTCTACCTTTGATTTTCCAGCATCTGCAGTTCCTTCTTAAACAAGATTCCCCCTCATCCTTCTAAATTCCAGCGAGTACAAGCCCAGTTGACCCATTCTTTCATCATATTGGATCTTATAGAAACTTACAAAATTCTTAAGGGGTTGGACAGGCTAGATGCAGGAAGATTGTTCCCGATGTTGGGGAGGTCCAGGACAAGGGGTCACAGCTTAAGGATAAGGGGGAAATCCTTTAGGACCGAGATGAGAAGGACTTTTTTCACACAGAGAGTGGTGGGTCTCTGGAACTCTCTGCCACAGAGGGTAGTTGAGGCCAGTTCATTGGCTATATTTAAGAGGGAGTTAGATGTGGCCCTTGTGGCTAAGGGGATTAGAGGGTATGGAGAGAAGGCAGGTACGGGATACTGAGTTGGATGATCAGCCATGATCTTATTGAATGGCGGTGCAGGCTCGAAGGGCCGAATGGCCTCCTCCAGCACCTAGTTTCTATTAAGTCTACTCCGCCATTTGATCACGGCTGATCTATCTCTCCCTCCTAACGCCATTCTCCTGCCTTCTCCCCGTAACCCCTGACAATCTGTGTGGTCTGTGGGTTTGAGGATTAGATGAAGGTCTGTGTGTGTGTGTTTTGAATCGCATCGCACATTACGACATGCAGGAAACTTGGGGGAGTCCAGAACCAGGGGCCACAGTTTAAGAATAGGGGTTAGGCCATTTAGAGCTGAGATGAGAAAAAACGTTTTCATCCAGAGAGTTGTGAAGTTGGGGAATTCTCTGCCACAGAGGGCAGTGGAGGCCGATTCACTGAATGCATTCAAGAGAGAGTTAGAGCTCTCTGGCCTAGCGGAATCAAGGGAAATGGGGAGAAGGCAGGAACGGGATGTTGAGTTGGATGATCAGCCATGGTCATATTGAATGGCAGTGCAGGCTCGAAGGGCCGAATAGCCTACTCCTGCACCTAATTTCTATGTTTCTATATCTAACTAGTGTTAGCATGGGGATGCGGACTAGGTGGGCCGAAGGGCCTGTTTCCGCACTGTATCTCTGAAGTAGTCAGCAGGTCGGGCAGTAAAAGCCAAGAGGCCTCGAGTGAATCTTATTTTCCGCTGCTTATTACAACTGCAAAGTTTTCCTTTGTAGCTTCATTTAAATGTTTGAGTTTAAAACCACCAAATTTATTAGACCTCGATTTAAAGTCCCTACAAGGAATGTTCAGATTCCTATATTCTTCATCAGTGTTATTTTAAAACTATTTAAATGGTTTCCAAAATGTCAACAGCCAACTAAAGTTGCAGGATTGAAATGTTCCTGGAATGCTTCCAGTCAGCTCAGCCTCTTGTGCAGGATGGAACTGCAAATGCTGGCTTACACCGAAGATAGACTCAAAAACTGCTGGGGTAACTACTCAGCGGGATGGGCAGCATCTCTGGAGAGAGGGAATGGGCGATGCTTCGGGTCGAGTTGCCCTTCGTCAGAAGGTTCCCTTGTCTCCATCCCAGTTCTCAGGAAGGGTGAATCTGCATCTCTTCCCGCAGAGGCTGCCTGACCTGCTGTGTCTTTCCTGCATGTTCTGTTATTAATCGACTCCAACATCCCTGGAGAGAGGGAATGGGCGATGCTTCGGGTCGAGTTGCCCTTCTTCGGACTCCGAGTGTCGACAGCAAAAAAACGACAGCTGTTCCTTCTCTCCAGAGGTGCTGCCTGTCCCGATGAGTTACTCCAGCATATTGCCCCTTTCACCACGAGGGTAGAACAGGGAGTTTATGTATTACACCCATTGCATCTGCAAGCACAAGTTTTAATGCTTTGGATTTTAATCTGTTCCTCGTGTGGAATATCCCAGGTAATATTGGGAATACAGATGTTTTCCATTATTAGAAACATAGAAACATAGAAATTAGGTGCAGGAGTAGGCCATTCGGCCCTTCGAGCCTGCACCGCCATTGAATATGATCATGGCTGATCATCCAACTCCGTATCCCATACCTGCCTTCTCTCCATACCCTCTGATCCCCTTAGCCACAAGGGCCACATCTAACTCCCTCTTAAATATAGCCAATGAACTGGCCTCAACTACCCTCTGTGGCAGAGAGTTCCAGAGACCCACCACTCTCTGTGTGAACAAAGTCCTTCTCATCTCGGTCCTAAAGGATTTCCCCCTTATCCTTAAGCTGTGACCCCTTGTCCTGGACCTCCCCAACATCGGGAACAATCTTCCTGCATCTAGCCTGTCCAACCCCTTAAGAATTTTGTAAGTTTCTATAAGATCCCCTCTCAATCTCCTAAATTCTAGAGAGTCTATGCAGTCTTTGTTCATAAGACAGTCCTGACATCCCAGGAATCAGTCTGGTGAACCTTCTCTGCACTCCCTCTATGGCAATAATGTCCTATTGGGAATACAGCTGCAAATACTGTAAGGCAGCAACTCTACCGCTGCACCACTGTGCCGCCCAAAATAAGGGCTTGGCTGGGATCTAAACCTGGGACCTCTCAATAGACAATAGACGTGCAGGAGTAGGCCATTCTGCCCATCGAGCCAGCAACATTGAAATTGGTGTACAATTTTGGTCGCCTAATTATAGGAAGGATGTCAACAAAATAGAGAGAGTACAGAGGAGATTTACTAGAATGTTGCCTGGGTTCCAGCAACTAAGTTACAGAGAAAGGTTGAACAAGTTAGGTCTTTATTTTTTGGAGCGCAGAAGGTTAAGGGGGGACTTGATTGAGGTCTTTAAAGTGATGAAAGGGATAGACAGAGTTGACGTGGATAAGCTTTTCCCATTGAGGGTAGGGAAGATTCAAACAAGAGGGCATGACATGAGAATTAAGGGACAGAAGTTTAGGGGTAACATGAGGGGGAACTTCTTTACTCAGAGAGTGGTGGCTGTGTGGAATGATCTTCCTGCAGAAGTGGTGGAGGCAGGATCGATTTTAACATTTAAAAGTAAAGTGGATAGGTATATGGACAGGAAGGGAATGGAAGGGTATGGTCTGAGTGCAGGTAGATGGGACTAGGGGTAAATAAATGGTCGGCATGGACTGGAAGGGCCGAGAGGGCCTGTTTCCGTGCTGTAATGGTTATATGGTTATATGGTTAACATGACCTCCCAACTTCTACAGTCAATACTCTGACAGATGAAGGCCAATTTTGACCACCTTATCCACCTGCGACTCAATAGACAACAGGTGCAAGAGGCGACCATTTGGCCCTTCGAGCCAGCACCGCCATTCAATGTGATCACGGCTGATCATCCCCAATCAGTACCCCGTTCCAGCCTTCTCCCCATATCCCCTAACTCCGCTATCTTTAAGAGCCCTATCTAGCTCTCTGGTGAAAGTATCCAGAGAACCGGCCTCCACCGCCCTCAGAGAATTCCACACACTCACAATTCTCTGTGTGAAAAAGTGTTTCCTCGTCTCTGTTCTAAATGGCTTACCCCTTATTCATAAACTGTGGCCCCTGGTTCTGGACTTCCCCCAACATCGGGAACAAGTTTCCTGCCTCTAACGTGTCCAAACCCTTGATAATCTTAAAGGTCTGAAGAAGGGTCTCGACCCGAAACGTCGCCTATCTCCTTCACTCCTTAGATGCTGCTGCACCCGCTGAGTTTCTCCAGCTTTTTGTGTAACCCTTGATAATCTTATATGTTTCAATGAGATCCCCTCTCATCCTTCTAAACTCCAGAGTGTACAAGCCCAGCCGCTCCATTCTCTCAGCATATGACAGTCCCGCCATCCCGGGAATTAACCTTGTAAACCTACGCTGCACTCCCTCAACAAGCTGCCAGAGGAGGTGGTTGAGGCTGGGACTATCACAACCTCAATAGCAAGAACGTCCTTCCTCAAATTAGGGGACCAAAACTGCACACCCTACACGAGAATCATACCCCACGAGCCAACTTTTCATCCCAACCCTTTATAAATAAACATAACCAAATGAATAGTTTATTGTGTGCTTTCTGAAACTGTTGGGCAACCTGTAGTGATTGATGGATTTGCTGTCCGCCCCACCCATATTGTGTCTTGTAAATAGTTCTTCCTATCATTGCAACATAGAAACTTTGAAATTTAGTGCAGGAGTAGGCCATTCAGCCCTTCCAGCCAGCACCGCCATTCAATGTGATCATGGCTGATCATCCCCAATCAGTACCCCGTTCCTGCCTTCTCCCCATATCCCCCGACTCCACCATCTTTAAGAGCCCTATCTAGCTCTCTCTTGAAAGTATCCGGAGAACCGGCCTCCACCGCCCTCTGAGGCAGAGAATTCCACAGACTCTTCTTCTGAACTGTGTTAAAGGAGGAACTGCAGATGCTGGAAAATCGATTCCGTTAGCCCTATATCGGCCAAGCTGGGCCATCCGCTAGTCACGGCGGCCGGCGGAAGAGGGCCCTGCCCGAGCCGGCCGCCTGAACCTGCTGCTGGGGTTGCGTCCGTGCCCGGGTGATAATGGCAACGGACTACGTGTGAGGGGGGCGGGGTTGTGGGTGAGGGGACCGGGGGTGAGGGTGAGGAGAGCGGGGGTGAAGGTGGTGGGGGTGAGGGGGGCGGGGTTGAGGGTGAGGGGAGTGGGGGGTGACGGTGAAGGGAGTGGGGGTGACGGTGGGGGTGAGGGGGGCGGGGTTGAGGTTGAGGGGAGCGGGGGTGGGGGGGGGCGGGGTGAGGGGGGTGAGGGTGAGGGGGGTGAGGGTGGGGGGGGGCGGGGCGAGGGTGAGGGTGAGGAGAGCGGGGGTGAGGGTGAGGGGGGTGGGGGAGCGGGGGTGAGGGGGGCGGGGGTGAGGGTGAGGGGGGTGAGGGTGAGGGTGGGGGTGAGGGGGCGAGGGTGAGGAGGGCGGGGTTGAGGGTGAGGAGAGCGGGGGTGGGGGTGGCGTGGGTGAAGGGAATGGAGGTGAGGCGAGTTGGGGGGAGGGGCAGCGGGGGGGGTGGGGGGGGGGGGTGGGGGGTGAGGGTGGGGGGAGTGAGGGTGAGGCGGAGGGTAGTGAGGGGGAGGGAAGGAAATGTATCCCCAATAAGGATGTGGAAATAGTTATTTAATATTTAAGAATATTTGTTTATTTTGTATAATGGTGGTGGGTTTGTTTGTATTTTTGTAAATAGTTGAGTACAACTATTTTTGCTTTATATTTTAAGAATAACATCTGTATTTAAAAAAAAAAGATCTCTGAAAGCCAGATTACCTACAAACCTGTATGTCTTTGGAGTGTGGGAGGAAACCGTAGATCTGGGGAGAAAACCCGTGCAGGTCACGGGGAGAACGTGCAGACAAGCGCCCGTAGTCGGGATCAATCTCGTGCCTTTGGCGCTGTGAGGCAGCAACTCTACTGCTGCGCCACCGAGCCACCTCTAGTGCTTCTAAAGTCTGAAGTAATGGCTAAATCTGACTAATGGTTAGTCAGATGGATGGATGGGGGTGGGGGGGGGGGGGGGGGGGTGTTGAGCTGCTGGAGAATTTGATCAATATTTCCGATTAGTCAGTGGAATCTCCACAGGAATCTATCCATTAATGGAGACACAAGTGCTATTCGAGTGCACCTGCTAGAGACTGTAAGTGGAGCACTGATTAAATTCTTGGCTCCGAGCCTCCCTCACATTCTTTTGCCAGGATAATGTTAGAGCGGATTGATAACAGAAAATGCCGGACAGACTCAGCAGGTCAGGCAGCATCTGCGGGAAGAGATGTCGAGCCAACCTTTCAGGTCGAAGACCCTTCCTCCGAACTGGGATGGAGACAATAGTCTGAAGAAGGGTCTCGACCCGAAACGTCGCCTATCTCCTTCGCTCCTTAGATGCTGCTCCACCCGCTGAGTTTCTCCAGCTTTTTGTGTAACCCTGGAGACAATAGGTGAACGAGTAGGCCATTCGGCCCTTCGAGCCAGCACCGCCATTCAATGTGATCATGGCTGATCATCCCCAATCAGTACCCCGTTCCTGCCTTCTCCCCATATCCCCTGACTCCGCTATCTTTAAGAGCCCTATCTAGCTCTCTCTTGAAATTATCCAGAGAACCGGCCTCCACCGCCCTCTGAGGCAGAGGATTCCACAGACTAATCTTCTGAACCGTGTCAAAGAAGGAACTGCAGATGCTGGAGAATCGAGGGTAGACAAAATGCTGGAGAAACTCAGCGGGTGCAGCAGCATCTATGGAGCGAAGGAGATAGGCGACGTTTCGGGCCGAAACCCTTCTTCAGTATCTTCTGAACCTTCTGAAGAAGGGCCTCGACCGGAAACGTCACCCATTCCTTCTCTCCAGAGATGCTGCCTGTCCCGCGGAGTTACTCCAGCATTTTGCATCTATCTTCGGTTTAAACCAGCATCTGCAGTTCCTTCCTACGCAACCACAACCTACACAATTCATTGGCTTTGGTAAAATTGTTTTTAAAAAAATGTCCCTAGCGTTTTGTTTGGTGTATATTCAACGTGTACAAGTCAATGGATATTTTTAAGGCAGAGATAGATAGATTCTTGATTAGTACGGGTGTCAGGGGTTGTGGGGAGAAGGGGGTTGAGGGGGGAGAGAGAGAGATAGATTGGCCATGATTGAATGGCGGAGTAGAATTAATTCTGCTTCGATCACCTGAACGTACAACTTGAGATTAATTTTGTTTAATATTGTCACGTGTACCGGGGTACAGTGAGTGAAAAGCCTTTTTGTTGCGTGCTATCCAGTCATCGCAAAGACTATATGTGATTACAATCAAGCAGTCCACACCCTTTAGATACGCAATGAAGGGAATCTCGTTTAGGGCAGCACAGTGCTGGAGTAACTCAGCTGGTCAGGCAGCATCAATGGTGAACACCGATAGGTGACGTTTTGAGTCGGGACCCTTCTTCAGACAGATTGTACGGATTGGAGGGAGAAAGCTCGAAAATAGACAATAGGTGCAGGAGTAGGCCATTCGGTCCTTCGAGCCAGCACCAACATTCACTGTGATCATGGCTGATCATCCACAATCAGTACCCCGTTCCTGCCTTCTCAACATATCCCCTGATTCCTCTATCTTGAAGAGCTCTATCCAACTCTCTCTTGAAAGCATCCAGAGAATTGGCCTCCACCGCCCTCTGAGGCAGAGAATTCCACACATGCACAACTTTCTGGGTGAAAAAGTGTTTCCTCGTCTCCGTTCTAAATGGCCTATCCCTTATTCTTAAACTGTGGCCCCTGGTTCTGGACTCCCCCAACGTAGAAACATAGAAACATAGAAATTAGGTGCAGGAGTAGGCCGTTCGGCCCTTCGAGCCTGCACCGCCATTCAATATGATCATGGCTGATCATCCAACTCAGTATCCCGTACCTGCCTTCTCTCCATACCCTCTGATCCCCTTAGCCACAAGGGCCACATCTAACTCCCTCTTAAATATAGCCAATGAACTGGCCTCAACTACCCTCTGTGGCAGAGAATTCCAGAGACCCACCACTCTCTGTGTGAACAAAGTCCTTCTCATCTCGGTCCTAAAGGATTTCCCCCTTATCCTTAAGCTGTGACCCCTTGTCCTGGACCTCCCCAACATCGGGAACAATCTTCCTGCATCTAGCCTGTCCAACCCCTTAAGGGGAGGGAAGGGGATAAGATTTAGGGCAACACAGTGCTGGAGTAACTCAGCTGGTCAGGCAGCATCAATGGTGAACATGGACGGGTAGGTGACGTTTTGAGTCGGGACCCTCCCTCAGACTGATTGTAGTCAGGAGGGAGAAAGCTCGAAGATAGAGGTGGTGGCGGCAACAAAGCCAGGCTCAGCTCTCCTTTGCCATCGGGAAGAAGGTACAGGAGCCTGAAATCTGTAACATCCAGGTTCAGGAATGGCTGCTTCCCCACAGCCATCAAACAACCTCTGAACAATAACAGTCTGTGATTACTATTGTACTTTCTCTGTCCATTTATTGTGCGTATAGATAGATAGAGATCTCCCCCCTTCCCCCCTTCCCCCCTTCCCCCCTTCCGCCCTTCCGCCCTTCCGCCCTTCCCCCTTCCCCCTTCCCCCTTCCCCCCTCCCCATATATATATATATATATATATATATATATATATATATATATATATATATATATATATATATATATATATATATATATATATATATATATATATATATATATATCTCTCTCTCTCTCTCTTATATAGACACACTGAACTTTTACCTCTTCTGTATTGAAGGTTGAACAAGTTAGGTCTTTATTCTTTGGAGCGCAGAAGGTTAAGGGGGGACTTGATTGAGGTCTTTAAAATGATGAAAGGGATAGACAGAGTTGACGTGGATAAGCTTTTCCCATTGAGGGTAGGGAAGATTCAAACAAGAGGGCATGACATGAGAATTAAGGGACAGAAGTTTAGGGGGAACATGAGGGGGAACTTCTTTACTCAGAGAGTGGTGGCTGTGTGGAATGATCTTCCAGCAGAAGAGGTGGAGGCAGGATCGATTTTAACATTTAAAAGTAAAGTGGATAGGTATATGGACGGGAAGGGAATGGAGGGGTCTGGTCTGAGTGCAGGTAGATGGGACTAGGGGAAAATAAATGGTCGGCACGGACTGGAAGTGGTGCCGCAGAGGGTAGTTGAGGCCAGTTTATTGGCTATATTTAAGAGGGAGTTAGATGTGGCCCTTGGGGCTAAGGGGATCAGAGGGTATGGAGAGAAGGCAGGTACGGGATACTGAGTTGGATGAACAGCCATGATCACACTGAATGGCGGTGCAGGCTCGAAGGGCCGAATGGCCTACTCCTGCACCTAATTTCTATGTTTCTATGGAAGGGCCGAGAAGGCCTGTTTCCGTGCTGTAATTGTTATATGGTATTATGTTTAGATATTGTGTTGTGCTGCAGCAAGCAAGAATGTCATTGTCCTATCTGGGACACACGACAGTAAATCTCTCTTGACTCGTCAGTGATGGAGGTGAGGATGGAGGTGGAGGGGGGGGGGGGGGGGCTGGTAGGTGGGCAATGACTGGAGGGGTGGTGGGATGTACAGGGGCCATTCCTCACGGCGTGCTGTGTTGCTGTTGTCGGCAGGTGAAGGATGTTTGACTCGGTGAAGCCTTACGCCAACCAGGAGTTCTACACCCTGAAGAAGGAATGCCAGCAACGCAACCAACTCTTCGAGGATCCCCAGTTCCTCGCCAACGAGGAGTCGCTGTTCTGCACGACCGCGTTGTTGTCCAACGTGCATTGGAAGCGCCCGCCGGTAGGTTTAGTTTTTAAGATACAGGCGCGGAAACTACCCCTTCGGCCCACCGGGTCCGCGCCGACCAGCGATCCCCACACACGTACGCCCCTGTCCCACTTGCGTCGCCTATCTCCTTCACTTCTTAGATGCTGCTGCACCCGCTGAGTTTCTCCAGCATTTTGTGTCCCCTTAACAATCTTATACATTTCAATGAGATCCCCTCTCATCCTTCTAAACTCCAGAGTGTACAAGCCCAGCCGCTCCATTCTCACAGCATATGACAGTCCCGCCATCCTGGGAATTAACCTGGTAAACCTACGCTGCACTCCCTCAATTGCAAAAATGTCCTTCCTCAAATTCGGGGACCAACACTGTTCTGTGTTCTGTGTTGGGACCTCAGGAATGCTGCGAATCTGCTCTGGGCCAAGTTGGCTGAGTCATGGTGCAAGTCTTATTTGTCTCGTGGAGCTAGTCTAGTTTATTGTGCTGCTGCTCTGAGTGTTCCAGGGGAGGGTGTGTGTGTGTTTGTGGATCCCAGGGTGAATCTTTGTTGCAACAGGGGCGTTGACCACATAGATTACATACCAGGACACGCAGTCCTTGTGTACGCTCACAAGCCGTGTTTACTCGGTGAAGGGAACGCTGGCGAAATCAGGATTTATTGATCGGCATCAATGGCCTTTGGGCCTCCCCTTGTGTAAACTTTTGTCGTTGTGGAGACGCAGTTGAACCGTGTGAAGGAAGCTTCCGGAACGATTGAGGCGGCACAACTGAGGTGGTGCACCTGGCAGAGCCAGAGACCCCGGTTCGATCCTGGCCTCGGGTGCGGAGTTTGCACGTTCTCTCCGTGTGACCTCGTGGGTTGTGTACACTACAGACATTTCTCCTCCTGAAAGAACGTCCTTTAATTCTGAGGCTATCACCTCTAGTCCTTGACTCTCCCACTAGTGGAAACATCCTCTCCACATCCACTCTATCCAAGCCTTTCACTATTTCCCCCCCTCATCCTTCTAAACTCCAGCGAGTACAGGCCCAGTGCTGATAAATGCCACGTGGGTTTAGAAACATTGAAACATAGAAATTAGGTGCAGGAGTAGGCCATTCGGCCCTTTGAGCCTGCACCGCCATTCAATGTGATCATGGCTGATCATCCAACTTGGTATCCCGTACCTGCCTTCTCTCCATACCCCCTGATCCCTTTAGCCACAAGTGCCACATCTAACTCCCTCTTAAATATAGCCAATGAACTGGCCTCAACTACCTTCTGTGACAGAGAATTCCAGAGACTCACCACTGTCTGTGTGAAAAATGTTTTCCTCATCTCGGTCCTAATGGAATTCCCCCTTATCCTTAGACTGTGACCCCTTGTTCTGGACTCCCCAACATCGGGAACAATCTTCCTGCATCTAGCTTGTTCAACCCCTTAAGAATTTAGTAAGTTTCTATGGTGTGAAGTGAATGGGGGATCGATGGTCAGCGTAGACTCGGTGGGCCGAAGGGCCTGTTTCAAAGCTGTATTTCCGAACTAACCAAAACAGGATAGTTCTGTGAACTGGGTTTGATTCTGAAATGGCTCCAATGTCTAGCAAAGATGTGGCAGTGAGTGTACAGCATGGAAACAGACCCTTCTGCCCATCAAGTCCACGCTGACCATTGATCATCCGTTCACACTAGTTCTATGTTATCCCACTTTCTCATCCACTCTCTACAAACTAGGGGCAATTTACAGAGGACCAATTGACCTACAAACCCATTAGCTTTTTAACCATATAACCATATAACAATTACAGCACGGAAACAGGCCTTCTTGGCCCTTCCAGTCCGTGCCGACCATTTATTTTCCCCTAGTCCCATCTACCTGCACTCAGAACATACCCCTCCATTCCCTTCCCGTCCATATACCTATCCACTTTACTTTTAAATGTTAAAATCGATCCTGCCTCCACCACTTCTGCAGGAAGATCATTCCACACAGCCACCACTCTCTGAGTACAGAAGTTCCCCCTCATGTTACCCCTAAACTTCTGTCCCATAATTCTCATGTCATGCCCTCTTGTTTGAATCTTCCCTACCCTCAATGGGAAAAGCTTATCCACGTCAACTCTGTCTATCCCTTTCATCATTTTAAAGACCTCAATCAAGTCCCCCCTTAACCTTCTGCGCTCCAAAGAATAAAGACCTAACTTGTTCAACCTTTCTCTGTAACTTAGTTGCTGGAACCCAGGCAACATTCTAGTAAATCTCCTCTGTACTCTCTCTATTTTATTGACATCCTTCCTATAATTAGGCGACCAAAATTGTACACCATACTCCAGAATTGGTCTTACCAATGCCTTGTACAATTTTAACATTACTTCCCTACTCCTATATTCAATGCTCTGATTTATAAAGGCCAGCACACCAAAAGCTTTCTTTACCACCCTATCTACATGCGATTCCACCTTCAGGGAACTATGCACAGTTATTCCTAGATCCCTCTGTTCCACAGCATTCCTCAATTCCCTACCATTTACCATGTACGTCCTATTTTGATTTGTCCTGCCAAGATGTAGCACCTCACACTTATCAGCATTAAACTCCATCTGCCATCTTTCAGCCCACTCTTCCAAATGGCCCAAATCTCTCTGTAGACTTTGAAAATCTACTTCATTATTCATCAGAACCACCGTTACTTATTTGTTTAGCTTGTTAATGCGGAAACAGGCCCTTCGGCCCACCGAGTCCGCGCCGACCAGCGATCCCCGCACACTAACACCACCCTATGCACACTGGGGACAATTTTTAAGTAAGTTTATTGGCCAAGTATTCACATACAAGGAATTTACCTTGGTGCTCCGCCCACAAGTAACAACATGACACACAGTGACAGTTACGAATGACTCAGAAAACACTAAACATTAATAATAATAAAACATTAACGATAAAACACCTTTGGAGTGTGGGAGGAAACTGGAGCACCTGGAGGAAACAGACGCAGGTCACGGGGAGAACGTACAAACTCCGTACAGACAGCGCCCGTAGTCGGGATCGAACCTGGGTCTCTGAGGCAGCAACTCCACCGCGCCGCCCACCTTGTTCTCTGTGGCTTTCTGAGTCCCTTATGAGAGGAAGACGGTGAGATTGGCAGGGAATGGAGGGATATGAATCCGAGTCTGAAGAAGGGTCTCGACCCGATATTTCACCCATTCCCTCTCTCCAGTGATGCTGTCTGTCCCGCTGAGTTACTCCAGCTTTTTGTGTCTACCTTCAGCACCTTTGGAAAACATGGATAGGTGACGTTTTGGGTTGAGACCCTTCTTCAGACTGACCAGAAACATCGTGACCCGAAACGTCACCTATCCATGTTCTCCAGGGATGCTACCTGGCCCGCTGAGGTACTCTAGCACTTTGTGCCATTTTGTGTATTGGCAGTAGAGAATAGGTGCAGGAGTAGGCCACTCAGGAACTCTCTGCCACAGAGGGTAGTTGAGGCCAGTTCATTGGCTATATTTAAGAGGGAGTTGGATGTGGCACTTGTGGCTGAGGGGATTAGAGGGTATGGAGAGAAGGCAGGTACGGGATACTGAGTTGGATGATCAGCCATGATCATATTGAATGGCGGTGCAGGCTCGAAGGACCGAATGGCCTACTCCTGCACCTAATTTCTATGTTTCTATGTTTCTATTCGGCCCTTCGAGCCAGCACCGCCATTCAATGTGATCATGGCTGACCATCCCCAATCAGTACCCCGTTCCTGCCTTCTCCCCATATCCCCTGACTCCGCTATCTTTAAGAGCCCTATCTAGCTCTCTCTTGAAAGCATCCAGAGAACCGGCCTCCACCGCCCTCTGAGGCAGAGAATTCCACAGACTCACCACTGTCTGTGTGAAAAAGTGTTTCCTCATCTCCGTTCTAAATGGCCGACCCCTTATTCTTAAACTGTGTGTGGCCCCTGGTTCTGGACTCCCCCAACATCGGGAACATGTTTCCTGCCTCTAGCGTGTCCAAACCCTTAATAATCTTATATGTTTCAACAATCTTTGGTTGGACCTTATCTTGCGCTAAACGTTATTTGTATTATTCCCGTCTCGTGTATCTGTGCACTGTAAACGGCTCGATTGTAATCACGTATTGTCTTTCCGCTGACCGGTTAGCTTGCACCAAAAAGCTTTTCACCGTACTGATGTACAAGGACACCAGGGTCTCGTTGCACCTTCCCTTCTCCTAATCGGACACCGTTCAGATAATAATCTGACTTCATGTTCTTGCCACCAGAGTGGAAGACCGGTACATGTGACAATGAACTAAACTAAATTAGACTATTGCTACTGGCCATTGCTTCCTGCCCTTGCACTGATCCCCACCCTCTCCCTACTCCCCCCCCCCCCCCCCCCCCACCCCCCCTCCTTTGTCCTTCCCACACCCCCTGGGGAAAGGGAGGAGCAGGAGAGGCGAAGGAAAATTCTGTTAAATGTCAACTTTTCCACAGCAGCGGAGGGGCGGAGGGGCGGGGCGAGGCTTTGTGTTGCAGCTTGGACTGGAATGTCGATCCCCAAACCACCAGCTTCCTACTTGTTACCGTACTATCTGGTGTATACGTCACACTGACTGCCAACACCACGTATATTTAGAGTGATGTATCGCCTTTTGAATCTGACCACATGCACACACACACATACACACACACACACACACACACACATATACACGCACATCCGCACACACACTCACACACATATACACGCACATGTGCGCACACACATACATGCACATGCACATGCACACACACACGCACACACGCATATACACACATATACACGCACATACGCACGCATATGCGCACACACATATAAACACACACACGCATACCCACACACATGCATATATACACACACATATATGCACACACGCATATATACACACACACATATATATACACACATACACACGCACGCATATACACACACATATACACACATACACACACACATATATGCACACACGCAAATACACACATATACACATGCACACACATGCATATATACACACACACATGCACACACACGCACGCATATACACACACACATATACACACGCATATATACACACACACGCATATATACACAAACATACACACATACACGCATACACACATACACACACATGCATATGCACACACACACATGCATACACACCCACACATATACATACACACACATATAGATACACACGCACACACACGCACGCATATATACACACACGCACGCATATACACACACGCATGCACGCATATACACACACACCCATCCATCAATTTTCGTAAGTTTAGTGTAGTTTAGTTCATTGTCACGTGTACCCAGCTACAGTGAAGAGCTTTTGTTGCCTGCCAATACATGATTACAATCAGTGGATTTGCAGTGTATAGGTACATGGTAAGGGAAATAAAGTTTCAGCTTTTTTCGCTGTCACTTGGAAAAACAAAGGGTTTGCACAGGTGGCATCACCGATAGGTAGTAATAGGAAGGAACTGTAGATGCTGTTTTATACTGAAGATATAACGACACAAAGTGCTGGAGTAACTCAGCGGGCCAGGCAGCATCTCTGGAGAACAGGCGTTGCTGACATTTTAATTCAGGACCCTTCTTCAGACCGGAAGTTTGATGAAGGTCCCCGACCCGAAAATTGACCCCCATTCGGCCCTTCGAGCCAGCACCGCCATTCAATATGATCATCCAGAATCAGTACCGGGGCGCCTGAACTTTGCGTGCGACGTCACGCGGCCCGGGCCAAAACTCCTCAGCTGGCCCCGCCGGCTGGGCTTTGTGTGCAGCCCAGCACCCGGGCCAACTCATCATTCACCCAGCCACGGCCGAGTCGGTCAACGGATTGCCGTCGGGAATTTGTCCCGTATTTTGACCTCTTGTTCTTTGTTTGGGAGTGAGAAAGTTGGCGACACTAGGGCAGGGACAGGGTAGGTTAAAGGCTGAGGTGGGTAAGGTAGAGGCTGGGTAGTCCAGCGTAGGGTAGTAGCAGGCCTGGGTAAGGGTGGGGTTGGCCAGGAGCACGGTTCGGAGCAGACATGGGTGGGGTAGGGATGGGTAAGGCAGGGGCAGGGGTAGGAGTATGCCAGGGGCAGGTAAGGTAGAGGCACGTTAGGCTAGGAACATGGTATGAGCAGGCCAGGGGGAGGGTAAGGCAGGAGCAGGGTAGGACTAGGCTAGGACTAGGCTGGGGGAAGGGCAGGGCCGGGTAGGCCAAGATATGGCAGGCCAGAAGCAGGGTAGAGCAGGCCATGGGAGAACAGGCCTGGGTAGGAGAAGGAGTAGGCCTGGGTAGAGCAGGGAGTAGGTCTGGCCTACTCTACCCAGACCTGCTCTACCCAGGCCTGCTCTACCTAGGCCTCCTCCTTCTCCTACCCAGGCCTACTCTACCCAGGCCTACTCTACCCAGGCCTACTCTACCCAGGCCTACTCTACCCAGGCCTACTCTACCCAGGCCTACTCTACCCAGGCCTGCTCTACCCAGGCCTGCTCTACCCAGGCCTGCTCTACCCAGGCCTGCTCTACCCAGGCCTGGCCTGCTCTACCCAGGCCTGGCCTGCTCTACCCAGGCCTGGCCTGCTCTACCCAGGCCTGGCCTGCTCTACCCAGGCCTGGCCTGCTCTACCCAGGCCTGGCCTGCTCTACCCAGGCCTGGCCTGCTCTACCCAGGCCTGGCCTGCTCTACCCAGGCCTGGCCTGCTCTACCCAGGCCTGGCCTGCTCTACCCAGGCCTGGCCTGCTCTACCCAGGCCTGGCCTGCTCTACCCAGGCCTGGCCTGCTCTACCCAGGCCTGGCCTGCTCTACCCAGGCCTGGCCTGCTCTACCCAGGCCTGGCCTGCTCTACCCAGGCCTGGCCTGCTCTACCCAGGCCTGGCCTGCTCTACCCAGGCCTGGCCTGCTCTACCCAGGCCTGGCCTGCTCTACCCAGGCCTGGCCTGCTCTACCCAGGCCTGGCCTGCTCTACCCAGGCCTGGCCTGCTCTACCCAGGCCTGGCCTGCTCTACCCAGGCCTGGCCTGCTCTACCCAGGCCTGGCCTGCTCCTTCTACCCTGGCCTGCTCCTTCTACCCAGGCCTGCTCCTTCTACCCAGGCCTGCTCCTTCTACCCAGGCCTGCTCCTTCTACCCAGGCCTGCTCCTTCTACCCAGGCCTGCTCCTTCTACCCAGGCCTGCTCCTTCTACCCAGGCCTGCCCTTCCCAGGCTCCTTCTAACCAGGTAGGCCTGGGTAGAGTTGGCCTGGGTAGGAGAAGAAGTAGGCCTGGGTAGAGCAGGCAGTAGGCCTGGCCTACTCTACCCAGGCCAGCTCTACCCAGGCCTCCTCCTTCTCCTACCCAGGCCTGCTCTACCCAGGCCTGCTCTACCCAGGCCTGCTCTACCCAGGCCTGCTCTACCCAGGCCTGCTCTACCCAGGCCTGCTCTACCCAGGCCTGCTCTACCCAGGCCTGCTCTACCCAGGCCTGCTCTACCCAGGCCTGCTCTACCCAGGCCTGCTCTACCCAGGCCTGCTCTACCCAGGCCTGCTCTACCCAGGCCTGCTCTACCCAGGCCTGCTCTACCCAGGCCTGCTCTACCCAGGCCTGCTCTACCCAGGCCTGCTCTACCCAGGCCTGCTCTACCCAGGCCTGCTCTACCCAGGCCTGCTCTACCCAGGCCTGCTCTACCCAGGCCTGCTCTACCCAGGCCTGCTCTACCCAGGCCTGCTCTACCCAGGCCTGCTCTACCCAGGCCTGCTCTACCCAGGCCTGCTCTACCCAGGCCTGCTCTACCCAGGCCTGCTCTACCCAGGCCTGCTCTACCCAGGCCTGCTCTACCCAGGCCTGCTCTACCCAGGCCTGCTCTACCCAGGCCTGCTCTACCCAGGCCTGCTCTACCCAGGCCTGCTCTACCCAGGCCTGCTCTACCCAGGCCTGCTCTACCCAGGCCTGCTCTACCCAGGCCTGCTCTACCCAGGCCTGCTCTACCCAGGCCTGCTCTACCCAGGCCTGCTCTACCCAGGCCTGCTCTACCCAGGCCTGCTCTACCCAGGCCTGCTCTACCCAGGCCTGCTCTACCCAGGCCTGCTCTACCCAGGCCTGCTCTACCCAGGCCTGCTCTACCCAGGCCTGCTCTACCCAGGCCTGCTCTACCCAGGCCTGCTCTACCCAGGCCTGCTCTACCCAGGCCTGCTCTACCCAGGCCTGCTCTACCCAGGCCTGCTCTACCCAGGCCTGCTCCACCCAGGCCTGCTCCTTCTACCCAGGTAGGCCTGGGTAGAGTTGGCCTGGGTAGGAGAAGGAGTAGGCCGGGGCAGGAGCAGGCCTCGCGTCTCCCTCCACACCCAGGGGGACGGGGGAAAAGAAGATGTCTGCGGCCTCGAGTAGACTCCTTTGTATTTTTATGCCGACTGGTTAGCACGCAACAAAAGCTTTTCACTGTACCTCGGTGCACGTGACAATAAACTGAACTAACCCACAATTACCATCCACCCCCCTCCCTTTTTACTGTCTAGCAAAAATTGAGTGTGTAATTCGTGTCCAATTCATGTTTCTGTGTGTGTGTGTGTGTGTGTTGTCGGAGTCTGTGTGATTGTGATGACATTGAATGGCGGTGCTGGGTCGAAGGGCCGAATGGCCTACTCCTGCACCTGTTGTCTATTGTGATGCTGCTGCAAGCCAGGTTTTAATTGTTGCTGTACCGCATCGCACTTAAACGTCTGACAATAAACTCGACTTGCCTGGGCTTTATAGCCAAGGGGGTAGGGGTACATTTAAACTCAACTAAACCATTATGTCACAACTCCAGCCAACGCTCCTTTCACAACCCAATGCACCAGGCATGTTCGCCACAGCCCGTAAACCACAGGAATTTTAAAGTCTCCTTTTTTATGGTCTATTGTAGTTCCCTGTAATCCTTCGTTCCGAAACGCCCTGTGCCTGATTCACTCTTAATGGCAACTCCGGCAGACGTGTGCGTTAGAAAGGAACTGCAGAATGCTGGCGTATGTTAGCATGAAAACCTGGCTTATCCAGAATGCCGCTGCCAGAGTCTTGACCAACACCAAGAAAATGGACCACATTACACCTGTCCTTAAATCTTTGCACTGGCTCCCTGTGTGTAAAAGGATAGATTTTAAAATCCTGTTACTGGCCTACAAGGCACTGAATGGTCTGGGTCCAAAATACATCTCTGACCTACTTGTTGTATATGAGGCACCTAGACTCCTCAGGTCTTCAGGGACAGGTTTACTCTGTGTTCCCAGGGTCAGAACTAAAAAGCTGAAGCAGCGTTCAGTTTTTATGCTCCACACCTGTGCAACAAGCTCCCTGAACATCTGAGGTGTGCACAGACTGTAAGCTCATTTAAATCAGGCCTAAAAACACTGTTGTTTACGGTAGCTTTTTCATAACCCAACATGCAGGTAATCTTAATCTTCTAATCTTAACCCTTTTATTCAGATTCAGATTCAGATTCAATTTTAATTGTCATTGTCAGTGTACAGTACAGAGACAACGAAATGCATTTAGCATCTCCCTGGAAGAGCGACACAGCAAATGATTTGGATAAATAACAACAAGTGTCCGGGGGGGGGTGATTGGCAGTCACCGAGGTACGTTGTTGAGTAGCGTGACAGCCGCCGGAAAGAAGCTGTTCCTGGACCTGCTGGTTCGGCAACGGAGAGACCTGTAGCGCCTCCCGGATGGTAGGAGGGTAAACAGTCCATGGTTGGGGTGAGAGAGGTCCTTGGCGATGCTGAGCGCCCTCCGCAGACAACGCTTGCTTTGGACAGACTCAATGGAGGGGAGCGAGGAACCGGTGATGCGTTGGGCAATTTTCACCACCCTCTGCAATGCCTTCCGGTCGGAGACAGAGCAGTTGCCATACCAAACTGTGATGCAGTTGGTAAGGATGCTCTCGATGGTGCAGCGGTAGAAGTTCACCAGGATCTGAGGAGACAGATGGACCTTCTTCAGTCTCCTCAGGAAGAAGAGACGCTGGTGAGCCTTCTTGATCAGAGTTGAGGTATTGTGGGTCCAAGAGAGGTCGTCGGAGAGGTTGACTCCCAGGAACCTGAAGCTAGAAATGTGCTTTTAAAATCGTTTTAATGTTTTAGTGACTTTGTTTTATTCTACATGCAATTGTCTTGTTGCTTGTTATGTGATTTTTGATTGTCCTGTGTTGTATTGTGGTTCTGCAATGTATTTTAAACTAAGTTATTCTTTTGTAAAGCACCATGAATTGCAGCTTGTACGAATGGTGCTATATAAATAAACTTGCCTTGCCTTGGTGTCGGCGGTCAGCGAAGGTCCGAAGGCCGGACTGCTGGCCGGGCTGCCGACCGACCGACGGGGCCACGGGCGAGGCGCTGCTGCTGCACTCCATGGGCTGCACTACGTCGGGACGGGTGAGGCGGGGCCGGACGCGGCGCTCCGACCCGACAGTCCCCTCGACCCCCGAGTGGTAGCGGTCAAATACGGGACAAGGGCGGTCCCAACTTAGCCCAACATACGGGATGTCCTGGCTAATACGGGACAGTTGGCAACCCTAGTGTACGTATACACCCAAGATAGGCACAGAGTGCTGGAGTAACTCAGCGGGTCAGGCAGCATCTCTGGCGGAAAAGGGTGGGTGACGTTTCGGCTCGGAAGAAGGGACCCACCCCCCCACCCGAAATGTCACCCGTCCTTTTACACTCGAGATGCTGCCTGACTCGCTGAGTTACTCCAGCAGTCTGTGCCTCTCCACCAGACCACTTTTGGGATGATGTCACCAGATATGGGTTGAATATCTCAGCTTGTTGCCCAGGATACCAACTTCAGCCACTTCCTCCATGTGGCTGGAACTATTCATGTCATCCATTGAACAAACGGGGAAGTCGGACAATTTGACAAACACAGCAACCCATTTCCTCGTGCCTACAAGGGCGGCACGGTGGTGCAGCGGTAGAGTTGCTGCCTCACAGCGCCAGGGACCCGGGTCCCATCCCGACTGCGGGTACTGTGTGTGCGGAGTTTGCACGTTCTCCCCGTGACCTGCGTGGGTTTTCTCCGAGATCTTCAGTTTCCTCCCACACTCGAAAGACGTACAGGTTTGTAGGTTAATTGGCTTGTTATAAATGCAAATGTTCCCTAATGTGTGTGTGTGTGTGTAGGATTGGGTTAGTGTTAGGGGGGACTCGGTGGGCCGAAGGGCCTGTTTCCGTGCTGTACCTCTAAACTAAACTAAACTTGGCAGCCTTGCAGGGTTCCTGAGGTTAGAACATAGAACAGTACAGCACAGGAACAGGCCCTTCGGCCCGCCGAATCCGTGCCGGCCGGCGATCACCCCATATACTAGCACTATCCTACACGCTAGGGACAATTCACACTTTTATCAAAGAGATAAATGGGCGGCACGGTGGCGTAGTGGTAGAGTCGCTGCCTTACAGCGCTTGCAGCGCCGGAGATCCGGGTTCGATCCCGACTACCGGCGTTTGAACGTTCTCCCCGTGACCTGCGTGGGTTTCCTCCGTGGTCTTTGGTTTCCCCCCACACTCCAAAGACGTACAGGTTTGTAGGTTTATTGGCTTGCTGCATGCGTAAATTGTCCCTAGTGTGTGTGTGTAGGGTGGTGTTAATGTGCGGTGACCGCTGGTCGGCGCAGACTCGGTGGGCCGAAGGGCATGTTTCCGCGCTGCATCTCTAAACTTGGCAGCCTTGCAGGGTTCCTGAGGTTAGCACATGGAACAGAACAGCATATGAACAAGGCCCTTCGGCCCACAATGTCTGTAGACTTTTAGACTTTGGAGAAACAGTGGCGAAACAGGCCCTTCGGCCCATCAAATCCGTGCTGACCAGCAATCACCCCGTACAATAGCACTATCTTACACACTCGGGGCAATTTACAGTATACAATTTACAATATACATCAATGATTTGGATGAAGGGATTCAAAGCAACATTAGCAAATTTGCAGATGACACAAAGCTGGGTGGCAGTGTGAACTGTGAGGAAGATGCTATGAGAATGCAGGGTGACTTGGACAGGTTGGGGGAGATGCATGGCAGATGAAGTTTAATGTGGATAAATGTGAAGTTATCCACTTTGGCAGCAAAAACAGGAAGGCAGATTACTATTCTGCAGTTTACATAGAAACGTAGAAAATGGGTGCAGGCGTAGGCCATCCGGCCCTTCGAGCCTGCACCGCCATTCAATATGATCATAGCTGATCAAGTTTAGAAGGATGAGAGGGGATCTCATAGAAACATATAAGATTGTTAAGGGTTTGGACACGCTAGAGGCAGGAAACATGTTCCCGATGTTGGGGGTCCAGAACCAGGGCCCACACACAGTTTAAGAATAAGGTGTCAGCCATTTAGAACGGAGATGAGGAAACACTTTTTCTCACAGAGAGTGGTGAGTCTGTGGAATTCTCTGCCTCAGAGGGCGGTGGAGGCCGGTTCTCTGGATACTTTCAAGAGAGAGCTAGATAGGACTCTTAAAAATAGCGGAGTCAGGGGTATATGGGGAGAAGGCAGGAATGAGGTACTGATTGGGGATGATCAGCCGTGATCACATTGAATGGTGGTGCTGGCTCGAAGGGCCGAATGGCCTCCTCCTGCACCTATTGTCTATTGTCTATTGTATTATTTACTATTTCACCGGAGAGGTGCAGAGGTCCTGTGTCGCCCTAAACTTGCTCTCTGTTTCTCTCCACAGGAGATCTGCAACGGGCCTCACCTCTTTGTAGATGGCATGAGTGCGCATGACCTGAACCAGGGGCAACTGGGCAACTGTTGGTTCGTGGCTGCCTGCTCCTGTCTGGCCTCCAGGGACAACCTGTGGCAAACGGTAAATGGTTCTTCAAGTTGATATCCGCGGACCGGAGGAACTGCAGATGCAGGAGCCTTGCGTAGACCACAAAGTGCTGGAGTAACTCAGCGGGTCAGGCAGCACCAGTGTAGGAATGAACTGCAGATGGCCATCGAGCATGCAGGCACAGCAGGCAGTGAAGAAAGCGAATGGCATGTTGGCCTTCATAACAAGAGGAGTTTAGTATAGGAGCAAAGAGGTCCTTCTGCAGTTGTACAGAGCCCTCGTGAGACCACACCTGGAGTATTGTGTGCAGTTTTGGTCCCCTGATTTGAGGAAGGACATTCTTGCTATTGAGGGAGTGCAGCGTAAGTTCACAAGGCTAATTCCCAGGATGGCGGGACTGTTATATGCTGAGAGAATGGAGCGGCTGAGCTTGTACACTCTGGAATTTATAAGGATGAGAGGGGATCTTATTGGAACATATAAGATTATTAAGGGTTTGGACATGCTAGAGGCAGGAAACATGTTCCCGATGTTGGGGAAGTCCAGAACCAGGGGCCACAGTTTAAGAATAAGGGGTAAGCCATTTAGAACGGAGATGAGGGAACACTTTCTCACAGAGAGTTGTGAGTCTGTGGAATTCTCTGCCTCAGAGGGCGGTGGAGGCCAGTTCTCTGGATACTTTCAAGAGAGAGCTAGATAGGTCTCTTAAAGATAGCGGAGTCGGGGGATATGGGGAGAAGGCAGGAACGGGGTACTGATTTTGGATGATCAGTCAAGATCACATTGAATGGTGGTGCTGGCTCAAAGGGCCGAATGGCCTACTCCTGCAACTATTGTCTATTGAGTGGCAGGTAGATAAGGTGGTCAAAAAGGCTTTTGGCACTTTGGCCTTCATCTGTCAGAGTATTGAGTACAGGAGTTGGGAGGTCATGTTGCAGTTGTATAAGACGTTGGTGAGGCCGCATTTAGAGCATTGTGTTCAGTTCTGGGCACCATGTTATAGGAAAGATGTCAAGCTGGAAAGAGTACAATGAACTAGTTTAGAGGTTAACTGGCCTCTGCAAATTGCCCCTAGTGTGTAGGGAGTGGATGAGAATATAGGATAACATAGAACTAGTGTGATTGGGTGATCGATGGTCGGTGTGGACTTGGTGGGCCGAAGGGCCTGTTTCCACACCGCATCCCTGGACTAGTTATATGGTTTAAACTGGTTAACTAGTTTGGAGGTTAAGTGGGCCCCTAGTGTGTAGGGAGTGGATGAGAGAGTGGGATAACATATAAAACCGGCGTGAATGGGTGATCAAAGGTCGGCCTCGGCTCGGTGGGCCGAAGGGCCTGTTTCCAAGCTGTATCTGGATGTAGTACGCCAAAAAGCCCTAGGTCGAGCATCACTCAGCACTGTGATGGTGGTGGAGGAACTAGTCGAGACGGAGATGTTTTTGGAGATGCATCTTTGTATGTGTGGGTGTTTTGGGGACCTCTGGTGCTGGCTGGCAGGGTGTTCCAATCCAATCCGTTGCTGTCTTGAAGAAAACCGAGTTAGAGAGGGCTAAAGAAGTGCCGTGCTGAATGAACTAATTTCCAGGCCTCTCGTTCTCCCAACACCGTATCACCATCACCCGGCGAGAAGGGCCTGAAACATCGGGCCCCCGTAGCGGCGACTGCGGAGGCCTCAGTAGGCCCGACTATGGGTGGACAAGGGCATGGGGACTGGACTTTGTATAGGGTCTTGGTGAGGCCACACCTGGAGTATTGCGTACAGTTCTGGTCTCCAAATCTGAGGAAGGACATCATTGCCATAGAGGGAGTGCAGCGAAGGTTCACCAGACTGATTCCTGGGATGTCAGGACTGTCTTATGAACAAAGACTGCATAGACTCGGTTTATACTCTCTAGAATTTAGGAGATTGAGAGGGGATCTTATAGAAACTTACAAGATTCTTAAGGGGTTGGACAGGCTAGATGCAGGAAGATTGTTCCTGATGTTGGGGAGGTCCAGGACAAGGGGTCACAGCTTAAGGATAAGGGGGAAATCCTTTAGGACCGAGATGAGAAGGATTTTTTTCACACAGAGAGTGGTGGGTCTCTGGAACTCTCTGCCACAGAGGGTAGTTGAGGCCAGTTCATTGGCTATATTTAAGAGGGAGTTAGATGTGGCCCTTGTGGCTAAAGGGATCAGGGGGTATGGAGAGAAGGCAGGTACGGGATACTGAGTTGGATGATCAGCCATGATCATATTGAATGGCAGTGCAGGCTCGAAGGGCCGAATGGCCTACTCCTGCACCTAATTTCTATGTTTCTATGTTTTAATGTTTTATGTTAAATTTCTTTAAAATGTTATGTTGTGTTCTTATTAATATGCTGCAATGGCAACTTGAATTTAACCATATAACCATATAACAATTACAGCACGGAAACAGGCCTTCTCGCCCCTTCCAGTCCGTGCCCACCATTTATTTTCCCCTAGTCCCATCTACCTGCACTCAGACCATACCCCTCCATTCCCTTCCCGTCCATATAACTATCCACTTTACTTTTAAATGTTAAAATCGATCCTGCCTCCACCACTTCTGCAGGAAGATCATTCCACACAGCCCCCACTCTCTGAGTAAAGAAGTTCCCCCTCATGTTACCCCTAAACTTCTGTCCCTTAATTCTCATGTCATGCCCTCTTGTTTGAATCTTTCCTACCCTCAATGGGAAAAGCTTATCCACGTCTATGTTGTATTCTTATTAATATGCTGCAATGGCAAGTTGAATTTCACTAAACCAATTGGTGGATGTGACAATAAATGAACCTTTGAGGTTCATAGAAACATAGAAACATAGAAATTAGGTGCAGGAGTAGGCCATTAGGCCTTCGAGCCTGCACCGCCATTCAATATGATCATGACTGATCATCCAACTCAGTATCCCGTACCTGCCTTCTCTCCATACCCCCTGATCCCTTTAGCCTCAAGGGCCAAATCTAACTCCCTCTTAAATATAGCCAGTGAACTGGCATCAACTACCTTCTGTGGCAGAGAATTCCAGAGACTCACTACTCTCTGTGTGTGAAAAATGATCTTCTCATCCCGGTCCTAAAAGACTTCCCCCTTATCCTTAAACTGTGACCCCTTGTTCTGGACTCCCCCAACATCGGGAACAATCTTCCTGCATCTAGTCTGTCCAACCCCTTAAGAATTTTGTAAGTCTCTATAAGATTTCGTTCAGACCGAAAGGTCTGAATGACAATAAAGGCTATTCATTCATCATTCAGATCCCCCAATCTTCTAAATTCCAGCGAGTACAAGCCGATTGGCATCTTCTGGTTGACGTGCCCCTTGGGTTAACTGGATGTGGTCCTCCATCTTCAAATCATTAGTTGTATCTGTGATCTGAATGTGCCTTGCCCAACTCTGACTCGTCCACCTTTTCCTGCTTTGGGAACGCAGGTGATCCCGAACTGGAAGGAGCAGGAATGGGCGGTCGACAAGCCCAACAACTACGCGGGGATTTTCCACTTCCGTTTCTGGCGTTTTGGGGAGTGGGTGGACGTGGTGATCGACGACCGCCTGCCCACCGTCAACGGCCAACTGGTCTACTGCCACTCCAACTCCAAGAACGAGTTCTGGAGCGCCCTGGTGGAGAAGGCCTATGCCAAGTGAGTAAACGGCAAGGGGGGAATCTGCTGGCAAATAGTGGTGGCGCTGGAGAGTGTGCGGTGAAGATTTTGGTGAGGCCACACCTGGAGTATTGCGTATAGTTTTGGTCTCCAAATCTGAGGAAAGACATCCTTGCCATAGAGGGGGTGCAGAGAAGATTCACCAGACTGATTCCTGGGATGTCAGGACTTTCATATGAGGAAAGATTGGATAGACTCGGCTTGTACTCGCTGGAATTTAGAAGATTGAGGGGGGATCTTATAGAAACTTACAAAATTCTTAAGGGGTTGGACAGGCTAGATGCTGGAAGATTGTTCCCGATGTTGGGGGAGTCCAGAACAAGGGATCACAGTCTAAGGATAAGGGGGAATTCCTTTAGGACCGAGATGAGGAAAACATTCTTTACACAGTGAGTGGTGAGTCTCTGGAATTCTCTGTCACAGAGGGTAGTTGAGGCCAGTTCATTGGCTATATTTAACAGGGCGTTAGATGTGGCACTTGTGGCTAAAGGGATCAGGGGGTATGGAGAGAAGGCAGGTACGGGATACTGAGTTGGATGATCAGCCATGATCATATTGAATGGCGGTGCAGGCTCGAAGGGCCGAATGGCCTACTCCTTCACCTATTTTTCTATGTTTCTATGTTTCTATGAAGATCGGCCGGGGAGGGATAGGGAATGGGTAGGTGATGTTTTGGGCAAGACCCATCTTCAAGGCTGATTGGAGTTGAAGCAAGGAACTGCAGATGTTGGTTTACAAAAAAAAGGCGCAAAGTGCTGGAGTAACTCAGCGGGTCAGTCAGCATCTGTGGAGAACATGGATAGGTGACGTTTCACAGAGTGCTGGAGTAACTCGGCGGGTCAGGCAGCATCTGTGGAGAACATGGATAGGTGACGTTTCACAGAGTGCTGGAGTAACTCAGTGGGTCAGGCAGCATCTGTGGAGAATATGTATAGGTGACGTTTCACAGAGTGCTGGAGTAACCCAGCGGGTCAGGCAGCATCTGTGGAGAACATGGATAGGTGACGTTTCACAGAGTGCTGGAGTAACTCAGCGGGTCAGGCAGCATCTGTGGAGAATATGTATAGGTGACGTTTTGGGTCTGGACCCTTCTTCACACTGATTGGAGAAGGGTTCTCCTGTGCTCTTAGGATTAAACATGAAATACTGTAAAAACGATAACTGTTGAAGTCTTGGGTGCATCCAGGCGGAATACCGAGCTCATGTTTCTAGTCGATGAGCATTCAGTGGTTGGTAAAGTTAGAAATCAAAGACGTTTTACTTTTGTTAGTTTAGGGATACAGCGGGGAAACAGGCCCTTCGGCCCACCGAGTCTGCGCCGACCAGCGATCACCCACACACTCGCACTATCCTACGCGCACTAGGAACAATTTACAATTTAACCAAAGCCAATGAACTGACAAACCTGCACGTCTTTGGAGTGTGGGGGGGGGGGAAAACCGGTGAAAACCCACGCTGGTCACGGGGAGAACCTGCAAGCTCCGCACAGACAGGAATGGAGGTCAGAATCGAATAAGGGGAAGGCCATTTGGAGCGGAGAGAGTTGTGAATCTTTGGAGTACTCTGGCTCAGGAGGCGGTGGAGGCCGATTCTCTCGATGATTTTGAGAGAGAGTTGGATAGCCCGCTGAATTACTCCAGCTTTTTGTGTCTATATCTTCAGTGGAAACTGGCATCGTCAGTTCTACATATTATAACCATATAACAATTACAGCACAGAAACAGGCCTTCTTGGCCATTCCAGTCCGTGCCGACCATTCAATTTCCTCTGTTCCCATCTACCTGCACTCAGACCATACCCCTCCATTCCCTTCCCGTCCATATACCTATCCACTTTACTTTTAAATGTTAAAATCGATCCTGCCTCCACCACTTCTGCAGGAAGATCATTCCACACAGCCACCACTCTCTGAGTAAAGAAGTTCCCCCTCATGTTACCCCTAAACCTCTGTCCCTTAATGCTCATGTCATGCCCTCTTGTTTGAATCTTCCCTACCCTCAATGGGAAAAGCTTATCCACGTCAACTCTGTCTATCCCTCTCATCATTTTAAAGACCTCAATCAAGTCCCCCCTTAACCTTCTGCGCTCCAAAGAATAAAGACCTAACTTGTTCAACCTTTCTCTGTAACTTAGTTGCTGGAACCCAGGCAACATTCTAGTAAATCTCCTCTGTACTCTCTCTATTTTGTTGACATCCTTCCTATAATTAGGCGACCAAAATTGTACACCAAGATTATTATCTATTGGTTTGTGTTTATCGACCTGTTATGCTGCTGCAAGAAAGAATTTAATGGTTCTGTTTTGGTGCATAAGACTATTAAACGCTTGACGCATGATCCTTGCCAATGGGCAGAGCTGAGTGGCCTAATTCATCCAAACGTATAATTTTATTTTTGGACAGGCTAGAGGCAGGAAACATGTTACCGATGTTGGGGGAGTCCAGAACCAGGGGCCACACAGTTTAAGAATAAGGAGTAAGCCATTTAGAACGGAGACGAGGAAACACTTTTTCTCATAGAGAGTTGTGAGCCTGTGGAATTCTCTGCCTCAGAGGGCGGTGGAGGCCAGTTCTCTGGATGCTTTCAAGAGAGAGCTAGATAGGGCTCTTAAAGATAGCGGAGTCAGGGATATGGTGAGAGTTAGATAGAGCTCTAGGGGTTAGCGGAATCAGGGGATATGGGGAGAAGGCAGGAACGGGGTACTGATTGGGGATGATCAGCCATGATCACATTGAATGCTGGTGCTGGCTCGGAGGGCCGAATGGCCTACTCCTATTGTCTATTGTCTACTTTAACTACAATCTACCTCATTGGTGACCGCGGACTATCCTTGATCGGACTTTGCCAGCTTTACCTTGCACTAAACGTTATTCCCTTATCATGTATCTGTGCAGTGTAATTGGATCGATTGTAATCATGTGTTGTCTTTCTGCCGACTGGTTAGCACGCAACAAAAGCTTTTCACTGTACCTCGGTACACGTGGCAATAAACTGAACTAGTAATGGCTGAGGCAGCTTTCAGATTAGAGTTTAAAGGGAATGCTCGTTCAATTAGGTCGGCACGGTGGTGCAGCGGTAGAGTCGCTGCCTTACAGCGAATGCAGCACCGGAGACCCGGGTTCAATCCCAACTACGGGTGCTGTCTGTACGGAGTTTGTACGTTCTCCCCGTGACCTGCGTGGGTTTTCTCCGAGATCTTCAGTTTCCTCCCACAGTCCAAAGACGTGCAGTGTAGGTTAATTGGTTTGGTAAATGTAAGAATTGCCCCTGGTGTGTGTAGGATAGTGTTAATGTGCGGGGAGCGATGGTCGGCACGGACCCAGTGGGCCGAAGGGCCTGTTTCTGCGCTGTTTCTCTCAACTTAAAAACTCAACTAATAGCTCGTAAACAAATGACATTCAACTCCTGAGGAGCCGGCTTTGAGACTGGTGTGAGTTGAATAGTTAAAATTCTTGAACGTTTCCCTTGAGTCATGGTTCAGAGCGACTCTGCCAGATATGAGCTCAACTATTTATCCGGCTTGCAACGCCATGACCCAGATGGGAGCAATAAAAGTTTTTGTTTTTGTTCCTGAAAAATCCAGGATTCTTGTTTCTTTCCCGTTGCAAATTTTCCAGAAAATTATGATTGCGCGAGAGAGCAGGTTGTAGGGGGAGTCAAAATACAGGCGGTAGAGTTGCTGCCTCACGGCGCCAGACACCCGGGTTCGACCCTGACTACGGGCGCTGTCTGCGCGCAGTCCGTACGTTCTCCCCGTGACCTGCGTAGGCTTGGTCCAGTTTCTTCCCACATTCCAAAGACGTACGGGTTTGTAGGCTAATTGGGGTGGTATAATTGTAAATTGTCCCGTATGTGTGTGGGATAGCATTAGTGCGCGGGGGTCGCTGGTCGGCACGGACTCGGTGGGCCAAAGGGCCTATATCCGCGCTGTATATCTAAACTAAACTTTAAAGAAGGGAAAAACTGCACCCTTGTTCAGTGTTGGACGGTTTTGACACAACAGGATAGACCTGTTATCTGGTATAATGTCAGCTGTGACGCTGAATTTTTCACTCGATGCACAAATCCTCTTTTATTTTGGATTTTGAGAAACCAGGAATGCTTGGGTTAACGTATGATGAGCATTTCGACGACACGGGTCTTGTACTCGCTGGAGTCTTGATGGATGTGGGGGGGGGGGGGGGGGGTGCAATCTCATTGAAATGCACCAAATGGTGAAAAGTACAACTTTCCAGGCTGGATCTCTAAAGTAAACTGAACTACACTGATAAGGTTTTGTTTGGATGCTTATCCAATTAAATCGAATCGTGTTCTACACGAATAAAATCAACTAAAGGACAAGAGGTATAGAGTGAGGGGAATAATGCCAGAGTGGAGAATATGGGTCTCAACATTGGACTTTGTCTCTGGAGCTGTTACAAACTCCAATGTCAATAGACAATAGGTGCAGGAGTAGGCCATTCGGCCCTTCGAGCCAGCACCGCTATTCATTGTGATCATGGCTGATCATCCCCAATCAGTACCCCGTTCCTGCCTTCTCCCCATATCCCCCTGACTCCGCTATTTTTAAGAGCCCTATCTAGCTCTGTCTGGAAAGCATCCAGAGAACCGGCCTCCACCGCCCTCTGGGGCATAGAGTTCCACAGACTCACCACTCTCTGTGAGAAAAAGTGTTTCCTCGTCTCCATTCTAAATGGCTTACCCCTTATTCTTAAACTGTGGCTCCTGGTTCTGGACTCCCCCAACATCGGGAACACGTTTCCTGCCTCTAGCGTATCCAAACCCTTGATAATCTTATATGTTTCAACTACACTGATAAGGTTTTGTTTGCTTGCTTATCCAATTCAGGCACGTGCCGTCAGGGTAGGCAAGGTAGGCACTGCCTACCCTGACTAAAATTATAACATAGTAATAACTAACTATAAATAATAAAGGCATGGGAGAATTATGCCTATCTAAGAGATCGATCTCTTAGGTAGGCATAATTCTCCGTGCCTTTCATCCGCAGCGCTTGTAACACGGGAAGGTCTGTGCAGCCCACGTGCCGTCAGCGCTGCCTGAAGCCGTCAGTTTCAAGCGGGGCTGAAGGCAGCAGAAATTCTGCCTTTGCTGCACTTTGCATGCGCATCAGTTTACTGCGCATGTGCAGCGCTGGTTTCTTGGCGTGGTTTTCAAATATGGATTGGCAATATTTTAAGTGTATCTTAGGAAACAGGGAGCGAAGAATGGAGCTCGTGTACCGATAATGTGGTAAGTACATTTTGTGTTTATGTTTTTAAATATCGTACTTCCCGGGGTGTGGGAAGAGGGTTCCTTTCATAGCATTTGGGGAGTCTGGCCCAGTGTAAAGTTGCGGGGTGGGCACGAATGTTGTGCAGGAGGGGTCGGGAGCATGCCACTTGCAACGCTCCTTGCACGGAGGCGTGCAAAACCTCTCTCCTGCCGCTCGCTGGCCTCACTCATGTCCCGCAAATCCTTAAATTCCGACAGCGCGATTGAGGTCACTCGGCTGTGGGAATTTAAGGATTTGCAGGAAGCCGCTGACCTGAGCGAGCGGCAGGTGAGAGATGTTCAGACGGAGAGCAGTGCCAGGAGTGAGCGGGCCGGCAGAAGGCGCTGAAATGGCGGACAGTTTGACTGTCGGGTCCCGGCGACCGCTCGCAGCTACTCGAGCTGCTTCTATCCCCGGCTACAATGTGGTGGCTCCACGGCAGCGGTAAGTGAGTGAGTTACTGGCATTATCCTCGTCCCCCTCATTCTCAACAGTCCTGCTCTCCCCACAACTTTACCCCTGGCACAGACTCCCCACACGCTGTGAAAGGAACTCTCCCCCTAATTCAATAAGATGACAACTGATTCAACTTTTCCCTGTGTGCTCCCGTTTTTCCCACCATCTCTCCACCTGCCATCACCCTTCACCCCCCTCCCCCCCCCCCCCCCCCCCCCCTTCAGTAATTCAGAATAAAGGAGACTAGGAAGCCTTGGGCAAATTGACTTGTTACTGTTTTTATGTTTATTTTTTATTTTTACGGAGAGAACAATCTGCGCATGCGCGGTCTTTTTTATTTTTATCCGTAACTACTCATGGCACATGCCTGATCCAATTAAATCGAATCGCGTCATACATGAAAAAAATCAACTAAAGGACAAGAGGTATAGAGTGATGAGAATAATGCCAGAGTGGAGAATCTGGGTCTCAACATTGGAGCTCGTAACAGCTCCAGAGACAAAGTCCAATGGCCGCAATGGGGTGGAGGTGAATCGGACAGGACCCTAGGTTATGGAAGAGGCTTGATGGGAACCGAGGGGAAGAAGCTGTTCCGGAGTCCAGTGATGCGCGCTTTTACAAGCTTCTGTTCCTTCTGCCAGACAGGAGCGGGGAGAAAAGTAGTGATCGGGTGGGACAGGTCCCTTTATACCAGGGGTGGGCGACCTTGTTCTGCATGGGGGCCGGGACGCATGTCTGTGAGCGGATGGCGGGCCACATCTATCACGTGTGCTCATGGATCCCGCCCCCATCCCGCCCCGGATGGCAGGCATCAAAGCACAGAAGGTAGACACAAAATGCTGGAGAAACTCAGCGGGTGAGGCAGCCTCGCGCAATCCTCGCACGTCTCACCCGCTGAGTTTCTCCAGCATTTTTTGTCTACCTTCGATTTTTCCAGCATCTGCAGTTCCTTCTCAAACGTGTTCGCAGAAGGTGCGAGGCCGTGCTGGCGGCTTTGCGCAGGAAGCGGTACAACCAGAGCTCGACCGCGCTCGGGGCGGGCGCACGGCAGGCCGAATGATTACGGGGGAAAGAATCCTCCTGCGGGCCGGATGAGTTTGGGTTATGGGCCGCATTCGGTTGCCGACACCTGCTTTAGACGTTTCCACCAGAGATACCGAGCGGAAACAGGCACTTCGGCCCACCAAGTCCGCGCCGACCAGCGATCGCACAAGCACTGTCCCATCGAGTCTACTCTGCCATTCAATCATGCCTGATCTATCTTTCCCTCTAAAACCCATTCTCCTGCCTTCGCCCCATAGCCCCTGGCACCCACATTAATCACGAATCTGTCAATCTCTGACTTAAAAATACGCATTGACGGCTTCCAGAGCCATCTGTGACAATGGATTCTACAGCTGCACCTATTTTCTATGTTTCTATGTAAAAAGTAAATATGTTTTGAGAGGAAGAATTATTTACAAGGTACGGCATGAATGGGGCGGACAGCAAATAAATCATTCATTGCAGGTTGCCCAACAGTTTAGGAAAGCCCACAATAAACCATACACTGGTATCTATTTATAAAGGGTTGGGATGCAAAGTGGGCAAGTTATGTTGAACCTGTTGTCTCGTTGGTCTAGGGGTATGATTCACGCTTAGGGTGCGAGAGGTCCCAGGTTCAAATCCCGGGCGAGCCCTTATTTCGGACGGCACTGTGGCACAGCGGTAGAGTTGCTGCTTTGCAGCTTTTGCAGCGCCGGTGACTCGGGTTCAATCCCGACTGAGGGTGCTGTCTGTATGGAGTTTGTACGATCTCCCCGTGACCGCATGGGTTTTCTCCAAGATCTTTGGTTTTATCTCCCATACTACAAACATGTGCAGGTTTGTAGGTTAATTGGCCTGGTGTATGTGTAAACTGTCCCCTAGTGTGTTTAGGATAGTGTTAATGTGCGGGGATCGCTGGTTGGCACGGTCTCGGTGGGCCGAAGGGCCTGTTTCCGTGCTCTCTCTCTAAACTATACTTGCAGCTCAGAGTAGAAAATCCAGTCTGATGCCCAAGTTATGAAAAGGGTACACAAAAATTGGAGAGGATTTCTGGATAGGAAAGATTTAAGAGGGCTATGGGCCAAATGCAGGCAAGTGGGACCAGTGTAGATGGGGCATGTTGGTCGGCATGGGCAAGTTGGGCCGAAGGGCCTGTTTCGTGCTGTATGATTCTAGGTTCTGTGAAGGCGCAGCGGTAGAGTTGCTGCCTTTCTGCACCAGAGAACCATGTTTGACCCTGACTACGGGTGCTGTCCGTATGGAGTTTGCACGTTCTCCCCATGACCGGGAAACTTTTCTCCGGGTGCTCCGGTTTCCACCCATATTCCAAAGACGTGCGAGATTGTAGGTTAATTAGGTTCTGCATTGTCCCTGGTGTGGAGCAGTTCGGCTCGAACCTGGTGGGCAAAAGGACTTGTACTCCACGCTGTATAGATACATAGACACATAGAAATTAGGTGCAGGAGTAGGGCATTCGGCCCTTCGAGCCTGCACCGCCATTCAATATGATCATGGCTGATCATCCAACTCAGTATCCTGTACCTGCCTTCTCTCCATACCCTCTGATCCCCTTAGCCACAAGGGCCACATCTAAATCCCTCTTAAATATAGCCAATGAACTGGCCTCAACTACCCTCTGTGGCAGAGAGTTCCAGAGACCCACCACTCTGTGTGTGCAAAAAGTCCCTCTCATCTTGGTCCTAAAGAATTTCCCCCTTATCCTTAAGCTGTGACCCCTTGTTGAGGTAGTTGAGGCCAGTTCATTGGCTATATTTAAGAGGACTTTAGATGTGGCCCTTGTGGCTAAAGGGATCAGGGGATATGGAGAAAAGGCAGGTACGGGATACTGAGTTGGATGATCAGCCATGATCATATTGAATGGCGGTGCAGGCTCGAAGGGCCGAATGGCCTACTCCTGCACCTATTTTTCTATGTTTCTATGTTGTCCTGGACCTCCCCAACATCGGAAACAATCTTCCTGCATCTAGCCTGTCCAACCCCTTAAGAATTTTGTAAGTTTCTATAAGATCCCCTCTCAATCTCCTAAATTCTAGAGAGTATAAACCGAATCTATGCAGTCTTTGTTCATAAGACAGTCCTGACATCCCAGGAATCAGTCTGGTCAGAGGTATCTTTAAAAGATTTTAACAATACTAAAAAAAACTATACTATACAAGTAGAACAGAGGTCACACAGCCTCCGAATTCAAGGACGTTCCTTCAGGAAGGAGATGAGAAGGAATTTCTTTAGTCAGAGGGTGATGAATCTGTGGAATTCTTTGCCACAGGCGGCTGTGGAGGCCAAGTCAATGGATATTTTTAAAGCAGAGATAGATAGATTGTTGATTAGTGCGGGTGTCAGAGGTTACGGGGAGAAGGCAGGTGAATGGGGTTAGGAGGGCGAGATAGATCTGCCACGATTGAATGCGGGAGTAGACTTGATGGGCTGAATGACCTAATTATGCTCCTAATATCTATGACAGAATGGTAATGATCTGGAATGGAAAACACGATGGTGTATGGTTTTTGCAGGAGGGAACTGCAGACGCTGGCTTGCACTGAAGATAGACACAAAATGCTGGAGTAACTCAGTCAGGCAGCATCTTTGGAGGGAAGGAATGGGTGACGTTTTGGGTCAAGGGGTATGGTATGCTTGCCTTCAATGGTCGGGGAAGTACGTGAATGAGTCAGGAAGTCGTGATGCGGCTCTGTAAGATTGTCGGGCCTAATCGGGCCTAATGAATTCTGGTTGCCACGGTATCGGATGTGGAGGCTTTGCAGAGGATTCAGTGTAGTTTATTGTCACGTGCACCGGGGTATGGGGAGAAGGCAGGACAGTGGGGTTAGGACAATAGACAATAGGTGCAGGAGGAGGCCATTTGGCCCTTCAAGCCAGCACCGCCATTCAATGTGATCATGGCTGATCATCCCCCAATCAGTACCCCGTTCCTGCCTTCTCCCCATATCCCCTGACTCCACTATCTTTAAGAGCCCTATCTAGCTCTCCCTTGAAAGTATCCAGAGAACTGGCCTCCACAGCCCTCTGAGGCAGAGAATTCCACAGACTCACAACTCTCTGTGTGAAAAGGTGGTTCCTCAACTCTGTTCTAGATGGCTGACCCTTTATTCTTAAACTGTGGCCCCTGGTTCTGGACTCCCCCAACATTGGGAACATGTTTCCTGCCTCTAGCGTGTCCAAACCTTAATAATCTTATGTTTCAATAAGATTCCCTCTCATCCTTCTAAACTCCAGAGTGTACAAGCCCAGCCGCTCCATTCTCTCAGCATATGAAGGAGAGATAGATCAGTCCTGTTTGAATGGGGAGAGTAGACTTGATGGGCTGAATGGCCTAATTAGACTCTATGACTTATGAAAGTGTACTGGTGAAATGTGGAGCCCACAATGGTCCATTGTTGGCTGTGGGGAAGGTGA
Organism: Raja brachyura; assembly: GCA_963514005.1. Next base: position 4,450,870 of record OY740786.1, read on the forward strand.
TAATGAGTTGTACAGACAGAGGAACTGGATGACAGCTGGGGGGGGAAACATGTTGTGATATTGCAAGGACTACTTTGTTATATCATTGCCCGTGTAGCAATATGTATGTGGGAATGACGCAATACGGCCAGGGCACTCTGGTTCCAGATGGCCGTGAAATAAAGAGAGCCTTGATTTATGCTCGGCCTCCAACCCCTAAATTCGTGCACTTGTGGTCATTCCAGAGTCATATCAATGGTAGAACGCAGATCCCGGATCACCAAGTACAACATGGTGGCAGCGGTGGGCGAGGGGATGCTTCAAGCGTTACTTGAAGTTAGAGATATCTACGTGTGTACCGCTGGGGCAAAAGCTGGCCAAGCGAAATATGAGGCGCTGCCCCTCCGATTGGCCAGGCTCTCGGGCTATCAAATGCAAGGCTGAGGCATTGGACTGGTGGACGCTCTCAACCCTTTGGCCTTCCTCCTTGCAGGCTGGCGGGCTGCTACGAGTCGCTGGACGGAGGCAACACGGCGGACGCGCTGGTGGACTTTACTGGTGGCGTGTCGGAGCCCATCGACCTGACCCAAGGCAACCTGGCCACGGTGGAGGAGCAGAGGCTCCAGCTGTTTGACAAACTCTTCAAAGTCCATAGCCGGGAGGGGCTCATCAGCTGCTCGATCAGGGTGAGTACCCGGCCGAACCCCGACCCCACGACCCTTGAACCCTGACCACACGACCCTTGAACCCCGACCCTCGAACCCCGACCCCACGACCCTCGAACCCCGACCCCACGACCCTCGAACCCCGACCCCACGACCCTCGAACCCCGACCCCACGACCCTCGAACCCCGACCCCACGACCCTCGACCCCACGACCCTCGAACCCCGACCCTCGAACCCCGACCCCACGACCCTCAAACACCGACCCCACAACCCTCAAACCCCGACCCCACGACCCTCAAACCCCGACCCCACAACCCTCAAACCCCGACCCCACAACCCTCAAACCCCGACACCATGACCCTCGAACCCCGACCCCACAACCCTCGAACCCCGACCCCTCGAACCACGACCCCACGACCCTCAACCTCCTGACCCCACGACCCTGCGGAGATGATCGTGAACAGAAGTAGTTTAAGAAGGAACTGCAGATGTGGGAAAAATCGAAGGTAGACAAAAATGCCGGAGAAACTCAGCGGGTGAGGCAGCATCTACGCAGCGAAGGAATAAGTGACGTTTCGGGTCGAGAGGTTTCTTCAGAAGTAGGATGAGCGTATGTCCATCACTTAGCCTATACACGCTGGAGTTTTGAAGAATGAGGGGGGACCTCATTTGAGAGAGTTAGATTTAAATCTTGGGATATGGGGAAAAAGCAGGAACGGGGTACAGATTTTGGATGGTCAACCATGATCATATTGAATGGCGGTGCTGGCTTGAAGGGCCGAATGGCCTACTCCTGCACTTATTTTTCTATGTTTCGATAGTCTATGAAACACACAGAATAGTGTAAAGGCCGAAAGACCGAGAGGATGCTTCCACTAGTGAGAGAGTCTAGGACCAGATGCCACAGGCTCAGTATTAAAAGACATTCCTCCAGGAAGGAGATGAGGAGGAATTGCTTCAATCAGAGGGTGGCGAATCTGGGGAATTCTTTGCCACAGATGGCTGTAGAGGCCAAGGCAATAGATATCTTTAAGGCAGAGATAGATAGATTCTTGATTAGTACGAGTGTCAGGGGTTCTGGGGAGAAGGCAGGAGAATGGGGTTAGGAGGGAGAGATAGATCAGCCATGATTGAATGGCGGAGTAGACTTGATGGGCCGAATGGCCTAATTCTGCTCCCATCACTGATAACCTGTACGCCTTTGGAGTGTGGGAGGAAACCGATCTCTTTGAAGAATTAAACAAACTGTCTTTTCTTTGAATGGATAGCAAGCGAATAAAAGCTTTTCACTGTACCTCACTAGAGGTGATAATAATTTAGTTTAGTTTGGAGATACAGCGAGGAAACGGGCCCTTCGATCCACCGAGCCATCCCGATACACTAACACTACACCAGGGACAATTTAACCATAACCATATAACAATTACAGCACAGAAACAGGCCTTCTCGGCCCTTCCAGTCCGTGCCGACCATTTATTTTCCCCTAGTCCCATCTACCTGCACTCAGACCATACCCCTCCATTCCCTTCCCTTCCATATACCTATCCACTTTACTTTTAAATGTTAAAATCGATCCTGCCTCCACCACTTCTGCAGGAAGATCATTCCACACAGCCACCACTCTGAGTAAAGAAGTTCCCCCCCATGTTACCCCTAAACCTCTGTCCCTTAATTCTCATGTCATGCCCTCTTGTTTGAATCTTTCTTACAAGTCTTATAGAAGCTTACAAAATTCTAAAGGGGTTGGACAGGCTAGATGCTAGGAAGATTGTTCCCGATGTTGGGGAGGTCCAGGACAAGGCGTCACAGCTTAAGGATAAGGGGGAAATCCTTTAGGACCGAGATGAGAAGGACTTTTTTCACACAGAGAATGGTGGGTCTCTGGAACTCTCTGCCACAGAGGGTAGTTGAGGCCAGTTCATTGGCTATATTTAAGAGGGCGTTAGATGTGGCCCTTGCGGCTAAGGGGATCAGAGGGTATGGAGAGAAGGCAGGTACGGGATACTGAGTTGGATGATCAGCCATCATCATATTGAATGGCGGTGCAGGCTCGAAGGGCCGAATGGCCTACTCCTGCACCTAATTTCTATGTTTCTATGTTTCCTACCCTCAATGGGAAAAGCTTATCCACGTCAACTCTGTCTATCCCTTTCATCATTTTAAAGACCTCAATCAAGTCCCCCCCTTAACCTTCTGCGTAAAGACATTTACACCAAGCCAATTAACCTACAAACGTGTACATCTTTGGAGTGTGGGAGGAAACCAGAAATCCCGGGGAAAACCCACGCAGGTCACGGGGAGAATGTGCAAACTCCGCACAGACAGCACCCGTAGTCGGGATCGAACCCGGGTCTCTCAACTGAACTAAGATAACACACTAGATAACTTAGGTAGACTAGGTCGAGGGATATGTAAGAAGGAATTGCAGATGCTGGTTTGCACCAAATGCTGGAGTAAGTTAGCGGGTCAGGCAGCAGCTCTGGAGGGATGGCATTTCGGGTCGGGACCCCCCTTGGGACTGAGAGTGGGGGTACTGGGACACTGGAGGTAATGGCTGGGGAATATTTTGTGTCACTACATAGGCATAGAGTGATACAGTGTGGAAACAGGCCCTTCGGCCCAACCTGCCCACACCGGCCAACAATGTCCCAGCTACCCTAGTCCCACCTGTCTGCGCTTGGTCCATATCCCTCCAAACCTGTCCTATCCATGTAGCTGTCTAACTGCTTCTTAAATGGTGGGATAGCCCCAGCCTCAACTACCTCCTCTGGCAGCTCATTCCATACACCCACCACCCTCTGTGTGAAAAAGTTACCCCTCGGATCCCTATTAAATCTTTTCCCCCTCACCTTAAATCCAGAACAAGGGGTCACAGTTTAAGGATAAGGAGAAATATTTTAGGACCGAGATGAGAAAAACATTTTTCACACAGAGAGTGGCGAATCTCTGGAATTCTCTGCCACAGAAGGTAGTTGAGGCCAGTTCATTGGCTATATTGAAGAGGGAGTTAGATGTGGCTAAGGGGATCAGAGGGTATGGAGAGAAGGCAGGTACAGGATACTGAGTTGGATGATCAGCCATGATTATATTGAATGGCGGTGCAGGCTCGAAGGGCCGAATGGCCTATTCCTGCACCTATTTTCTATGTTTCTATATCCTCTTGTCCTCGATTCCCCAACCCTGGGCAAGAGACTCTGTGCATCTGCCCGATCTATTCCTCTCATGATTTTTGTACACCTCTATAAGATCACCCCTCATCCTCCTGTGCTCCAAGGGATAGAGTCCCAGCCTAAACCTCTCCCTGTAGCTCATACCCTCGAGCAAAGGCAACATCCTTGTAAATCTTCTCTGTGCCCTTTCCAGCCTGACGACCTGCCTCAATAACTTCCTCTGGCAGCTCGTTGCATATACCCATTGGAACAGCTTCTCCGCAGGTTCCCATTCAATCTTTCCCCTCCCACCATAAACCTATTCCCTCTCATAGAAACATAGAAATTAGGTGCAGGAGTAGGCCATTCGGCCCTTCGAGCCTGCACCGCCATTCAATATGATCATGGCTGATCATCCAACTCAGTATCCCGTACCTGCCTTCTCTCCATACCCTCTGATCCCCTTAGCCACAAGGGCCACATCTAACTCCCTCTTAAATATAGCCAATGAACTGGCCTCAACTACCCTCTGTGGCAGAGAGTTCCAGAGACCCACCACTCTCTGTGTGAAAAAAGTCCTTCTCATCTCGGTCCTAAAGGATTTCCCCCTTATCCTTAAGCTGTGACCCCTTGTCCTGGACCTCCCCAACATCGGGAACAATCTTCCTGCATCTAGCCTGTCCAACCCCTTAAGAATTTTGTAAGTTTCTATAAGATCCCCTCTCAATCTCCTAAATTCTAGAGAGTATAAACCGAGTCTATGCAGTCTTTGTTCATAAGACAGTCCTGACATCCCAGGAATCAGTCTGGTGAACCTTCTCTGCACTCCCTCTATGGCAATAATGTCCTTCCTCAGATTTGGAGATCCTCTCGTGTTTGATTCCCCTATCTTGAGAAACAAAACTGTGAATTAACCCTGTCCCCTTCGTCATTTTGTACACCTCCAACATAAGGTTACGTCTCATCCTCCTGCGCTCCAAGGAATAGAGTCCCAGCCTGCTCAACCTCTCCCCGTAGCTCAGACCTTCTAGTCCTGGCAACATCCTTGTAAATAGAAACATAGACAATAGGTGCAGGAGTAGGCCATTCGGCCCTTCGAGCCAGCACCGCCATTCAATGTGATCATGGCTGATCATCCCCAATCAGTAACCCTTGCCTGCCTTCTCCCCATATCCCTTGATTCTGCTAGCCCCAGCCGCTCCATTCTCTCAACATATGACAGTCATAGAAACATAGAAAATAGGTGCAGGAGGAGGCCATTCGGCCCCTTCGAGTCAGCACCGTCATCCATTGCGATCATGGCTGATCGTCCCCAATCAGTAACCCGTGCCTGCCTTCTCCCCATATCCCTTGACTCCACCAGCCCCTAGAGCTCTATCTAACTCTCTCTTAAATCCATCCAGTGACTTGGCCTCCACTGCCCTCTGTGGCGGGGAATTCCACAAATTCACAACTCTCTGGGTGTTAATAAATGTTAGGACGTGGCGCAGCGGTAGAGTCGCTGCCTTACAGCACTCCCGACTACGGGCGCTGTCTGTACGGAGTTTGTACGTTCTCCCCGTAACCTGCGTGGGTTTTCTCCGAGACCTTCGGTTTCCTCCCACACTCCAAAGACGTACCGGTCTGTTGGTTAATTGGCTTGGTACAAATCTGAATTGTCCCTAGTGTGGCTAGGGACAGCTGGTCGATGTGGACAGAAGGGCCTGTTTCCTCGCTGTATCTCCAAACTAAACTAAATTATAATTATCACATGTAGCGAGGTACAGGGAAAAGCTTTTATTTGCTTGCTATCCATTCAAAGACAAGACAATGTCTTTAATTCTTCAAAGAGCTCGGTTTCCTCCCACACTCCAAAGACGTACGGGTTTGTTGGTTAATAGGCTTGGTGTGTGTGTAAATTAGAAACATAGAAACATAGAAATTAGGTGCAGGAGTAGGCCATTCGGCCCTTCGAGCCTGCACCGCCATTCAATATGATCATGGCTGATCATCCAACTCAGTATCCCGTACCTGCCTTCTCTCCATACCCCCTGATCCCCTTAGCCACAAGGGCCACATCTAACTCCCTTTTAAATATAGCCAATGAACTGGCCTCAACTACCCTCTGTGGCAGAGAGTTCCAGAGACCCACCACTCTCTGTGTGAAAAAAGTCCTTCTCATCTCGGTCCTAAAGGATTTCCCCCTTATCCTTAAGCTGTGACCCCTTGTCCTGGATCTCCCCAACATCGGGAACAATCTTCCTGCATCTAGCCTGTCCAACCCCTTAAGAATTTTGTAAGTTTCTATAAGATCCCCTCTCAATCTCCTAAATTCTAGAGAGTACAAACCGAGTCTATGCAGTCTTTGTTCATAAGACAGTCCTGACATCCCAGGAATCAGGAACCTTCTCTGCACTCCCTCTATGGCAATAATGTTCTTCCTCCGATTTGGAGACCAGAACTGTACGCAATACTCCAGGTGTGGTCTCACCAAGACCCTGTACTTCCCAGGAATCAGTCTGGCAGGACTGTCTTATGAACAAAGACAAATTGTCCCTAGTGGGTGTAGGATAGCGTTAACGTGCGGGTAAACTAAACGAAGCTTAAAAAATAAAAAAATCTTCTCTGCCCAAATGTCCAGGTTACGTCGGCTGCCGAGATGGAGATCCGTTTGAGCAGCGGCTTGGTGAAGGGTCACGCGTATGCCGTGACGGACGTGCGCAAGGTCCGGCTCGGCCACGGGCTCCTCGCCTACTTCAAGGCCGACAAACTCTTCATGATGAGGATGAGGAACCCGTGGGGTCAGAAGGAATGGACTGGCCCCTGGAGCGACAGGCAAGTGCGGCACGGTGGCGTAGCGGTAGAGTCGATGGCCCCGCAGCGCCAGTGTCCTGGGTTCGACCCCGACTACGGGTGCTGTCTGTATGGAGTTTGTACGTTCTCCACGTGATCCTGCTTGGCATTTTCTCCGGGTGCTCCGGTTTGACTTTAGAATTTAGGGACAGAGGTTTAGGGGTAACATGAGGGGGAACTTCTTTACTCAGAGAGTGGTAGCGGTGTGGAATGAGCTTCCAGTGGAAGTGGTGGCGGCAGGTTCGTTGGTATCATTTAAAAATAAATTGGATAGGCATATGGATGAGAAGGGTATGGAGGGTTATGGTATGAGTGCAGGCAGGTGGGACTAAGGGAAAAAACTTGTTCGGCACGGACTTGAAGGGCCGAGATGGCCTGTTTCTGTGCTGTAATTGTTATACGGTTTCCTCCCACACTCCCACATTCCTCTCTGCCTCAGAGGGCGGTGGAAGCCAATTTAGAACGGAGATGGCGAAACACTTTTTCTCACAGAGGTGCAGGCGTAGGCCATTCGGCCCTTCGAGCCTGCACCGCCATTCAATATGATCATGGCTGATCACGTTTAGAAGGATGAGAGGGGATCTCATAGAAACATATAAGATTGTTAAGGGCTTGTTAAGGATTGTTAACATGTTGCCGATGTTGGGGGAGTCCAGAACCAGGGGCCACAATTTTAGAATAAGGGGTAAGCCATTAGAACGGAGATGGGGAAACACTTTTTCTCACAGGGAGTGGTGAGTCTGTGGAATTCTCTGTCTCAGAGGGCGGTGGAGGCCGGTTCTCTGGATACTTTCAAGCGAGAGCTAGATAGGGCTCTTAAAAATAGCGGAGTCACATTGAATGGCGGTGCTGGGTCGAAGGGCCGAATGGCCTCCTCCTGCACCTATTGTCTGTTGTCGATTGTCAAATTGAGCCAGGGGGTCGAGTGTGATCGGATGAACCTTGTCCTTGCAGCTCGGAGGAGTGGAAGCAAGTCAGCAAAGGCGAGCGGGAGTCGATGGGCATGACGGTGCGGGATGACGGAGAGTTCTGGTGAGTGTCCGTCGATGTCCTCTGTACGGGCCCCTTGGCTTTGCCCGACTCCTCGCTGTTTTTCCGTCGAGCCGCGGTGGTCAGGCTCGCCAACTTCCCCACAAATTCCCACAATATACGGGACAAATTCCCGACGGCAGTTCGTTGACCGACTGGGCCGTGTCTGGGTGAATGTTGAGTTGGCCCCGGGTGCTGGACTGCACACAAAGCCCGGCCGGCGGGGCCAGCTGAGGAGTTTTGGGGCCCGGGGGCCGTGCGCAAAGTCCGGCGCCCCGTCCAACTCGTGAACCGATGATCGGCCGTGAGAAGGAGGGGGGGTGGTGGTGTCGGCGGTCAGCGAAGGTCCGAAGGTCGAACAGCTGGCCGGGCTGCCGACCGACCGACGGGGCCACGGGCGAGGCGCTGCTGCTGCTGCTGCTGCTGCACTCCACGGGCTGCACTACGTCGGGACGGGTGAGGCGGGGCCGGACGCGGCGCTCCGACCCGACAGTCCGAGTAGTAGCGGTCAAATACGGGACAAGGGCGGTCCCGTACGGGACAAACCAATTTAGCCCAATATATTCTGGATATACCGGCTAATACGGGACAGTTGGCAACCCGCGTGGCGGCCCTTGCGTCCGGTCGCAACGAGGCGCTGACGGCTGTTCGATTGGCTTTCAGGATGTCCTTCGACGACTTCTGCAAGAACTTCACGGACCTGGTGGTGTGCCGCGTCATGAACACTTCCTTCTTCAGCCTCCACAAGACGTGGGAGGAGGCCAGGGTGAAGGGCGCGTGGTCTCGGCACGAAGACCCTCTCCAAAACCGCGCCGGCGGCTGCATCAACAACCGCAACACCTTCCTGCAGAACCCCCAGGTAACGCGGTCACACAGCCCCATCGCCAAACCGTCTCACTCTCTCCCACCCCCACTCTTTGTCACGATGCGATGGAACCAGAACAGAATTGTTAATTACAAGTCAGGTAGAAACATAGACAATAGGTGCAGTTGTCCACAGGGAACAGATAAAGGATAAAGGGACCAACATTTCATAGAATCATAGACAATAGGTGCAGGAGTAGGCCATTCGGCCCTTCGAGCCTGCACCGCCATTCAATATGATCGTGGCCGATCATCCAACTCAGTATCCCGTACCTGCCTTCTCTCCATATCTCCTGATCCCTTTAGCCACAAGGGCCACATCTAACGCCCTCTTAAATATAGCCAATGAACTGGCCTCAACTACCTTCTGTGGCAGAGAGTTCCAGAGATTCACCACTCTCTGTGTGAAAAAAAAAATCCTCATCTCGGTCCTAAAAGACTTCCCCCTTATCCTTAAACTGTGACCCCTTCTTCTGGACCTCCCCAACATCGGGAACAATGTTCCTGCATCTAGCCTGTCCAACCCCTTAAGAATTTTGTAAGTTTCTATAAGACCCCCTCCCCCCTCAATCTTCTAATTTCTAGTGAAGAATTCACTTCAAAAATGGAAACCAGAGAGCGCAGTCACAGGGAGAACGTGAAAACTCCACACTGTCAGCGCCCGAGGTCAGGATCGAACCCGGGTCTCTGGCGCTGTGAGGCAGCAGCTCGACCCACTGTGCCGCAGGTTGAGTGAGTTACAATGAAAATCTGAAGAAGGGTCCCGACCTGAAAGGTCACCGATCCATGTTGTGGAAGAGATGCTGCCTGTCCCGCTTGGGCGATTTTATTCGGCTAGGTTGTCGGCGCATGGTCGCGGGGTGACGCGTGTACGGTCGTGAGTCGTCTCCTAAAGTCGCCCAAAGAGTCGTACCGTCTTTCTGGTCGTCGCTGGATTTTGAAATGATCAAAACTTTTCGCCAGCAGTCGGCAACCGTGGGCTTGTCGTATCTTGTCTTCTCCCGGCGTAGATGTTGTCGTAGGTTGTCGCTGGTTAGATTTAGATTTTATTATTTGTCATTCGAACCTCAGAGAGGCTCAAACGAAACTCTGTTTCTACAGCCGTACAAACGGGACAATTCCTACAAAACACACAGACAATTCAATTCATACAAACATCCATCACAGTGAATCTCCTCCTCACTGTGATGGAAGGCAAAGGCTTCTCTCTCCCCCGCACCATTTCTCTCCCGAGGTCGAAGCCCCAGGCGGGCGGTGTTAAGTCCCACGGCCATTGAGGCCGCGCCGGGCGATGTACGGCCCCGCTCCGGGTCGCTCCAACCCCGCGACACGGGCTGGAGATGCTGTGTTGCGGGACCTCCGGAAAGTGGTCTCCCACCCGGACCCGCGAGCTCCCGATATCCCGACAGTCCACCGGCAGTAATCCGCAGCTGGAGCTGGAGCTCCGGAGTCGGGCCGCAGCAGCGAGCCACCACCGCTCCCCACGCTCCGAGGCCGGCCAGCCCCACGACGGTGAGTCCGCAGCTCCACAGGCTTCGTGACTGGAGCCCCAGCTCGTCCCGGTTGGAGCCCGCTGGCTCCACGGTGCTAGGCCCCAACGACAATGGAGACCCGACAGGGAAAAGGTCGGGTCTCCCGTGCAGGGAAGAGATTTTAAAAGTTTCCCTCTCCACACATACACAGTTAGAAACAATACAAAAAAAAACACGAACGACTACATTTAACTAGACAAAACATTAAAAAAAGACAGACGGGCTGCAGGGGCCGCTGCAACGTGAGTCGTGCCCGCCACCGACCATGTAACTTCGGCGAATTCCATTGTTTTAGTCGCCGGCAGTCGTCTAAAAAATCGGCTAAAAGTGTGACAGGCCCATTACTCCACAATTTTGTGACCAAACTAAACAGACAATAGACAATAGGTGCAGGAGTAGGCCATTTGGCCCTTCGAGCCAGCACCGCCATTCAATGTGATCACGGCTGATCATCCCCAATCAGTACCCCGTTCCTGCTTTCTCCCCATATCCCCTGACTCTGCTATCTTTAAGAGCCCTATCTAGCTCTCTCTTGAAAGCATCCAGAGAACCGGCCTCCACCGCCCTCTGAGGCAGAGATTTTCCACAGACTCACCACTCCATGTGAGAAAAAGTGTTTCCTCGTCTCCGTTCTAAATGGCTTACCCCTTATTCTTAAACTGTGGCCCCTGGTTCTGGACTCTCCCAACATCGGGAACATGTTTCCTGCCTCTAGCGTGTCCAAACCCTTAACAATCTTATATGTTTCAATGAGATCCCCTCTCATCCTTCTAAACTCCAGAGTGTACAAGCCCAGCCGCTCCATTCTCTCAGCATATGACAGTCCCGCCATCCCGGGAATTAACCTGGTGAACCTATGCTGCACTCCCTCAATAGCAAGAATGTCCTTCCTCAAATTAGGGGACCAAAACTGCACACAATACTCCAGGTGTGGTCTCACTAGGGCTCTGTACAGCTGCAGAAGGACTTCTTTGCTCCTATACTCGACTCCTCTTGTTATGACGGCCAATATGTCATTCCCATTGGGGGGGTACACAAAAAGCTGGAGAAACTCAGCGGGTGCAGCAGCATCTAAGGAGCGAAGGAGATAGGCGACGTTTCGGGTCGAGACCCTTCTTCAGATGTGTCTACCTTATTCTTGTAATCATTTATTTTTGGTACAAAATAATTCCAGCTTCCAGCATGTGGTGATGGTCACTGTTTCCTCCTGTGTTTGACCCTCTCCCCATCCAGTATGTGTTTGACGTGAAGAAGGACATGGATGAGGTGCTGATGTGCTTGCAGCAGAAGGACGTGCGTTACTCTCGGCAGCAGGGCCGTGGCGAGAAGCTGTCCATGGGCTTCGAGGTTTACAGGGTGAGTGAGCGGGCGAGGCAGCCGACTGCCGCTGACGCTGCCGGGCGCAGCCGTTGGTGCCAGCGCGGGAACAATGCCCGCATGCGGATGTGTACTGGCATCGTGCCTTGCCGACTAGTTTCAGAGATACAGGGCGGAAACGGTGCCCTTCGGCCCACCGAGTCCGCGCCGACCAGCGATCACCCCCCTCGAGCCAGCACTGCCATTCAATGTGATCATGGCTGATCATCCCCAATCAGTACCCCGTTCCTGCCTTCCCCCCATATATCCTGACTCCGCTATCTTTAACATAGACATAGAAACATAGAAATTAGGTGCAGGAGTAGGCCATTCGGCCCATCGAGCCTGCACCGCCATTCAATATGATCATGGCTGATCATCCAACTCAGTATCCCGTACCTGCCTTCTCTCCATACCCTCTGATCCCCTTAGCCACAAGGGCCACATCTAACTCCCTCTTAAATATAGCCAATGAACTGGCCTCAACTACCCTCTGTGGCAGAGAGTTCCAGAGACCCACCACTCTCTGTGTGAGAAAAGTCCTTCTCATCTCGGTCCTAAAGGATTTCCCCCTTATCCTTAAGCTGTGATCCTTGTCCTGGACCTCCCCAACATCAGGAACAATCTTCCTGCATCTAGCCTGTCCAACCCCTTAAGAATTTTGTAAGTTTCTATAAGATCGCCTCTCAATCTCCTAAATTCTAGAGAGAGAGCCCTACCTAGCTCGCTCTTGAAAGCATCCAGAGAACCGGCCTCCTCCTCCTCCACAAGGGCCACATCTAACTCCCTCTTAAATATAGCCAATGAACTGGCCTCAACTACCCTCTGAGGCAGAGAATTCCACAGACTCACCACTCTCTGTGAGAAAAAGTGTTTCCTCGTCTCCGTTCTAAATGGCTTACTCCTTATTCTTAAACTGTGGCCCCTGGTTCTGGACTCCCCCAACATCGGGAACATGTTTACTGCCTCCCCACACGCACTAGGGACAATTTACATTTACACCAAGCCAATTAACCCACAAACCCGCGCGTCTTTGGAGTGTGGGAGGAAACCGGAGCACCCGGAGAAAACCCACACAGATCACGGGGAGAACGTGCAAACTCCGTACAGACAGCGCCCGTAGTCTGGATCGAACCCGGGTCTCCGGCGCTGTGAGGTAGCAACTCTACCGCTGTGCTGCCCATATTTAGTTTAGTTTAATTTAGAGATACAGTACAGAAACAGGCCCTTCGGCCCACCGGGTCTGCGCCGACCAGCGATCCCCGCACATTAAGGGGTTGGACAGGCTAGATGCAGGAAGATTGTTCCCGATGTTGGGGAGGTCCAGGACAAGGGGTCACAGCTTAAGGATAAGGGGGAAATCCTTTAGGACCGAGATGAGAAGATCATTTTTCACACAGAGAGTGGTGGATCTGTGGAACTCGCTGCCACAGAAGGTAGTTGAGGCCAGATCATTGGCTATATTTAAGAGGGAGTTAGATGTGGCCCTTGTGGCTAAGGGGATCAGAGGGTATGGAGAGAAGGCAGGTACGGGATACTGAGTTGGATGATCAGCCATGATCATATTGAATGGCGGTGCAGGCTCGAAGGGCCGAATGGCCTACTCCTGCACCTAATTTCTATGTTTCTATGTCTATTAACACTATCCTACACACATTGGGGACAATTTTACATTTACACCAGGCCAATTAACCGACTAAACCGAAGGTAGACACAAAAAGCTGGAGTAATTCTGTGGGACAGGCAGCATCTCTGGGGATGTGTTCAGTCTGAAGAAGGGTCTCGACCTGAAACGTCGCCCATTCCTTCCCTCCAGAGATGCTCCCTGCCTGTCCCGGCATGCTGTGTCTTCTTTGGTGCCTTGTGCCGTGGTCCTGGCCCTGTTTAGCGATGCCTCGTTGCCCGCAGGTGGAGTTGAACCGTGACTACCGGATGCACACCATCCAGCAGAAGGTGGCCAGCTCCGTCTACATCAACTCCAAGACCATCTTCCTCCGCCAGGATCTGCCGCAGGGCCGGTACGCCATCATCCCCACCACCTTCGAGCCCGGAGTCACCGGGGAATTTCTGCTCCGGATCTTCACCGACGTGCCGGCCGGCTTCAGGTAAGACCACGTGTTTGGTCCTTCATCTTCTCCTTCGTCTTCCATTCTGTGCGTTTGCCCGATGAGCCGGTGTCTATCAAGGTTAAGTTGGCACGGAAGTTTCTGCAAGGAATCCTGTGACTGGGATAACTGCATTTCCAGACTTCCAGATGGGACCACAGTGAGGAGGGGGGAGGGGGTGGGGGGAAGATTTAATAGGAACTTGAGATCGGGTAGAGTCTCTAGCCCAGAGTCGGGGAATCAAGGACCCGGGGGTATAGGTTTAAGGGCCAGTACCACGTGGGCGATATTTGCGTGTCATTCACGCAGCATCATTTACGCGTCACGATGCGCGCACGGCGTGCATTTACGCACACATGGTGAGACGTGGTGACGTGCGGTGGTGCGCGGCCCCCCAGGATTTTGAGATTCCCAAATGACGTCCAAGTGGGACTGGCCCTTTAAGGTGAAGGGGAACCTGAGGGGAAACTTCTCCACATAAAGTGGTGGTGGATCTATAGAACAAGGCTAGAGACAATAGGAGCAGGAGGAAGCGGTGGGGGGAAACCGAAGATCTCGGAGAAAACCCACGCAGGTCACGGGGTAAACGTACAAGCTCCGTACAGACGGCGCCCGTAGTCGGGGTCGAACCCGGGTCTCCGGCGCTGCATTCATAGAAACATAGAAAATAGGTGCAGGAGTAGGCCATTCAGCCCTTCGAGCCTGCACCACCATTCAATGTGATCATGGCTGATCATCCAACTCAGTATCCCGTACCTGCCTTCTCTCCATACCCTCTGATCCTTTTAGCCACAAGGGCCACATCTAACTCCCTCTTAAATATAGCCAATGAACTGGCCTCAACTACCTTCTGTGGCAGAGAATTCCAGAGACTCACCACTCTCTGTGTAAAGAATGTTTTCCTCATTTCGGTCCTAAAGGAATTCCCCCTTATCCTTAGACTGTGACCCCTTGTTCTGGACTCCCCCAACATCGGGAACAATCTTCCAACATCTAGCTTGTCCAACCCCTTAAGAATTTTGTACGTTTCTATAAGATCCCCCCTCAATCTTCTAAATTCCAGCGAGTACAAGCCGAGTCTATCCAGTCTTTCCTCATATGAAAGTCCTGACATCCCAGGAATCAGTCTGGTGAATCTTCTCTGTACCCCCTCTATTCGCTGTAAGGCGGCAACTCTACCGCGACGTGATGCGCGTGTCACGGTGAATCGGGCGTGGGCTTGTACACGTTGCTCCATATGCCCCTTGGAACACGTGATCCCAACAGTTTTAGCTCTTCACGCAACATTCCGCCTGCATCCTGTTTTAGTTCCTGAGGAAACGACGAGATCGCTCCACTGCCAGAACAGTTTTATTTATTTTACAACCGTCTTACCCACCGGCAATATCTTTGGACTTCCGAGATACTGCGTAGAAACAGGCTCGTCGGGCCCCCGAGTCCGCACCAGCCAACATGTCCCATAATTCTACATAAAGGACATCCTTGTGATTGAGGCAGTGCAGCGTAGGTTCACCTGATGGATCCCTGGGATGGCGGGACTGTCATATGAGGAAAGATTGAAAAGACTAGGCTTGTATTCACTGGAGTTTAGAAGGATGGGGGGGGGGGGGGTCTTAGAGAAACATATAAAATTATAAAAGGACTGGACAAGCTAGATGCAGGAAAAATGTTCCCAATGTTGGGCGAGTCCAGAACCAGGGGCCACACAGTCTTAGAATAAAGGGGAGGCCATTGAAGACTGAGGTGAGAAAAAACTTTTTCACCCAGAGAGTTGTGAATCTGCGGAATTCCCTGCCACAGAGGGCAGTGGAGGCCAAGTCACTGGATGGATTTAAGAGAGAGCCAGATAGAGCTCCAGGGGCTCGTGGAGTCAAGGGATATGGGGAGAAGGCAGGCACGGGTTATTGATTGGGGACGATCAGCCATGATCACAATGAATGACGGTGCTGGCTCGAAGGGCTGAATGGCCTCCTCCAGCACCTATTGTCTATGTTTCTATTAGTGCTAACGGAATCAGGGGATATGGGGAGAAAGCAGGAACGGGGTACTGATTGTGGATGATCAGCCATGATCATGTTGAATGGCGATGCTGGCTCGAAGGGCCGAATGGCCTCCTCCACCTGTTTTCCATGGTTTGTTTCCATGTTTGTTTCCACGATTGTTTCCATGTGTCCGCAGGGAGCTGACCTTGAACGAGCCGCCTCGGACCTGCTGGTCTGGGTTGTGTGGACACCCCCAGGTGGTCACCCAAGTCCACGTTGTTGCTGCCAGCGGCCTGGCCGCCCAGGATGGCGCCACAGGTAACTCGGGCAACCCCCCCCCCCCGTGTCCACCTGACACACCTAACCTCAGGTAACCCCTTGCTTTCCCACCCCCTCCCCCTTCCCAGTTCTCCCACCTGTCTGACTGTCTCCGTCTACATTCTATCTGAAGAAGGGTTTCGGCCCGAAGGTATAGGTGACGTTTCGGGTCGAACCTGTCCCATCCATGTATCAGTCCAACTGTTTCTTAAACGTTGGGATAGTCCCAGCCTCAACTACCTCCTCTGGCAGCTTGTTCCATGCACCCACCACCCTTTGTGTGAAAAAGCTACCTCAGATTCTTATCAAATTCTTCAGTCTGAAGAAGGGTCTCGACCCGAAACGCTCCATGGATGCTGCCTCACCCGCTGAGTTTCTCCAGCATTTTTGTCTACCTTCAATTTTCCAGCATCTGCAGTTCATAAAAACATAGACAATATGTGCAGGAGTAGGCCATTCGGCCCTTCGAGCCTGCACCGCCATTCAATATGATCATGGCTGATCATCCAACTCAGTATCCCGTACCTGCCTTCTCTCCATACCCTCTGATCCCCTTAGCCACAAGGGCCACATCTAACTCCCTCTTAAATATAGCCAATGAACTGGCCTCAACTACCCTCTGTGGCAGAGAGTTCCAGAGACCCACCACTCTCTGTGTGAAAAAAGTCCTTCTCATCTCGGTCCTAAAGGATTTCCCCCTTATCCTTAAGCTGTGACCCCTTGTCCTGGACCTCCCCAACATCGGGAACAATCTTCCTGCATCTCGCCTGTCCAACCCCTTAAGAATTTTGTAATAAGATCCCCTCTCAATCTCCTAAATTCTAGAGAGTATAAACCGAGGGTATCCAGTCTTTCTTCATAAGACAGTCCTGACATCCCAGGAATCAGTCTGGTGAACCTTCTCTGCACTCCCTCTATGGCAATAACGTCCTTCCTCAGATTTGGAGACCAGAACTGTACGCAATACTCCAGGTGTGGCCTCACCAAGACCCTGTACAACTGCAGTAGAACCTCCCTGCTCTTGTACTCAAATCATTTTGCTATGAATGCCAACATACCATTCGCTTTCTTCACTGCCTGTTGTACCTGCACGTCTGCTTTCAATGACTGGTGTACCATGACACCC
The DNA here is from genome assembly GCA_963514005.1 of Raja brachyura. The sequence continues at coordinate 4,467,808 of OY740786.1, forward strand.
AGGTCGCGCTGCATCTCCCCTTTTCCTAATCGGCCACCATTTAGATGCTAAATGGTGTTCCTTCTTATACATTCTTCTACAGTCCGAAGAAGGGTCTCGACCCGAAACCTCACCCATTCCTTCTCTCCAGAGATGCTGCCTGTCCCGCTGAGTTACTCCAGCATTTTGCGTCTACCTTCGATTTTATCCAGCATCTGCAGTTCTTTCTGGTATATTTCATCTCTGTTTGCTTTGTTGCCCCCTTCTCCCACCTAGCAATGACCTATTCTCCTTGATCACCACCCCCTTTGTCCCGTTTTCACACCTTACCCTTCCTTATCTCCGTATCGCCCACTCCCCTGACATCAGTCTGAAGGAGGGTCTCGACCCGAAACCTCACCCGTTCCTTCTCTCCAGAGATGCTGCCTGTCCCGCTGAGTTACTCCAGCATTTTGCGTCTACCTTGGATTTAAACCAGCATCTGCAGTTCTCCCCTGCACACTGGCATTGTGAAAGTGGTTTAAGCGAACCCATGGTGCAGTGGTCTGCAACCATGGACTGTAATATGAAGGAGCCTTAAAAGTGTGAAAAGAATTAAAAGTGGCCCGAGGAAAGTAATTTTTAAACACAGCATGTTGTTGGTTTGGAGACAGACCCTTCGGCCCTACTTGCCCATGCTGACCGACAGAGATCAACGTTCACTGCCCCAGACCGCCACCTTGTGGATATTCCCATTCGCTACATCTCTCTCCTTGCCTTCATGTGTGGGAAGGAACTGCAGATAGAATCATAGACAATAGGTGCAGGAGTAGGCCATTCGGCCCTTCGAGCCAGCACCGCCATTCAATGTGACCATGGCTGATCATCCAACTCAGTATCCCGTACCTGCCTTCTCTCCATACCCCCTGATCCCTTTATCCACAAGGGCCACATCTAACTCCCTCTTAAATATAGCCAATGAACTGGCCACAACTACCCTCTGTGGCAGAGAATTCCAGAGACCCACCACTCTCTGTGTGAAAAATGATTTTCTCATCTCGGTCCTAAAGGATTTCCCCCTTATCCTTCAGCTGTGACCCCTTGTCCTGGACCTCCCCAACATCGGGAACAATCTTCCTGCCCAACCGCTTAAGAATTTTGTAAGTCTCCATGAGATCCCCCCTCAATCTCCTAAATTCCAGCGAGTACAAGCCGAGTCTATCCAGTCTTTCTTCATATGGAAGTCCTGCCATCCCAGGAATCAGTCGGGTGAATCTTCTCTGTACCCCCTCTATGGCAAGGATGTTTTTCCTCAGATTTGGAGACCAAAACTGTACGCAATACTCCAGGTGTGGCCTCACCAAAACCCTGTACAACTGCAGTAGAACCTCCCTGCTCCTATACTCAAATCCTTTCGCTATGAATGCTAACATACCATTTGCTTTCTTCACTGCCTGCTGCACCTGCATGCCTACTTTCAATGACTGGTGTACCATGACACCCAGGTCTCGTTGCATCTCCCCTTTTCCTAATCGGCCACCATTCAGATAATAATCTACCCTGCTGTTTTTGCCACCAAAGTGGATAACCTCACATTTATCCACATTATACTGCATCTGCCATGCATTTGCCCATTCACTCAGCCTATCCAAGTCACCTTGCAGCCTCCTAGCATCTTCCTCACAGGTAACACTGCCCCCCAGCTTTGTGTCATATAACCATATAACAATTACAGCACGGAAACAGGCCTTCTCGGCCCTTCCAGTCCGTGCCGACCATTTATTTTCCCCTAGTCCCATCTACCTGCACTCAGACCATACCCCTCCATTCCCTTCCCGTCCATATACCTATCCACTTTACTTTTAAATGTTAAAATCGATCCTGCCTCCACCACTTCTGCAGGAAGATCATTCCACACAGCCACCACTCTCTGACTAAAGAAGTTCCCCCTCATGTTACCCCTAAACCTCTGTCCCTTAATTCTCATGTCATGCCCTCTTGTTCGAATCTTTCCTACCCTCAATGGGAAAAGCTTATCCACGTCAACTCTGTCTATCCCTTTCATCATTTTAAAGACCTCAATCAAGTCCCCCCTTAACCTTCTGCGCTCCAAAGAATAAAGACCTAACTCGTTCAACCTTTCTCTGTAACTTAGCTGCTGGAACCCAGGCAACATTCTAGTAAATCTCCTCTGTACTCTCTCTATTTTGTTGACATCCTTCCTATAATTAGGCGACCAAAATTGTACACCATACTCCAGAATTGGTCTCACCAATGCCTTGTACAATTTTAACATTACTTCCCTACTCCTATATTCAATGCTCTGATTTATAAAGGCCAGCACACCAAAAGCTTTCTTTACCACCCTATCTACATGCGATTCCACCTTCAGGGAACTATGCACAGTTATTCCTAGATCCCTCTGTTCCACAGCATTCCTCAATTCCCTACCATTTACCATGTGTCATCGTGTCAGATGCTGGTTTGCATGGGAGATAGACACAAATTGCTGGAGTGACTCAGCGGGACAGGCAGCGTCTGTGCATAGAAGGAACGGGTGACGTTTCGGGTCGGGTCTGTATTGCCTGACACTCCTGCAGCTCCTCTGTTCCAACTTCCACCCCTCCCCACCATGCCCGACAATCAGTCCGAAGAAGGGGCCTAAATAATGCCCCTGTCCCACTTAGGAAACCTGAACGGAAACCTCTGGAGACTTTGCGCCCCACCCAAGGTTTACGTGCGGTTCCCGGAGGTGTTTGTCCTCCGGCAACCACCTTCAACTAGCATCGCAACCGGCTTCCACTAAAAAAATTTCCGATTTTTAAAACGGAAACCACTTTCGACCGTTAGGGAGACTGACGAAAACCTCCGGGAACCGCGCGGAAACCTTGGGTGGGGCGCAAATTCTCCAGAGGTTTCCGTTCAGGTTTCCTAAGTGGGACAGGGTGCCTGAGAGCTTCTGGAGCCCAGTGTAGTTCTGGATACTGATGGTGTCCCTCTGTGCCTGTGGCAGGAGCTGATCCCTACGTGATTATCCGGTGCGGGAGGCAGAAGGTGAGGTCACACATTCACAAGGACACGTTGAACCCCGAGTTTAACGTGAAGGGGATCTTCTACAGGGAGAATGCCAAGTCTCCCATCCACATCGAGGTAAGAGCGAACTGACCCCACCCCCTTCTCTGCCCATCCCCCCCTCTATCCCCCTCTCTATATATCTCCCTCTCTCTCTCTATCCCCCCTCTCTATATCCCCCCCCTCTCTATATCCCCCCCTCTCTCTATATCCCCCCCCCTCTCTATATCCCCCCCTCTCTCTATATCCCCCCCTCTCTCTATATCCCCCCCTCTCTATATCCCCCCCCCTCTCTATATCCCCCCCCCTCTCTATATCCCCCCCTCTCTCTATATCCCCCCCTCTCTCTATATCCCCCCCTCTCTCTATATCCCCCCTCTCTCCATATCCCCCCCTCTCTATATATCTCCCTCTCTCTCTATCCCCCCTCTCTCTATCCCCCCCTCTCTCTCTATCCCCCCTCTCTATATCCCCCCCTCTCTATATCCCCCCCTCTCTCTATATCCCCCCTCTCTCTATATCCCCCCCTCTCTCTATATCCCCCCCTCTCTCTATATCCCCCCCTCTCTCTATATCCCCCCCTCTCTCTATATCCCCCCCTCTCTCTATATCCCCCCCTCTCTCTATATCCCCCCCTCTCTCTATATCCCCCCCTCTCTCTATATCCCCCCCTCTCTCTATATCCCCCCCTCTCTATATCCCCCCCTCTCTATATCCCCCCCTCTCTATATCCCCCCCCTCTCTATATCCCCCCCTCTCTCTATATCCCCCCCTCTCTCTATATCCCCCCCGCTCTCTATATCCCCCCCTCTCTATATCCCCCCCTCTCTCTATATCCCCCCTCTCTCTATATCCCCCCCTCTCTCTATATCCCCCCCTCTCTATCCCCCCCCCTCTCTCTATATCCCCCCCTCTCTCTATATCCCCCCCTCTCTCTATATCCCCCCCTCTCTCTATATCCCCCCTCTCTCTATATCCCCCCCTCTCTCTATATCCCCCCCTCTCTCTATATCCCCCCCTCTCTCTATATCCCCCCCTCTCTATCCCCCCCCCCTCTCTCTATATCCCCCCCTCTCTCTATATCCCCCCCTCTCTCTATATCCCCCCCTCTCTCTATATCCCCCCCTCTCTCTATATCCCCCCCTCTCTATCCCCCCCCCCTCTCTCTATATCCCCCCCTCTCTCTATATCCCCTCTCTCTCTATATCCCCCCTCTCTCTATATCCCCCTCTCTCTCTATATCCCCTCTCTCTAT
>OY740786.1:4472292-4589792 GCA_963514005.1 Raja brachyura
TCCCCCCCCTCTCTCTATATCCCCCCCCTCTCTATATCCCCCCCTCTCTCTATATCCCCCCCTCTCTCTCTATCCCCCCCTCTCTCTCTATCCCCCCTCTCTATATCCCCCCCTCTCTCTATATCCCCCCCTCTCTCTCTATCCCCCCTCTCTATATCCCCCCCTCTCTCTATATCCCCCCCTCTCTCTCTATCCCCCCCTCTCTCTCTATCCCCCCTCTCTATATCCCCCCCCTCTCTCTATATCCCCCCTCTCTCTATATCCCCCCTCTCTCTATATCCCCCCCTCTCTATATCCCCCCCCTCTCTATATCCCCCCCCTCTCTATATCCCCCCTCTCTCTATATCCCCCCCTCTCTCTATATCCCCCCCTCTCTCTATATCCCCCCCTCTCTCTATATCCCCCCCTCTCTCTATATCCCCCCCCTCTCTCTATATCCCCCCCTCTCTCTATATCCCCCCCTCTCTCTATATCCCCCTCTCTCTATATCCCCCTCTTCTATATCCCCCCCTCTCTCTATATTTCCCCCCCTCTCTCTATATCCCCCCCTCTCTCTATATCCCCCCCCCTCTCTATATCCCCTCTCTCTCTATATCCCCTCTCTCTCTATATCCCCCCTCTCTCTATATCCCCCCTCTCTCTATATCCCCCCTCTCTCTATATCCCCCCCCTCTCTCTATATCCCCCCCCTCTCTCTATATCCCCCCCCTCTCTCTATATCCCCCCCCTCTCTATATCCCCCCCTCTCTATATCCCCCCTCTCTCTATATCCCCCCTCTCTATATCTCCCTCTCTCTCTCTATCCCCCCTCTCTCTATCCCCCTCTCTATATCCACCCCTCTCTCTATATCCCCCCCTCTCTCTATATCCCCCCCCTCTCTCTATATCCCCCCCCTCTCTCTATATCCCCCCCCTCTCTCTCTATCCCCCCTCTCTCTATATCCCCCCTCTCTCTATATCCCCCCTCTCTATATCCCCCCCCCCTCTCTATATCCCCCCTCTCTCTATATCCCCCCCTCTCTCTATATCCCCCCCTCTCTATATCCCCCCCTCTCTCTATATCCCCCCTCTCTCTATATCCCCCCCTCTCTCTATATCCCCCCCTCTCTCTATCCCCCCCCTCTCTCTATCCCCCCTCTCTATATCCCCCCCCCTCTCTATATCCCCCCCTCTCTCTATATCCCCCCCTCTCTCTATATCCCCCCTCTCTATATCCCCCCCCCTCTCTATATCCCCCCCTCTCTCTATATCCCCCCCTCTCTCTATATCCCCCCTCTCTATATCCCCCCCCTCTCTCTATCCCCCCCTCTCTCTCTATCCCCCCCTCTCTCTCTATCCCCCCCTCTCTCTCTATCCCCTCTCTCTCTATCCCCCCTCTCTATATCCCCCCCTCTCTCTATATCCCCCCTCTCTATATCCCCCCCCTCTCTATATCCCCCCCTCTCTCTATATCCCCCCCTCTCTCTATATCCCCCCTCTCTATATCCCCCCCCTCTCTATATCCCCCCCTCTCTCTATATCCCCCCCTCTCTCTCTATCCCCCCCTCTCTCTCTATCCCCTCTCTCTCTATCCCCCCCTCTCTATCCCCCCCTCTCTATCCCCCCCTCTCTATCCCCCCCCTCTCTCTCTATATCCCCCCCTCTCTCTCTATATCCCCCTCTCTCTCTATATCCCCCCTCTCTATCCCCCCCTCTCTCTCTATCCCCCCCTCTCTCTCTATCCCCCCCCTCTCTATCCCCCCCTCTCTATCCCCCCCCTCTCTATCCCCCCCCTCTCTATCCCCCCCTCTCTATCCCCCCCTCTCTATTCCCCCCCTCTCTCTCTACCCCCCCCCCCCCCCCCCCCCTCTGCCTCCACCGCCTTCTGAGGCAGGGAATTCCACAGACTCACAACTCTATGGATAGAGGAGCGGGACCAATGATTACATTTACAAAGTAATTTGAACCAGAAACAGGCCATTCGGCCCACGGTGTCCGTGCCGAACACGATGCCAAGTTAAACATCATCGTGAAGGTTCTCTCCGCTGTATTAGATGAAGCATCGATGCGATGCGATCGAACTTTATTGATCCCAGGGAGGGAAATTGATCATAAAACGCACAAGATACGTCAAACATGAAATTAAAGTGAGGAGTGGAAAGGATTGGGGGACATGCAAAGATTGGGGAGTGAAGGGTGGGAGGCGGTGGGGGGGGGGGGGGGGGGGGGGGGGGGGGGGGAGTCAGTCTCAGTCTACTCCAAGGCAGAATGGGGAGGAGTTGTCCAGTTTGATAGCCACAGGGAAGAAGGATCTCCTGTGGCGATCTGTGCTACATCTTGGTGGGACCAGTCTGTTGCTGAAGATGCTCCTAGAAACATGGAAAGATAGGTGCAGGAGTAGGCCATTCGGCCCTTCGAGCCTGCACCGCCATTCAATGTGATCATGGCTGATCATCCAACTCAGTATCCCGTACCTGCCTTCTCTCCATACCCCCTGATCCCTTTAGCCACAAGTGCCACATCTAACGCCCTCTTAAATATAGCTAATGAACTGGCCTCAACTACCTTCTGTGGCAGAGAATTCCAGAGACTCACCACTCTCTGTGTGAAGAATGTTTTCCTCATCTCGGTCCTAAAGGAATTCCCCCCTTATCCGTAGACTGTGACCCCTTGTCCTGGACTCCCCCAACATCGGGAACAATCTTCCAGCATCTAGCCTGTCCAACCCCTTAAGAATTTTGTAAGTTAAGTAAGTAAGTAAAATTCCCTCAGGTTGACCAGTGTGCCACGGAGGGGGTGCAGCTGTATTGTCCAGGATGCTCCGCAGTTTGAGGAGCATCCTCCCCTCCAAGACCAACCTCCCGTGAATCCAACTCCGACTACGCCCCCCCCCCCCCCCCCCCCGGACGGAGCCGGCCTTCGCCCTCCTGCCCCGGCACCCTGCAGCGTAGAAGACCGCACCGGCCACCACCGATTGGTAGAACATCTGCAGCATCTTACTGCAGATGTTGAAGGAGCGGCGCCTCCTCAAAAAAGTACAGCCGGCTCTGTCCCTTCTTGGACAGGGCCCCAGCGTTCCTGGACCAGGAATAAGGATAAGGATTTAAGAATAAGGGGCAAGAACGGACACGAGGAAACACTTTTTCTCACAGAGAGTTGTGAGTCTGTGGAATTCTCTGCCTCGGAGGGCGGTGAAGGCTGGTTCTCTGGATGCTTTCAAGAGAGAGCTAGATAATGCTCTTCAAAATAGCAGAGTCAGGGGATATGGGGAGAAGGCAGGAACGGGGTACTCATTGGGGATGATCAGCCATGAAACGTTCCCGATGTTGGGGAAGTCCAGGACATATAGAGAGTACAGAGGAGATTTACTAGAATGTTGCCTGGGTTCCAGCAACTAAGTTACAGAGAAAGGTTGAACAAGTTAGGTCTTTATTCTTTGGAGCGCAGAAGGTTAAGGGGGGACTCGATTGAGGTCTTAGGACGTACATGGTAAATGGTAGGGAATTGAGGAATGCTGTGGAACAGAGGGATCTAGGAATAACTGTGCATAGTTCCCTGAAGGTGGAATCACATGTAGATAGGGTGGTAAAGAAAGCTTTTGGTGTGCTGGCCTTTATAAAACAGAGCATTGAATATAGGAGTAGGGAAGTAATGTTAAAATTGTACAAGGCATTGGTGAGACCAATTCTGGAGTATGGTGTACAATTTTGGTCGCCTAATTATAGGAAGGATGTCAACAAAATAGAGAGAGTACAGAGGAGATTTACTAGAATGTTGCCTGGGTTCCAGCAACTAAGTTACAGAGAAAGGTTGAACAAGTTAGGTCTTTATTCTTTGGAGCGCAGAAGGTTAAGGGGGGACTTGATTGAGGTCTTTAAAATGATGAAAGGGATAGACAGAGTTGACGTGGATAAGCTTTTCCCATTGAGGGTAGGGAAGATTCAAACAAGACGGCATGACATGAGAATTAAGGGACAGAAGTTTAGGAGTAACATGAGGGGGAACTTCTTTACTCAGAGAGTGGTGGCTGTGTGGAATGATCTTCCAGCAGAAGTGGTGGAGGCAGGATCGATTTTAACATTTAAAAGTAAAGTGGATAGGTATATGGACGGGAAGGGAATGGAGGGGTATGGTCTGAGTGCAGGTAGATGGGACTAGGGGAAAATAAATGGTCGGCACGGACTGGAAGGGCCAAGAGGGCCTGTTTCTGTGCTGTAATTGTTATATGGTTATATGGGTCACAGCTTAAGGATAAGGGGGAAATCCTTTAGGACCAAGATGAGAAGGACTTTTTTCACACAGAGAGTGGTGGGTCTCTGGAACTCTCTGCCACAGAGGGTAGTTGAGGCCAGTTCATTGGCTATATTTAAGAGGGAGTTAGATGTGGCCCTTGTGGCTAAGGGGATCAGAGGGTATGGAGAGAAGGCAGGTACGGGATACTGAGTTGGATGATCAACCATGATCACATTGAATGGCGGTGCAGGCTCGAAGGGCCGAATGGCCTACTCCTGCACCTATTGTCTATTGTCTAGTCCAGTTTCCTGTCCAGGTACACTCCAAGATATTTGTACTCCCTGGTAAACATTCTTGCGTGCAGTGGTATGCTGATAGAATGGAGCGGCTGGGCTTGTCTACACTGGAGTTTAGAAGGATGAGAGGGGATCTCATTGAAACATATAAGATTGTTAAGGGCTTGGACACGCTAGGGGCAGGAAACGTGTTCCCGATGTTGGAGGAATCCAGAACCAGGGGCCACAGTTTAAGAATAAGGGGTAGGCCATTTAGAACGGAGACGAGGAAACACTTTTTCTCACAGAGAGTGGTGAGTCTGTGGAATTCTCTGCCTCAGAGGCTGAATTTTGTGATTTTTCAGCCATGACCGAAGGGGGCCTAAGAAAGATTGTCTGTTGTCTATTGGAGTCTCCCATTGGAAAAATGTTCCCAATGTTGGGAGAGTCCAGAACCAGGGGCCACAGCCTTAGAATAAAGGTGAGGTCATTTAAGACTGAGGTGAGAAAAAACTTTTTCACCCAGAGAGTTGTGAATTTGTGGAATTCCCTGTCACAGAGGGCAGTGGAGGCCAAATCACTGGATGGATTTAAGAGAGAGTTAGATAGAGCTCTAGGGGCTGGTGGAGTCAAGGGATATGGGGAGAAGGCAGGCACGGGTTATTGATTGGGGACAATCAGCCATGATCACAATGAATGGTGGTGCTGGCTCGAAGGGCCGAATGGCCTCCTCCTGCACCTATTTTCTATGTTTCTATGACTGTCATATGTTGAGAGAATGGAGTGGCTGGGCTTGTACACTCTGGAGTTTAGAAGGATGAGAGGGAATAGAAACATAGAAACATAGACAATAGGTGCAGGAGTAGGCCATTCGGCCCTTCGAGCCTGCACTGCCATTCAATGTGATCATGGCTGATCATCCAACTCAGTATCCCGTACCTGCCTTCTCTCCATACCCTCTGATCCCCTTAGCCACAAGGGCCACATCTAACTCCCTCTTAAATATAGCCAATGAACTGGCCTCAACTACCTTCTGTGGCAGAGAGTTCCAGAGACCCACCACTCTCTGTGTAAAAAATGTTCTTCTCATCTCGGTCTGAAAAGACTTCCCCCTTATCCTTAAACTGTGACCCCTTGTCCTGGACCTCCCCAACATCGGGAACAATCATCCTGCATCCAGCCTGTACAACCCCTTAAGAATTTTGTAAGTTTCTATAAGATCCCCTCTCAATCTCCTAAATTCTAGAGAGTATAAACCGAATCTATGCAGTCTTTGTTCATAAGACAGTCCTGACATCCCAGGAATCAGTCTGGTGAACCTTCTCTGCACTCCCTCTATGGCAATAATGTCCTTCCTCAGATTTGGAGACCAGAACGGTACGCAATACTCCAGGTGTGGCCTCACCAAGACCCTATACAATTGAAGTAGAACCTCCCTGCTCCTATACTCAAATCCTTTTGCTATGAAAGCTATTGAAGATTACTTAAGGATTGGACAAGCTAGAAGCAGGAAACACGTTCCCGATGTTGGGGGAGTCCAGAACCAGGAATAAGGGGTAAGCCATTTAGAACGCAGATGATTTCTATGTTTTTTTTTGTGTTTTGTGTAGATCTGGAACAGTAACGTGTTCAAAGACCAGTTCCTGGGGCAGGTGACACTCCTGGCCGACCCCGGCGACCTCCAGCCCCATCACACCCTCCACCTGAGGGGCAAGGGCAACAACCAGGGCAACGACCTCCCTGGGACCATCAGTATCAACGTTAGCAGCAGCAACGAACTGGCCAGCATCTAACCTCCTCCCCTCTCCAGGCCACCACCGCCCTCTGCTGGCGGGGAGAGTCGGGGAGGGGGGAGGAGGGGTGGGTGGATAGAATCGTAGACTCGTACAGTACGCAAACCGGCCCTTCGGCCCAACTTGCCCACACCGACCAATGTGCCCAATCTACACTAGTCCCAGGTCGACAAAAAATGCTGGAGAAACTCGGCGGGTGCGGCATGGTGGGATCTCATCCCAACCCTGGCTGGGATTGGTGGGATCTCAACCCCAAGCCTTGCTGGGATTGGTGGGATCTCAACCCCAACCCTGGCTGGGATTGGTGGGATCTCAACCAACCCTCGCTGGGATTGGTGGGATCTCAACCCCAACCCTGGCTGGGATTGGTGCGTTCTCATCCCAACCCTTGCTGGGATTGGAGGGATCTCAGCCCAACCCTGGCTGGGATTGGTGGGATCTCAGCCCAACCCTGGCTGGGATTGGTGAGATCTCAGCCCAACCCTTGCTGGGATTGGTGGGATCTCAACCCCACCCTTCCTGTGATTGGTGGGATCTGAACCCCAAACCTGGCTGGGATTGGTGGGATCTCAACCCCAACCCTTCCTGTGATTGGTGGGATCTCAACCCCAAACCTGGCTGGGATTGGTGGGATCTCAACCCAACCCTCACTGGGATTGATGGGATCTCAACCCCAACCCTTGCTGGGATTGGTGGGATCTCAACCCCAACCCTTGCTGGGATTGGTGGGATCCCAACCCTAGCTGGGATTGGTGGAATATCCATTGCCCATTCTGTGATTGGTGAGAATTTCGACTTTTCCTTTCCCTGCGATTGGTGGGACTCCCACTCCACTTCTCTGTGATTGGTGGGGCGACCACGTTTTCCTTTCCTGTGATTGGTGCATCTCCAACTTCTCCTTCCCTGTGATTGGTGGATCTCCCTCTTCTGTGATTGGTGGATCTCCCTCCTCCTCCTTGTGATTGGTGGATCTTCCACTATCTTTCCCTGTGATTGGTGGATCTCCCTCTGCCCCCCCCCCCCCACCCCCCACCTCTCTGTGATTGGTGGGGCGAGTCCATACATTGACCCCATGGGTGGGGAGGTCCACACATCCCCCCCAATGACACTAACGTCCCGCTGAGTGACTCCAGCATTTTGGGTCTGTTAATACCGGGGCGGTGAGGATGGGTCTGCCTGAGTCAGGAGGTTATATATGTCTCACTCAGATAATACACACTGTCCGTCCTTCCGTTCCCCCCCCCCCCCCCCCCCCCCCCCCCCTCCCACCGGCTCTCTCTGTGGCCTTCAGTAGCTTTTTTTTGGGGGGGGTGGGGGGAGATTGGGGAGAGCTTGTGGACCCCATCAGTCCATACAAATTACAAGAGAGAAACTTAACAAATTAGGTGCACGAAATGCCTTAAAAGTCGCGCGGACCTCAAACCTCGGAGCCCAGCATGTTGTCTTGCTGGGCGCAAAACGCTGGAGTAACTCAGCAGGCCAGGCAGAGAAACATCAAGAGAAACGCATGTGATTGTCATCCCAGCGAGCATTCTAAGCTTCGAGGCATCACCTGGCATACCTGTTCACTGCATTGATCTACGCACTGATGCTGAACCACTTTGACCGCAGCCATGCGCACTTGCTGATGCACCTTGGGAACGCGACCTTTTTTTTTAACCGAGTCTGCTCCGTTCAAGAAAACGCCTTTCGGTTTAGTGTCAAAGTCAAACAAGTCAAACAAACTTTATTGTCATTTAGAAATACATCGATATATGCCGTTCCAAACGGAATTCCGTTGCATTTGGCTCCTCGTACAACACGATAATTAACAGAAGGATAAACATGGATAAAAGGATAAATAGACAATGGTGGCAGCCCATTACATGGCATTCAGGAGTCCGATGGCTCGTGGGAAGAAGCTGTTGCAGAACCTTGATGTTCTGCTCCTTATGCTGCGATATCTTTTGCCCGAGGGCAGCAGAGTGAACAGTCCGTGATGGAGATGTGTGGGGTCTTTTATAATACTGCTGGCCTTAGACACGCAACGTTTGGTCGCAATATCCCCGATTGAGGGGAGAGCGGTCCCAATGATTTTTTCCGCTGTCCTCACCACTCTCTGCACGGACTTCCAGTCGGAGGCTTTACAGTCCCCAAACCAGACAGAGATACAGCTGGTCAGAATACTCTCTTTGGTGCCCCTGTAGAAAGTGGTGAGGACGGGATGGGGGAGGTGAGCTCTTCTCATCCGGCGCAGAAAGTGCAGTGTCGAGATACAGCACAGCAACAGGCCCCCTTCGTCCCACCGCGCCCATCGATCGCCCCACGTGCACGAGCATCATCCTACGCGGGCGCGTTAGGGGACAGTTTACAATTTCACCGAAGCCGATTAACCTACAAACCCACTCATCTTTGGAGTGTGGGAGGAAACCGGAGATCTCGGAGAAAACCCACGCAGGTCACGGGGAGAACGTGCAAACTCCGCACAGGCAGCACCCGCGGTCAGGATTGAACCTGGCGCTGAGAGGCAGCGACTCTACCGCTGCGCCACCTTGGCTCGGGAACCTTCGTCAGACCGACTCGAAACGTCACCCATCCACGTTCTCCACAGATGCTGCCTGACCCGCTGAGTTACTCCAGCACTCTGTGAAACGTCACCTATCCATGTTCTCCACAGATGCTGCCTGACCCGCTGAGTTACTCCAGCACTCTGTGAAACGTCACCTATCCATGTTCTCCACAGATGCTGCCTGACCCGCTGAGTTACTCCAGCACTCTGTGAAACGTCACCTATCCATGTTCTCCACAGATGCTGCCTGACCCGCTGAGTTACTCAAGCGCTCTGTGTCTTTTTATCATGATTGCCATTGCCTCCGAGGGGGTCATTCTGTCGTTTACCAGTGTCCGTCGAAATATTATTCCCTGAATATCTCCCGTGTTTACGAGCTGCTTGGAGCATCCTGCGTAAAGAGAAAAACATGTATGTTACATATAACTGTGGTATGTTTGCATGTGTGCCATTAGACTCTCATTTATCTGGCCAGGGTTATGTGGGACGAGTAGCTGGGCAGGTAGTCAACTTGACCTGCGCAGATCTGACTGTGTCGCCTGCAAACCCTTCACAGAATCGTAAGACATTGACTGAGAACCACTGATAGCCCACCAGTCGAAGCCACTTTCTGTCACACGCTGAGAGAATGGAGCGGCTGGGCTTGTACACTCTGGAGTTCAGAAGGATGAGAGGGGATCTTATCGAAACTATACAAGATTATTAAGGGTTTGGACACGCTAGAGGCAGGAAACATGTTCCCGTTGTTGGGGGAGTCCAGAACCAGGGGCCACACACAGTTTAAGAATAAGGAGTAAGCCATTCACAACGGAGACGAGGAAACACAGAGAGTGGTGAGTCTGTGGAATTCTCTGCCTCAGAGGGCGGTGGTGGCCGGTTCTCTGGATAGTTTCAAGAGAGAGCTGGATAGGGATATTCTTAAAAATAGCGGAGTCAGGGGATATGGGGAGAAGGCAGGAATGGGGTACTGATTGGGGATGATCAGCCATGATCACATTGAATGGCGGCTGCTGGCTCGAAGGGCCGAATGGCCTACTCCTGCACTTATTGTCTATTCCAGTTTTAGTTCCGAGCCACAGCATTGGACCCACCGAGTCCACTATCCCCCTCACCCCTTCACACCGGTTCTGCGTTGTCCCACTTTCCCAGCCCCTCGCGGGTGACAGGCCATTCGGCCCCATCAGGCCTACTCCCCCATTCAAGCGCGGCTGATACCCACCTCTCCCTCCCAACCCCATTCTCCTGCCTTCTCCCCCCAAAAAAATAAGGGTTGATCCAGGATTTGAACCCTCGACCTCTTGTACCCTGAGCAAGAATCATACCCCCTTGACCACTCCCCCCCCCCCCCCCCCCCACGCACTAGGGAGGATTTCTACATAGTCATGGGGTCTCGCAGCATGGAAACAGGCCCTTCGGCCCATCCGGTCCATGCAGTTTGTCCCTGCAGTGTGAACCAGCGTCTGCAGTTCCTAGCTACATAGGTGAATCTCGACAGCCCGCACACAATCCATATCCGTCCATTCCCTGCGTATGCGAGTGCCTGTTTGAATTCCACTGTGCCAGCCGATTCTGTCCCATCAGCCAAAGAAGGTTTACAAACCGTGTGAATTAAGATGGGGAGAAAGTTTCTCTAACTGTTGATTTCACCAACTTCAAGTAGCCCCCGTCTCCCCAGCCTATTCATACCAGGTTCAAAGTGGTCTCGTTCACTCTCATTGTCTGGAACTCGTTTTCACCTAGCTCACTCACGACTAACAATGGCCAGTCTTTTTTTTTTAATCATAGTTACTTTTTTTGCAAATCTTTCATTCATTTGTTCCACATCACCGTCTATATCTCTCGTTTCCCCCCCCCCCCAACTCTCAGTCCGGAGAAGGGTCTCGATCCGAAACGTCACCTATTCTCTTTTCTCCGGAGATGCTGCCTGACCCGCTGAGTTACTCCAGCTCTCTTGAGGGATAAATACCTTATTGTTAGGTCTTTATTCTTTGGAGCGCAGAAGGTTAAGGGGGGACTTGATTGAGGTCTTTAAAATGATGAAAGGGATAGACAGAGTTGACGTGGATAAGCTTTTCCCATTGAGGGTAGGGAAGATTCAAGCAAGAGGGCATGACATGAGAATTAAGGGACAGAAGTTTAGGGGTAACATGAGGGGGAACTTCTTTACGCAGAGAGTGGTGGCTGTGTGGAATGATCTTCCTGCAGAAGTGGTGGAGGCAGGATCGATTTTAACATTTAAAAGTAAAGTGGATAGGTATATGGACGGGAAGGGAATGGAGGGGTATGGTCTGAGTGCAGGTAGATGGGACTAGGGGAAAATAAATGGTCGGCACGGACTGGAAGGGCCGAGAAGGCCTGTTTCCGTGCTGTAATTGTTATATGTTAACACCTTTAGATGAAAGCAAGATATTAAGATTCCTTTTTTTAAAAAAAAATAGAAGTCGCCATTTCACACAATCTAGCAACATTTGCTCCTGTTCTTAACCCTTGAACTGCAGTTTGTGACACAATTGCTCAGTTTGGACGAGGCACAACTTGGGGGCAGCTATTGAAACATGTACAGAATAGTGAAAGGCCCGGATAGAGTGGATGTGGAGAGGATGTTTCCACTAGTGGGAGAGTCTAGGATTAGAGGGCACAGCCTCAGAATTAAAGGACGTTTTTTTTAGAAAGGAGATGAGGAGGAATTTCTTTCGTCAGAGGGTGGTGATTCTGTGGGATTCTTTGCCACGGGAGGTTGTGGAAGCCAGGTCTGCAGATATTTTTAAGGCAGAGGTGGATAGATTCTTGATGGCAGACAAAAACGCTGGAGAAACTCAGCGGGTGAGGCAGCATCTACGGAGCGAAGGAAATAGGTGACGTTTCGGGTCGAGACCCTTCAGACTGAGAGTCAGGGGAGAGGGAGACGAGAGATAGATAGATAGTGTCGGGGGTTTTGGGGAGAAGGCAGGAGAATGGGGGTTAGGAGGGAGAGATAGATCAGCCGTGATTGAATGGCGGTGTAGACTTGATGGGCCGAATGGCCTAATTCTGCTCCTATCCCTTATGAATTTCTGATAATCTGGAAATGCCTGACCCAAAGTGACTGGGAATGTCAAAAGGGGAGCGTTGCTGTCATCTGCTGGTGGAGTCTTCCCACTGCAGCCTGCTATATTCCTGCACATCCAGTGCCTTTTGCTGAATCCAACAGGATAGAGAATGAGGCAAGGAGACACTGTGGTCACAAGGAACTGAAAGATGCTGGTCTGCATAAAAGAACAAGAGTTGAGCATAGGAGCACGGAGGTCCTCCTGCAGTTGTACAGAGCCCTAGTGAGGCCACACCTGGAGTATTGTGTGCAGTTTTGGTCTGCTAATTTGAGGAAGGACATTCTTGCTATTGAGGGAGTGCAGCGTAGGTTCACCAGGTTAATTCCCGGGATGGCGGGACTGTCATATGCTGAGAGAATGGAGCGGCTGGGCTTGTACACTCTGGAATTCAGAAGGATGAGAGGGGATCTTATTGAAAAATATAAGATTAATAAGGGATTGGACACGCTAGAGGCAGGAAACATGTTCCCGATGTTGGGGGAGTCCAGAACCAGGGGCCACAGTTTAAGCATAAGGGGTAAGCCATTTAGAACGGAGACGAGGAAACACTTTTTCTCACAGAGAGTTGTGAGTCTGTGGAATTCTCTGCCACAGAGGGCGGTGGAGGCCAAATCACTGGATGTTTTCAAGAGTTAGATTTAGCTCTTAGGTCTAGATATTCTTAAAAAATAGCGGAGTCAGGGGATATGGGGAGAAGGCAGGAACGGGGTACTGATTGTGGATGATCAGCCGTGATCACATTGAATGGCGGTGCTGGCTCGAAGGGCCGAATGGCCTCCTCCTGCGCCTATTTTCCATGTTTCTGTGACGCAGTGCTGGAGTAACTCAGCGGGTCGGGCAGCATCTGTGGAGAACGTGGACAGGTTGTGGATGAGACACCAAGACGAGGTGTTGTCCGCTCGCTCAGAGTCGCTTTGCGGCAACAGCTACGGCAACAGATCGATCGGCCCATCTCACCCACGCTGCCCCGTCGAAGCCCGTCCCATTTTCCTGCATTAAACACGTAGCATAGACTCGCAGAGTGATACAGCGTGGAAACAGGCCCTTCGGCCCAACTTGCCCATACTGGCCAACATGTCCCATCCACACCAGTCCCACCTGCCTGCGCTTGGCCCATATCCCTCCACACCCTACTCTCCTATCCATGTACCTGTCTAACTGTTTCTTAAACGTTGGGGTAGTCCCAGCCTCAACTACCTCCTCTGGCAGCTCGTTCCATACACCCACCACCTGGTGAATGAAAACGCTGCCTCTCAGGTTCCTATTAATTTTTTTCCCTCTCACCGTAAGCCTATGTCCTTGATTCCCCTACTCTGGGTCAAAGACTCGCCCTATCTATCCCCATTCGGATTTTATATACTTCTGCGCACTTCAATATAGAATTCTTTGCCTCAGGCGACTGTGGAGGCCAAATCATTGGGTATTTTTATGGCAGTGATTCACAGATACTTGATTAGTACGGGTGTCAGGGGTTTTGGGATGAAGGCAGGAGAATGGGGTTGAGAGGGGAAGATTTCGACTGGGTGTGATTCAATGGCAAGAGTAGACTTGATGGGCCGATGGGCCAGAATCTGCTCCTATCACTTGTGAACATGATACTGCGCGGAAAGAGGCCTTTCGGCCCATTGAGTCCGTGCCGACCCCATCCACTAGCACTACCCTACACACCAGGGACAATTTACAATTCTACCAAAGCCAGTTAGCCGACAGACCTGCACGTCTTTGGAGTGTGGGAGGAAACCCACGCGGGTCACGGGGAGAGCGTGCAAACTCCGCACGGACTCCGAACCCGGCGGTGTAAAGGCAGCGACTCTACCGCTGCGCTGCCCGTACCTGAAACTGATTCCGGGTTTTTGGGGGAAGAGGTAGCGGGCTTCAATGTAGGGGAGGAGGGGGACAATCTTCCAATTCTGGCCGTGGTTCCTCGCAGTCAGACCTCCAGCAGTTACTGCCTCAGCTTTGACAAGCTCCCAGGCCTCATACACAGGCAAAAAACACCCCCGCACTATGCATGGAAACTCATTGAATCTTAACGTTCTACCGAGCTGTGGCATATTAAAGTGTTTTAACGTGTATTTTATATTATATGAAGGTTACACTCCAGTTAAGAAATAAACTATCAATACAGTTTTGAACTGGACTCGTTTCAAGTCATTATGTTAAAGAAGGAACTGCAGATGCTGGAGAATCGAGGGTTACACAAAAGGCTGGAGAAACTCAGCGGGTGCAGCAGCATCTAAGGAGCGAAGGAGATAGGCGACGTTTCGGGTCGAGACCCTTCTTCAAGTCAAGTCACTTTTATTTCTAAAGCACATTTAAAAAATAACTCTCGTTGGCCAAAGTGCTTTACATTGGTGGAGGTACTAACGTTATACAACAGTGGTTCGTAGATTAAGTACATACATGAACACATACATATAGCCCTCCCTCAGAGGACATCAAGTAAGGCTTGGGAGTTAAGGGCCTGCCCCACCAGCATGCAACTCTATGCGATGAGCGCGACCTAATGTGGTCGCTTGAGCCGTCTGGCGTCGCGGGGCCGGTCCCACTTGGATCGCCGGAGCCGTGCGGAATTGTGCGGAGTTCGTCCCGACATCGCGCGGGGCTCCGAAAAACTGACCGTGTTCAAAAATTCCGCGCGGCATCGGCTTGTCGGCTCGCAGTCGCCTCGACATTTACACACCGCCTCGACGTCGTGCCTCCGTGACCCTCTCTGTAGGTGCCTCCGTGGCCCTCTGTGTGTGTGTGTGCCTCTGTGCCCCTCTCTGTGTGCCCCTCTCTGTCCTGGCGAACCTACCTTTAAGACTTCGCTCCAAGTTCGCCTCACTTTGCGCCGCGTTGCGCCACTCACCCGACCTCCGCGCGGCCCTCGCTGCCGGTTTGGTCGCGCTTGCCGCATGCAGGCGGGAACGGCCCTGTACAGGGGATCACCCGACCTCCGCGCGGCCCCCGCTTCTAGTTTGATCGCGCTCAACGCATGGAGACGGATGCTGGTAGGACAGGCCCTTAAACCTCACTAACACATTAGTCAAGTCAAGTCACTTTTATTTCTAAAGCACATTTAAAAAACAACTCTCGTTGACCAAAGTGCTTTACATTGGTGGAGGTACTAACGTTATACAACAGTGGTTCGTAGATTAAGTACACACATACATACATATAGCCCTCGCTCAGAGGACATCAAGAAAGGCTTGAGAGTTAAGTCTGGACTTAAAGGAGTCGATGGAGGGGGCAGTTCTGTTGCTGTTCCACAGTCTAGAAGCTGCAACCGCAAAAACGTGCCTAGACCGCGGGATGTTCAGCAACCCCAAGTCGGCCGATCTGAGGGACCTGGAGGTGGTGCGGTGGGTGAGCAGACTTTTGATGTAGGTGGGGATGAGCCCGTTGAGGGTTTTGTAGACATAAAGGAGGAGCTTGAAATGTATTTGGAACCGCACAGGGAGCCAGTGGAGAGAGGGCAGGATCGGGGCGATGTGGTCCCTTTATCGGGTGCCCGTTTGGTTTAGAGATACAGCACGGAAACAGGCCCTTCGGCCCACCGAGTCCGCGCCGACCGGCGATCCCAGCACGCAATGGAGGCCATTTTCAACTGGAACTCTCTGCCACAGAGGGTAGTTGAGGCCAGTTCATTGGCTATATTTAAGAGGGAGTTAGATGTGGCCCTTGTGGCTAAGGGGATCAGAGGGTATGGAGAGAAGGCAGGTACGGGATACTGAGTTGGATGATCTGCCATGGTCATATTGAATGGCGGTGCAGGCTCGAAGGGCCGAATGGCCTACTCCTGCACCTAATTTCTATGTTTCAAGACCGAGAGATCTTATACACACTAGGGACAATTTATACAAATTAACCTACAAACCTGCACGTCTTTGGAGTACGGGAGGAAACCCCCGCAGGTCACGGGGAGAAAGTACCAACTCCGTACAGACAAGCGGCGGCAGTCAGGATCGAACCCGCGTCACTGGCTCTGTAGACATTGTAAGGCGAACAACTCTACCGCTGCTGCCCTTGGAGAGAGGGAATCGTGGGCTCATATACCCAATGGACAGAGGGCGTAGGGGCATATGATGAGCGTGTGACGGCACTGGGCCTGTACTCGCTGGAGTTTCGAAGGATGAGTGGGGACCTCATTGAAACTTACCAAACAATGAAAGGCCCGGGTAGAGTGGATGTGGGGAGGATGTTTCCACAGGTGGGAGAGTCTAGGACGCAGCCTGAGAGTTAAAGGACGTACCTTTAGAAAGTAGAGGAGAAGGAATTTCTTTGGTCAGAGGGTGGTGAATCTGTGGAATGGTCACAGGCAGCTGTGGAGGACAGGTCGATGGGTATTTTTAAGGTGAAGGCTGACAGATTCTTGATTAGTGCGGGTGTCAGGGGTTATGGGGGGAATGGGGTTAGGAGTGAAAGATGGATCAGCTATGAATGAGTGGCGGAAGGGCCGAATGGCCTAATTCTGTTCATATAACATGATATATACCAAGTGAATAGAGGCATCTGTATCCTGTGGACACAGGGAGGAGCAGCATTTGATGAGCATTTGTCGGCACAGGGCCTGCACTCGCTGGAGTTTAGAAGAACGAGGGGGGACCTTATTGAAACAGACAGAATGGTGAAAGACCTGGATAGAGTGGATGTGGAGAGGATCTTTGACTTCTTTAGCCTCAAAGTTTTTAAAAAAATTTTTACATCTTTTAAATTTTTGTTAGAAGTAAGTACAATAGTGTGGCACTTGAGTACCTAATACATACAGACATATTTCCATTCTTAGACAACTTCGTACTTTTGATTTAATAATATAAGAACAGTGAGAGAAAAAAGAGATAAAGGGTGTCGGAATAGATAGACAAACGAGTAGTCAAAGTCAAAGTCAAAAGAGTTTATTGTCATGTGTCCCTGACAGGACAATGAAAATCTTTCTTTGCATAGCACAACAGAACATAGTAGGCATTGACTACAATTCTATACGTAAATACACCCATGAATTAATAAATTGATAAAGTGCAAATAACAGATGGAGGGATATTAATGTTCAGAGTTTTGTCCGAGCCAGGTTTAATAGCCAGATGGCTGTGGGGAAGTAGCTATTCCTGAACCGGGTCGTTGCAGTCTTCAGGCTCCTGTACCTTCTACCCGAAGGTAGCGGGGAGATGAGTGTGTGGCCAGGATGGTGTGGGTCCTTGATGATGCTGCCAGCCTTTTTGAGGCAGCGACTGCGATAGATCCCCTCGATGGAAGGAAGGTCAGAGCCAATGATGGACTGGGCAGTGTTTACTACTTTATGTAGTCTTTTTGAGTAGAGACAGATAGATAAAGAAATAAAGGACGTGGAAGAGAAGCTGAAAAGATTGAAATAGAAGGAGAAAGTGAAGAAAAGAGAGATTAGGAGAGATCTACCTATTTCGTATTTTTGCCCGTCCGTCACCCGGTTCTGAACCATTTAATTTCTGAGGTTATGTCATGTTCCACCATATGCTTGTAAAAAGTTGATAAAAGGAGACCAAGTCTTTAAGAATTGGTCTACTTTGCCTAGTGGGAGGAATCTCATTTCTTCAAGATGAAGCGTTTCCGACATATTTGAAATCCACATTTTGAATGTTGGCGTGGTTGCGTTTTTCCAAAAATTGAGTGTATGTTTTTTTGCTGTTATTAGACCGTAATTAACCATATAACCATATAACCATATAACAATTACAGCACGGAAACAGGCCCTCTCGGCCCTTCCAGTCCGTGCCGACCATTTATTTTCCCCTAGTCCCATCTACATTCCCCTCGTCCCATCTAATTAAGAAAAGCTTCTTGGAATATAGTTAGTTTACTTCCCTCAAAGTTAAAGGACGCACCTTTAGAAAGGAGATGCGGTGGAATTTCTTTAGCCATTGGGCGGTGAATCTGTGGAACTCTTTGCCACAGGTGGCTGTGGAGGCCAGGTCAGTGGGTATTGTTAGGACGGAGATTGACAGATTCTTGATTGGTACGGTTGTCAGGGGTTACGGGGAGGAGGCAGGAGAATGGGGTTAGGAGGGAGAGGTAGATCAGCCCTGATTGAATGGGGGAGCAGACTTGATGGGGCCGAATGGCCTAATTCTGCTCAGAGAACTTAGAAACTATGTTTCGCCAGTGGGGAGAGGGACTAGGGGGGCGCAGATACTCAGTGGAGAGATTATAGAGGGCTGAGGTAGCCCTAGGTTCCTATCAAATCCTTCCCCTCTCACCTTAAACCGATGGCCTCTGGTTCTCGATTCCCCCAACTCTGGGTACAAGACATAGAAACATAGAAATTAGGTGCAGGAGTAGGCCATTCGGCCCTTCGAGCCTGCACCGCCATTCAATATGATCATGGCTGATCATCCAACTCAATATCCCGTACCTGCCTTCTCTCCATACCCTCTGATCCCCTTAGCCACAAGGGCCACATCTAACTCCCTCTTAAATATAGCCAATGAACTGGCCTCTGTGGCAGAGAGTTCCGGAGACCCACCACTCTCTGTGTGAAAAAAGTCCTTCTCATCTCGGTCCTAAAGGATTTCCCCCTTATCCTTAAGCTGTGACCCCTTGTCCTGGACCTCCCCAACATCGGGAACAATCTTCCTGCATCTAGCCTGTCCAACCCCTTAAGAATTTTGTAAGTTTCTATAAGATCCCCTCTCAATCTCCTAAATTCTAGAGAGTATAAACCGAGTCTATGCAGTCTTTGTTCATAAGACAGTCCTGACATCCCAGGACCCTGTGCAACACCCCTGTCTCTTCTGTTCATGATTTTATCCACGGAATCTATTTGTTAAATCTAAATCTAAACACCAGCTTCTCACCAGCAAGATGACAATTACAAAGTGACGATCATACAATAGACAATAGACAATAGGTGCAGGAGTAGGCCATTCGGCCCCTCGAGCCAGCACCGCCATTCACTGTGATCATGGCTGATCATCCACAATCAGTACCCCGTTCCTGCCTTCTCCCCATATCCCCTGACTCCGCTATCTTTAAGAGCCCTATCTAGCTCTCTCTTGAAAGCATCCAGAGAATTGGCCTCCACCGCCCTCTGAGGCAGAGAATTCCACAGGAAACCGAAGAACTTAGAGAAAAGCCCACGCAAGAACGTACAGGCAAGCGCCCGTAGTCAGGATCGAACCCGGGTCCCTGGCGCCATGAGGCAGCAACTCTACCGTTGCCCCACCGTGCCGTCCCGTTTCGGGTCGGGACCCATCCTCACACTTTGAAGGGTCCCGGGCGGAAACATCACCCAGCCACTCCCTTCACAGATGATGCCTGACCCGCTGAGTTCCTCCAGCACTTGGTGCTTCACTGAATCTCATTGCGGTTCGACAGAGCACCTTTCAGGGCATCCACAAGAGGGCAGTGCAGATCAACCTGTATTGTCTTTGCAGAAAATATTAGCGCCTATCTTTGGTTAAATATTAGCGCCTATCTTTGGTTAAATATTAGCGCCTATCTTTGGTTAAATATTAGCGTCTATCTTTGGTTAAATATTAGCGCCTATCTTTGGTTAAATATTAGCGCCTATCTTTGGTTAAATATTAGCGTCTATCTTTGGTTAAATATTAGCGCCTATCTTTGGTTAAATATTAGCGCCTATCTTTGGTTAAATATTAGCGTCTATCTTTGGTTAAATATTAGCGCCTATCTTTGGTGAAAATATTAGCGCCTATCTTTGGTGAAAATATTAGCGCCTATCTTTGGTTAAATATTAGCGCCTATCTTTGGTTAAATATTAGCGCCTATCTTTGGTGAAAATATTAGCGTCTATCTTTGGTTAAATATTAGCGTCTATCTTTGGTTAAATATTAGCGCCTATCTTTGGTTAAATATTAGCGTCTATCTTTGGTTAAATATTAGCGCCTATCTTTGGTGAAAATATTAGCGCCTATCTTTGGTGAAAATATTAGCGCCTATCTTTGGTTAAATATCAGCGCCTATCTTTGGTTAAATATTAGCGCCTATCTTTGGTGAAAATATTAGCGCCTATCTTTGGTTAAATATTAGCGCCTATCTTTGGTTAAATATTAGCGCCTATCTTTGGTGAAAATATTAGCGCCTATCTTTGGTTAAATATTAGCGTCTATCTTTGGTTAAATATTAGCATCTATCTTTGGTTAAATATTAGCGCCTATCTTTGGTGAAAATATTAGCGCCTATCTTTGGTTAAATATTAGCGTCTATCTTTGGTTAAATATTAGCGCCTATCTTTGGTGAAAATATTAGCGCCTATCTTTGGTGAAAATATTAGCGCCTATCTTTGGTGAAAATATTAGCGCCTATCTTTGGTTAAATATTAGCGCCTATCTTTGGTTAAATATTAGCATCTATCTTTGGTTAAATATTAGCGCCTATCTTTGGTGAAAATATTAGCGCCTATCTTTGGTTAAATATTAGCGTCTATCTTTGGTTAAATATTAGCGCCTATCTTTGGTTAAATATTAGCGCCTATCTTTGGTTAAATATTAGCGCCTATCTTTGGTGAAAATATTAGCGTCTATCTTTGGTTAAATATTAGCGCCTATCTTTGGTTAATTATTAGCGTCTATCTTTGGTTAAATATTAGCGCCTATCTTTGGTTAAATATTAGCGTCTATCTTTGGTGAAAATATTAGCGCCTATCTTTGGTTAAATATTAGCGTCTATCTTTGGTGAAAATATTAGCGTCTATCTTTGGTGAAAATATTAGCGCCTATCTTTGGTTAAATATTAGCGTCTATCTTTGGTTAAATATTAGCGTCTATCTTTGGTTAAATATTAGCGTCTATCTTTGGTGAAAATATTAGCGCCTATCTTTGGTTAAATATTAGCGTCTATCTTTGGTGAAAATATTAGCGTCTATCTTTGGTTAAATATTAGCGCCTATCTTTGGTTAAATATTAGCGTCTATCTTTGGTGAAAATATTAGCGCCTATCTTTGGTTAAATATTAGCGTCTATCTTTGGTTAAATATTAGCGTCTATCTTTGGTGAAAATATTAGCGCCTATCTTTGGTTAAATATTAGCGCCTATCTTTGGTTAAATATTAGCGCCTATCTTTGGTTAAATATTAGCGCCTATCTTTGGTTAAATATTAGCGTCTATCTTCAGTGAAAATATTAGCGTCTATCTTCAGTGAAAATATTAGCGCCTATCTTTGGTTAAATATTAGCGTCTATCTTTGGTTAAATATTAGCGTCTATCTTCAGTGAAAATATTAGCGTCTATCTTTGGTTAAATATTAGCGTCTATCTTTGGTGAAAATATTAGCGCCTATCTTTGGTTAAATATTAGCGCCTATCTTTGGTTAAATATTAGCGTCCATCTTCAGTGAAAATATTAGCGTCTATCTTTGGTGAAAATATTAGCGTCTATCTTCAGTGAAAATATTAGCGTCTTTCTTCAGTGAAAATATTAGCGTCTATCTTTGGTGAAAATATTAGCGCCTATCTTCAGTGAAAATATTAGTGTCTATCTTTGGTGAAAATATTAGCGTCTATCTTTGGTGAAAATATTAGCGTCTATCTTCAGTGAAAATATTAGCGTCTATCTTTGGTGAAAATATTAGCGTCTTTCTTCAGTGAAAATATTAGCGCCTATCTTCAGTGAAAATATTAGCGTCTATCTTCAGTGAAAATATTAGCGTCTATCTTTGGTGAAAATATTAGCGTCTATCTTCAGTGAAAATATTAGCGTCTATCTTCAGTGAAAATATTAGCGCCTATCTTCAGTGAAAATATTAGCGTCTATCTTCAGTGAAAATATTAGCGTCTATCTTTGGTGAAAATATTAGCGCCTATCTTCAGTGAAAATATTAGCGTCTATCTTCGGTGAAAATATTAGCGCCTATCTTCAGTGAAAATATTAGGGTTTATCTTTGGTGAAAATATTAGCGTCTATCTTTGGTGAAAATATTAGCGCCTATCTTCAGTGAAAATATTAGCGTCTATCTTCGGTGAAAATATTAGCGCCTATCTTCAGTGAAAATATTAGCGTCTATCTTCAGTGAAACTATTAGCGTCTATCTTCAGTGAAAATATTAGCGTCTATCTTCAGTGAAAATATTAGCGCCTATCTTCAGTGAAAATATTAGCGCCTATCTTCAGTGAAAATATTAGCGTCTATCTTCGGTGAAAATATTAGCGTCTATCTTCAGTGAAAATATTAGCGCCTATCTTCAGTGAAAACATTAGCGTCTATCTTCGGTGAAAATATTAGCGTCTATCTTTGGTGAAAATATTAGTGTCTATCTTTGGTGAAAATATTAGCGTCTATCTTTGGTGAAAATATTAGCGCCTATCTTCAGTGAAAATATTAGCGTCTATCTTTGGTGAAAATATTAGCGTCTTTCTTCAGTGAAAATATTAGCGCCTATCTTCAGTGAAAACATTAGCGTCTATCTTCGGTGAAAATATTAGCGTCTATCTTTGGTGAAAATATTAGTGTCTATCTTTGGTGAAAATATTAGCGTCTATCTTTGGTGAAAATATTAGCGTCTATCTTTGGTGAAAATATTAGCGTCTTTCTTCAGTGAAAATATTAGCGTCTATCTTTGGTGAAAATATTAGCGTCTATCTTTGGTGAAAATATTAGCGCCTATCTTCAGTGAAAATATTAGCGTCTATCTTTGGTGAAAATATTAGCGTCTATCTTTGGTGAAAATATTAGCGTCTTTCTTCAGTGAAAATATTAGCGTCTATCTTTGGTGAAAATATTAGCGTCTATCTTTGGTGAAAATATTAGCGCCTATCTTCAGTGAAAATATTAGCGCCTATCTTTGGTGAAAATATTAGCGTCTTTCTTCAGTGAAAATATTAGCGCCTATCTTTGGTGAAAATATTAGTGTCTATCTTTGGTGAAAATATTAGCGTCTTTCTTCAGTGAAAATATTAGCGTCTATCTTTGGTGAAAATATTAGTGTCTATCTTTGGGAAAATATTAGCGTCTATCTTTGGTGAAAATATTAGCGCCTATCTTTGGTGAAAATATTAGCGCCTATCTTTGGTGAAAATATTAGCGTCTATCTTCAGTGAAAATATTAGCGCCTATCTTTGGTGAAAATATTAGTGTCTATCTTTGGTGAAAATATTAGCGTCTTTCTTCAGTGAAAATATTAGCGTCTATCTTTGGTGAAAATATTAGTGTCTATCTTTGGGAAAATATTAGCGTCTATCTTTGGTGAAAATATTAGTGTCTATCTTTGGGAAAATATTAGCGCCTATCTTTGGTGAAAATATTAGCGCCTATCTTTGGTGAAAATATTAGCGCCTATCTTGGGTGAAAATATTAGCGTCCGTCTATCTTCGGTGTAAACCAGCATCTGCAGTTCCTTCCTACACGTTTTGTCAGCTCCACTGTGAAATCTCCTCCAGGTATGCCTAGTTTGAAGAAGTTCTCCTCCTCTCTCTCTCACTGCTCCCAATAGACAATAGGTGCAGGAGTAGGCCATTCGGCCCTTTGAGCCCGCATCGCCGTTCAATGTGATCATGGCTGATCGTCTCCCCTCTGTCATTCCTCCTTGTTCTCTGCCTCTACGACCACATTTTAACCCAGACTCCATTTTTTTGCACGCCTTTCATTCGTTTGTTCTTTATCTCTCCACATCACCGTCTAGATCTCTCGTTTCCGTTCCCCCCGACTCTTAGTCTGAAGAAGGGTCTCAACCCGAAACGCCACCCATTCCTACTCTCCAGAGATGCTGCCTGTCCCGCTGAGTCACTCCAACCTTTTTGTGTCCATCTCCGGTGTAAACCAGTATCTGCCGTTCCTTCTCACACAATATTAACACATAGATGGTCCTGATATTTCGACACTACATAGAAACATAGAAAAGTAGGTGCAGGAGTAGGCCATTCGGCCCTTTGAGCCTGTACCGCCATTCAATGTGATCATGGCTGATCATCCAACTCAGTATCCCGTACCTGCCTTCTCTCCATACCCCCTGATCCCTTTAGCCACAAGGGCCACATCTAACGCCCTCTTAAATATAGCTACGATCAGCCATGATCACAATGAATGGCGGTGCTGGCTCGAAGGGCCGAATGGCCTCCTCCTGCACCTATTTTCTGTGTCTACTACCTGTCAAAGGCTGGAAGCAGAAAGAATAGTGGTGCTTAAGAGGCTTTTGGACAGGCACATGGAATATGCAGGGAATGGAGGAATATGGACCTCGTGTGGGCGGGGGGATCAGTTTAACTTGGCATCATGTCCTACGTGGGCCGAAGGGTCTCTTCAATCGGCCCACGGAGTCCACACCGACCAGCGATCCCCACACATTGACACTATCTTACACACAATAGACAATAGTCAATAGGTGCAGGAGTAGGCCATTCGGCTCATCGAGCCAGCACCGCCATTCAATGTGATCATGGCTGATCATCCCCAATCAGTATCCCGTTCCTGCCTTCTCCCCATATCCCCTGACTCCGCTATTCTTAAGAGCCCTATCTACCTCTCTCTTGAAAGCATCCAGAGAACCGGCCTCCACCGCCCTCTGAGGCAGAGAATTCCACAGACTCACCACTCTCTGTGAGGAAAAAGTGTTTCCTCGTCTCCGTTCTAAATGGCTTACCCCTTATTTTTAAATTGTGGCCCCTGGTTCTGGACTCCCCCCAACATCAGGAACATGTTTCCTGCCTCTAGCGTGTTCAATCCCTTAACAATCTTATATGTTTCAATGAGATCCCATCTCATCCTTCTAAACTCCAGAGTGTACAAGCCCAGCAGCTCCATTCTCTCAGCATATGACAGTCCCGCCATCCTATTCTCTGTGAGGAAAAAGTGTTTCCTCGTCTCCGTTCTAAATGGGCTCGCCCCTTATTCTTAAACTGTGGCCCCTGGTTCTGGGACTATTTACATTTACACCAAGCCAATTAACCTACAAACCTGCACGTCTTTGGAGTGTGGGAGGAAACCGAAGAACTCAGAGAAAACCCACGTGGGTTATGGGGAGAACGTACAAAGGGCAGCCGCGGTCCGGATCGAACCCGGGTCTCCGGCGCTAGTAACTCTACCGCTGCACCACTGTACCACCATACATTGCGTGCTGTACTGATCTACCTGAAGAAACTATGACCCAAAAGGTCATTTGTCCATTGCCTCCACAGATGCCGCCTGACCCACCGGGTTCTTCCGGCACTTTGTGTTTCGCTGAAGATTAGTGTTTGAAGCTTGAAAGAGTGCAGCGAAGATTTACTAGGATGTTGCCAGACCTCTTGGGTCTATGCTACAGGGAGAGGTCGGGCAGGCTGGGACTCTATTCCTTGGAGCGCAGGAAGCTGAGGGGTCAAGTCTAGACAGGTTTAGTTGTCACATACACACATACGAGACGTGCAGTGAAATGAGAAGTGGCCGTGCTCGCGGAAATGCTAGTGCAAAAAAAACTACAAAACAGAACGGAACAGAATCACATTTTAAAAAGACACCACACAACAGTAAATTGGTACAGTAAAGGGTCTGTCCCACCAGCATGTAACTCCATGCGATGAGCGCGACCTAACGTGGTCGCTTGAGCCGTCCGGCGTCGCGGGGCCGGTCCCACTTCGATCGCCGGAGCCGTGCGGAATTGTGCGGAGTTCGTCCCGACATCGCGCGGGGCTCCGAAAAACTGACCATGTTCGAAAATTCCGCGCGGCAACGGCTTGTCGGCTCGCAGTCGCCTCGACGCATTACACACCGCCTCGACGTCATGCCTCCATGACCCTCTCTGTAGGTGCCTCCGTGACCCTCTGTGTGTGTGGCTCCGTGGCCCTCTGTGTGTGTGCCTCTGTGCCCCTCTCTGTGTGCCCCTCTCTGTCCTGGCGAACTTACCTTTAAGACTTCGCTCCAAATTCGCCTCACTTTGCGCCGCGTTGCGCCACTCACCCGACCTCCGCGCGGCCCCTGCTTCTAGTTTGATCGTGCTCCCCAGTGTGATGATGTTATTGTAGAAGCTGTTCCTCATCCTACTAGTGCGGGACCTGAGGCTCCTGTACCGCCTCCCTGATGGTAGGGGGGCAAACAGTCCATGGTTAGGGTGGGAGGGGTCCTTGATGATCTTCCCGGCCCGCTTCAGGCACCGTTTTCGGTGGAGGGCATCCATGGCAGGGAGCGGGGCACCGATGATGTACTGGGCGGTTTTCACCACCCGTTGTAGTGCCTTCCTATCTGCTACGGTGCAACTGCTGTACCATACCGTAAAGCAGGTGGTCAGGATGCTTTCGATGTTACAGCGGGAAAAGTTGGTCAGGATCTGGGCGGACAGGTGGGCTTTTTTGAGCCTCCTCAGAAAGTAAAGGCGCTGCTGTGCCTTTTTGAGCAGCTTGGAGGTGTTGAGGGACCAGGACAGATCCTCCGAGATGTGTACCCCGAGGAATTTGTAGTTGGAGACCCGCTCCACCTCAGTCCCGTTTATATGGATGGGGGTGTGTCTGCCCCCTCTGTTCTTCCGAAAGTCAACAATGATTTCCTTCGTCTTCTGGGAGTTGAGGACGAGGTTATTGTTGGCACACCAGGTAGTCAGGTGCTGGACCTCCTCCCTGTAGGCTGACTCGTCGTTGTCACTGATCAGTCCTACCACCGTGGTGTCGTAGGCAGATTTTATGATGGCGTTGGAGCCATACTTAGGGATGCAGTCATGGGTGAAGAGGGAGTAGAGGAGAGGGCTGAGCACACAGCCCTGTGGCACGCCGGTGTTCAGTGTTATAGTGGAGGAGGTGAGGTTGTTGACCCTAACAGACTGTAGTCTGTTGGTGAGGAAATCCAGTGTCCAATTGCAGAGGGAGGTGGAGATGCCAAGACCGCTGAGTTTGGTGATCAAGCTAGCGGGTATGACAGTGTTAAAGGCGGAGCTGAAGTCAATGAACAGCAGCCTGATGTAGGTGTTGGTATGTTACAAAACTTACCTTGAGCAGCACTGCAGTTCTGCCGCTCCCCGTGTGCGCGACTTTGGCGCCTTTCAGAGGGGGGGCGGGCTTAAAGTGCCGTTTTTCTACAGACTGGGAAAATCGATCCATGTCGGGCGATTTTGTTGCGGAAGAAAAATCGCTCCGACATTTCATTAATGAAGGTATTTTTAAATTACGCTAGATTATTTATTAATTAGAGTAATTTAAAAATCACCTTCAAAAGCCGTGAGCGCCGACAACGAGAAGGATTTTGCGTAGGGGAGAAAAAAAGGTAAATAGTTTATTTTTATATTAAAAGTTGTTTTTTATGGAGGCTTTAATCATATTTTCATGTTGCGAAATGGGGTCCAAAAAAGTGTATGAACCAACAGTATTTTTCCTCCCGCCTTCACCGCAAACCGCAACGTTCCAATCCACCGCATTCCACTAAAACCCACTCGCTAGTTGATTTAAATGGCCATTAATTCACAGGCATTAAACACTAAATTCCTTCCATTTGGCCCAGAAATTCATGAAAATTAGATTTAAAAATTATGTAATATTGTGGATTATTGTGTGAATGTTATTTGGACACTTAGGCAAGTAAAAAAAGTTTATATTTTCTCAAGAAATTGATAGATGTTTAGATCTAATTGAATTTTGTAATTAGCTACAATTAGACAAATAACTAATTATATGCTTTAATTTCAGGTCATCCAAGTAAGATCCAAGTTTCATATTTGTTTCAGAATGCTTCAATAATAACTGAAAATTTCATTGAGTTCTCTTAATTTTTAAGAAAGTTATGGGCTTTTAACTGTTCTAGATCACAGCTTTTGAGTTAAGTCAATTGAAAGGTAATGGGGAACAAGATGCTAATTTCTGAGTATGAAAATGGTCATACCTTTCTTAATATTGAAGATATGAAAGTGAATTAGGTGTCAAATTAAACTTCTTTTATGCTTTATCTGATGGGATAAATTGCAGACTTGATTTTTAAAATCTCAAAATTTTGTAACATTGCTATGTATTGCTATCACTACGAACTGACGCTAAACTGCATTTTGTTGTACTCATGCTTGCATCTGTGCAATGACATTAAAATTGAATTGAATTGAATTGCTGGCTCTGGATTTGCACCTCCTGATGTATAGTTCCTGCAGGGGGGGTGAGTGTAGTTCTCATAGTGCGTTCGGCCGGACGCTCTCCTCTCTGCAGAGCCTTCTTGTCCTGGGCAGCGCAGTTCCCAAACCAAATGATCTTATCGAGGTGTACAAAATCACGAGGGCAATAGTTAAGGTGAATGCACAGAGTTTTTTTACCCAGAGCAGGGGAATTGAGAACCAGAGGACATAGGTTTAAGGGCGGGGGGGGGGGGGGGGGGGGGAGGTTAAATAGGAACCTGAGAGGTAACGTTTTCACACAAAGGGAGGTGAGAGTTTGGGAGCTGCCAGAGGAGGTTGTTGAGGCAATGTTAATCATATTGCAATGTTTAAGAACCAATTAGACAGGTGCATGGATAGGGTTACACAAAAAGCTGGTGAAACTCAGCGGGTGCAGCAGCGTCTAAGGAGCGAAGGAGATAGGCGACGTTTCGGGTCGAGACCCTTCTTCAGAAGTCTTCTTCTGGGTCTGAAGAAGGGTCTCGACCCGAAACGTCGCCTATCTCCTTCGCTCCTTAGACGCTGCTGCACCCGCTGAGTTTCTCCAGCTTTTTGTGTACCCTCGATTCTCCAGCATCTGCAGTTCCTTCTTTAACACAGGTGCATGGATAGGATGGGCTTAGAGGGAAATGTTTCATACGGTTCTAGGAGCAGAATTAGGCCATTCGGCCATGATTGGGGATGATCAGCCATGATCACATCGATGCTGGCTCGAAGGGCCGAATGGCCTACTCCGGCACCTATTGTCTATTGTCTACTCCACCATTCAATCATGGCCGATCTATCTCTCCCTCCCAACCCTATTCTCCTGCCTTCTCCCCGTAACCCCTGACAACAAACGCGGGCAGGTGGGACTAGTGCCGCTCCTCCTGCCAAGTTAATGAGGAAGGGCGGGGCAGCGGTAGAGTTGCTGCCTCACAGCGCCAGAGACCCTGGTTCAATCCTGACCACGGGTGCTGTCTGTACGGAGCTTGTACCTTCTCCCCCCCCCCGTGGGACTCCTCCCACATTCCAAAGACATACAGGTTTGCAGGTTAATTGGCTTGGTAAAAAAATTGTAAATTGTCCCGAGTGTGTGTGGGTTCGTGTTAGTGTGCGGGGATCGCTGGCCGGCGTGGACTAGGTGGGCCTGTTTCCGCGCTGTATCTCCAAACTAAATTAAATGAGTAGGAAAGATGCTGGACGCTGGACACAAAATGCTGGAGTAACGGAAAGTAAACATGCAGGTACAGCAGGCAGTGAAGAAAGCTAATGGCATGTTGGCCTTCATAACGTGAGGATTTGAGTATAGGAGCAAAGAGGTCCTTCTACGGGGCACTGGGGAGACCACATCTGGAGTATTGTGTGCGGTTTTGGTCTCCTAATTTGAGGAAGGACATTCTTGCTATTGAGGCAGTGCAGCGTAGGTTCACCAGATTAATCCCCGGGATGGCGGGACTTAGTGATTTGCTATCACTAAGAATGACGCTAAACTGCATTTCGTTGTACCTATACTTGTATTTGTGCAATGACATTAAACTTGAATTGAATTGAATTGACTGTCATATGAGGAAAGATTGGAAAGACTAGGCTTGTATTCACTGGAATTTAGAAGGATGAGGGGGGGTCGTATAGAAACGTATAACCATATAACATATAACAATTACAGCACGGAAACAGGCCATCTCGGCCCTTCAGGTCCGTGCCGAACAACTTTTTTCCCTTAGTCCCACCTGCCTGCACTCATACCATAACCCTCCATACCCTTCTCATCCATATGCCTATCCAATTTATTTTTAAATGATACCAACGAACCTGCCGCCACCACTTCCACTGGAAGCTCATTCCACACCGCTACCACTCTCTGAGTAAAGAAGTTCCCCCTCATGTTACCCCTAAACAACTGCCCCTTAATTCTAAAGTCATGTCCTCTTGTTTGAATCTTCCCTACCCTCAATGGGAAAAGCTTATCCACGTCAACTCTGTCTATACCTTTCATCATTCAAAACTTTTTCTCCCATAAAGTTGTGAATTTGTGGAATTCTCTGCCACAGGAGGCAGTAGAGGCCAAGTAAAAGAGAGTTAGATAGAGCTCTATGGGTTAGCGGAATCAAGGGATATGGAGAGAAGGCAGGCACGAGTTATTGATTGTGGATGATCAGCCATGATCACAATGAATGGCAGTGGTGGCTCGAAGGGCCAAATGGCCTCCTCCTGCGCCTATTTTCTATGTTTCTATGTTTCTACCTCAGCGGGTCAGGCAGCATCTCTGGAGAGAAGGACATTTCGGGTCGGTGCCCTTCTCCAGACTATTCTCAATGAAACTAAAATGAAGATCGGACGTTGGTTGGTGTGGGCAGGTCGGGCCGAATGGCTCTTCCCAATCTACCAACGCCCCGACAATGAGGTACAACCACAAGAAGATCTTCTCTCCAGAGATGCTGCCCGTCCCACTGAGTTAGAAACATAGACAATAGGTGCAGGAATAGGCCATTCTGCCCTTCGAGCCAGCACCGCCATTCATTGTGATCATGGCTGATCATCCCCAATCAGTAACCCGTGCCTGCCTTCTCCCCATATCCCTTGACTCCACTAGCCCCTAAGGCCAGCCCCTGAGGCCAGTTCATTGGCTATATTTAAGAGGGAGTTAGATGTGGCCCTTGTGGATAAAGGGATCAGGGGGTATGGAGAGAAGGCAGGTACGGGATACTGAGTTGGATGATCAGCCATGATCACATTGAATGGCGGTGCAGGCTCGAAGGGCCGAATGGCCTACTCCTGCACCTATTTTCTATGTTTCTATGTTTCTAACTCTCTCTTAAATCCATCCAGCGATGCACTTATTTGCACTTTATCAGTTTATTTATTCATGTGTGTATGTATTTATATAATGGTATATGGACACACTGATCAGTTTTGTAGTCAATGCCTACTATGTTCTGTTGTGCTGATGCAAAGCAACAATTTCATTGTCCTATCAGGGACACACGACAATAAAACTCAAGGATACACAAAAGGATGGAGAAACTCAGCGGGTGCAGCAGCATCTACAGGGCCTGTCCTACCAGCATGCAACTCTATGCGATGAACGCGATCAAACTAGAAGCGGGGGCCGCGCGGAGGTCGGGTGATCCCCTGTACAGAGCCGTTCCCACCAGCATGCGCCTGCATGCGGCAAGCGCGACCAAACCGACAGCGAGGGCCGCGCGGAGGTCGGGTGAGTGGCTTAACGCGGCGCAAAGTGAGGCGAACTTGGAGCAAAGTCTAAGGTAAGTTCGCCAGGACAGAGAGGGGCACACAGAGAGGGGCACAGAGGCACACACACACACACAGAGGGCCACGGAGCCACACACAGAGAGGGCCACGGAGGCACCTACAGAGAGGGTCACGGAGGCATGATGTTGGGGCGGTGTGTAATGCGTCGAGGCGACTGCGAGCCGACAAGCCGTTGCCGCGCGGAATTTTTGAACACGGTCAGTTTTTCGGAGCCCCGCGCGATGTCGGGACGAACTCCGCACAATTCCGCACGGCTCCGGCGATCGAAGTGGGACCACCCCGCGACGCCGGACGGCTCAAGCGACCACGTTAGGTCGCACTCATCGCATGGAGTTGCACGCTGGTGGGACAGGCCCTTAAGGAGCGAAGGAGATAGGCAACGTTTCGGGCGGAGACCCTTCTTCAGACTCTCTTGACTTGCCCTCTGTGTGGCAGGGAATTCCACAAAATGCACAACTTTCCGGGTGAAAAACGTTTTTTTTCCCCTCTTTCTCACCTCAGTCTTAAATAGGCTCCCCTTTATTCTGAGAAATGTGCGTTCAGTTAAAACCAAAGATCCTAGAAACATAGAAAAATAAGTGCAGGAGTAGGCCATTCGGCCCTTCGAGCCTGCACCGCCATTCAATATGATCATGGCTGATCATCCAACTCAGTATCCCGTACCTGCCTTCTCTCCATACCCCCTGATCCCTTTAGCCACAAGGGCCACATCTAACTCCCTCTTGAATATAGCCAATGAACTGGCCTCAACTACCTTCTGTGGCAGAGAATTCCAGAGACTCACCACTCTCTGTGTAAAGAATGTTTTCCTCATCTCGGTCCTAAAGGAATTCCCCCTTATCCTTAGACTGTGACCCCTTGTTCTGGACTCCCCCAACATCGGGAACAATCTTCCAGCATCTAGCCTGTCCAACCCCTTAAGAATTTTGTAAGTTTCTATAAGATCCCCCCTCAGTCTTCTAAATTCCAGCGAGTACAAGCCGAGTCTATCCAGTCTTTCCTCATATGAAAGTCCTGACATCCCAGGAATCAGTCTGGTGAACCTTCTCTGCACCCCCTCTGTATCCTGGAGGGGAATAGGACCTCCGCCGTGTAGGATCTTTGCTGGCCACTCAGTTCGACGCCTGGACGCTGATGTGAGATTGTGATGAATTTTTTTCCTGCACCTTGACTGTGGGAGGCAGTGTTGGGGAAGTGATTCCCGGCGGTGTCTTGGAGACAGAGACGCCGTGAATTAGGATAGGCTGGTGAAGAGAGGGGAGGCTGGCGAAAGAAACCCTCCTCCCCTCCCCTCCCCTCCAACCCCGGGTGAAATAACCTGTGTCTGGGCGTGCAATTTCACCCGGACTCCAGCCCTGCTCCCCACACACACACAACGCCACCTCCAAGAGCTCAGAAACAACCCTCCCATTCTGAAGGATTTGTCTATATATATAAAGCTGCCTTAATGCCGAATTAAGCAACCCTCCCCCCCCCTTCTCTCTCTGCAAAGACGCATTTGGAGGTGCTTAGAAATTGGCTTCAATTCCCGCAACGATTTGGTGAGTTTAAGATTCATTTATTTACCTAAATCCAAGGGGGTGATTCGAGATACGTTTTATTATCGAGTAATTTAACAGTTCCGTCCAATTAGCCAATTTGCTTGTTGCTACAACCGAGATGAGGGTTTTTTTTTCAAAAACCAAACATTTTTGGGTATGGATAGAGAGAGAAAAAAAATATGTCATTGAAATTACACTGTGTTACATTTAGTATCTGCAAGCTGTTTTGTGCGTCGAAACCTCGTCGGGTGAGTGCAGCGTCGAGGATCATTCTCTGTAACAATGTTATCTTTGACGGAACACTGGGTTCGTGTGTGGGAAGGAATTGCAGATGCTGGTTTCAACCGAAGATAGACTGGTGGGTGGACAAGCTGGCTGGAGTGAATCAGCTGGGACGGGCAGCGTCTCTGGGGAGACGGGGTGGGCGTTTCCGGGTCGAGACCCGTTTGTCTTACTGAGTTGTTAATGCCCCCTGTCCCACTTAGGAAACCTGAACCGGAAACCTCTGGAGACTTTGCGCCCCACCCAAGGTTTCCGTGAGGTTCCCGTGAGGTCCCCGGAGGTTTTCGTCGGTCTCCAAAATGCTCGAAAGCAGTTTCCGTTTTAAAAATCGGTAATTTTTTTATTAGTCTAAGCCGGTTGCGACGCTAGTTGAAGGTGGTTGCCGGAGGACCAAAACCTCCGGGAACCGCACGGAAACCTTGTCTGGGGCGCAGAGTCTCCAGAGGTTTCCGTTCAGGTTTCCTAAGTGGGACAGGGGCATTATATATTGTGTGTTGGATTCAGAATGGTCGGCTGCTGTTGTTCCGTCCTCCCCTCCCCCTCTCTTCTCTGATACTTAAATGGTCAAAGGCTTCAAGATCTAGAATAGAGAGCTAGATGGGGCTCTTAAAGGTAGCGGAGTCAGGGGATATGGGGAGAAGGCAGGAATGGGGTTACTGATTGTGGATGATCAGCCATGATCACATTGAATGGGCTTGTACACTCTGGAGTTTAGAAGGATGAGAGGGGATCTCATTGAAACGTATAAGATTGTTAAGGGCTTGGACACGCTAGAGGTAGGAAACATGTTCCCAATGTTGGGGGAGTCCAGAACCAGGGGCCACACACAGTTTAAGAATAAGGGGTAAGCCATTTAGAACGGATACGAGGAAACACTTTTTCTCACAGAGAGTGGTGAGTCTGTGGAATTCTCTGCCTCAGAGGGCGGTGGAGGCAGGTTCTCTGGATGCTTTCAAGAGAGAGCTAGATAGGGCTCTTAAAGATAGCAGAGTCAGGGGATATGGGGAGAAGGCAGGAACGGGATACTGATTGGGGATGATCAGCCATGATCACATTGAATGGTGGTGCTGGCTCGAAGGGCCGAATGGCCTATTCCTGCACCTATTGTCTATTGAATGGAGTGCTGGCTAGAGGGGCCGAATGGCCTACTCCTGCACCTATTGTCTATTGAATGGAGTGCTGGCTCGAGGGGCCGAATGGCCTACTCCTGCACCTATTGTCTATTGTCTATTGAATGTCGGTGCTGACTCGAGGGGCCGAATGGCCTACTCCTGCACCTATTGTCTATTGAATGTCGGTGCTGGCTCGAGGGGCCGAATGGCCTACTCCTGCACCTATTATCTATTGTCTGTACCTTTCATCGGGCACGGGAATGGGGAGGGGAGAGGAGGGGAGTGCCGGTCTATCAGAGGTGTGGCACGTTTAGAGCCTCGGCCTGAAACGTCGCCCATTCCTTCTCTCCAGAGATGCTGCCCGTCCCGCTGAGTTACTCCAGGTTGTTGTGTCTATCCTAGATTTTAGGATCAGGTTTGTTATTGTCGCGAGATACGGAGAATAGCTTTGTTTTGCACGCCTGCCAGCCAGGTCAGATAATACCGTACATAAATGCAATCAAGTCAAACTCAAGTATAATATGCAGAATGCAGGATATAGTTCTCAGCATTGTAGCGCATCAGTTCCAGAGACAAAGTCCAATGTCCGCATTGGGGTCGAGGTGAATAGGACCCTATGGAAGGCCCATTTAAGAAACAGTTAGACAGGTACATGGATAGAACAGGTTTTGAGGGATGTGGGCCAAACGCAGGCAGGTGGGACTAGTGTAGCTGGGACATGTTAGCCGGTGAGGGCACATTTTCAGCCAGGGAGTTGTGAGTCTGTGGAATTCTCCGCCACAGAGGGCAGTGGAGGCCAATTCACTGGATGTTCTCACGAGAGTTAAATTTAGCTCTTATGCCTAACGGGATCTGGGGTAAAAACAGGATCGGGGTCCTGATTTTGGATGATCAGCCATCGTCATATTGAATGGCAGTGCTAGTTTGAAGGGCACCCCTGCACCTATTTTCCATGTTTCTAACTTGGGGTGAAGGGCCTGTTTCCACACTGTATGCCGATGAGTCTATGAGGGTCTCGACCCGGAACGTCACCTATTTCCTTCGCTCCATAGATGCTGCCTCGCCCGCTGAGTTTCTCCGGCATTTTTGTCCACCTTCGATTTTTCCAGCATCTGCAGTTCTTCCTTAAACATGAGCCTTGACTGGTCAGAAGCCTGATAACAGAGGGGAAAGAAGCTGTTCCTGAGTCTGGTGGTGCGCGCTTCCAAGTTTCCGTACCTTCTGCCCGATAGGATCGGGGGGGGGGGGGGGGGGGGGGAAGAAGGAATGAGTGGGGCGGGACTAGTCTTTGATTGGGTTGGCTGCTTTTCCGAGCCGGCGTGAAGTGTAGATGGAGTCGATGGTGGGGAGTGCGGTCTGTGTGACGGACTGGGCCACATACACAACTCCTCTGCAATTTCTTGCGGTCCTGGGTAGAGCTGTTCAGTTTATTGTCACATGTACCAAGGCGCAGAGAAAATGCTTTTGTTGCGTGCTATCCAGTCAGCAGAAAGACAACAGACAATAAGTGCAGGAGTAGGCCATTCGGCCCCTCGAGCCAGCAGCGCCATTCAATTGGCAATAGGTGCAGGAGTAGGCCATTCGGCCCCTCGAGCCAGCAGCGCCATTCAATAGACAATAGGTGCAGGAGTAGGCCATTCGGCCCCTCGAGCCAGCAGCACCATTCAATAGACAATAGGTGCAGGAGTAGGCCATTCGGCCCCTTGAGCCAGCACCGCCATTCAATGTGATCATGGCTGATCATCCCCAATCAGTACCCCGTTCCTGCTTTTTCCCCATATCCCCCTGACTCCGCTACCTTTAAGAGCCCTATCTAGCTCTCTCTTGAAAGTATCCAGAGAACCTGCCTCCACCACCCTCTGAGGCAGAGAATTCCACAGACTCACAACTCTGTGAGAAAAAGTGTTTCCTCGTCTCCGTTCTAAATTCTTATTCTTAAACTGTGGCCCCTGGTACCGGACTTAAACCCCTTATTCTTAAACTGTGGCCCCTGGTTCCGGACTCCCCCAACATTGGGAACATGTTTCCTGCCTCTAGCGTGTCCAAACCCTTAACAATCTTATATGTTTCAATGAGATCGCCTCTCATCCTTCTATACAAGACATGATTATAATTGAGCCATTGACAGTGTATAGATTCATGATGAAGCAATGTAGGCATTGCAACGAAGGTACATTGGCCTACATCT
This sequence comes from Raja brachyura, assembly GCA_963514005.1. The sequence goes on from OY740786.1 coordinate 4,508,591, forward strand.
GTCAGAGTATTGAGTATAGAAGTTGGGAGGTCATGTTGCATTTGTATAAGACCTTGGTGAGACCGCATTTAGAATATTGTGCTCAGTTCTAGGCACCATGTTATAGGAAAGATATTGTTAGTTTGGAAAGGGTTCAAAAAAGATTTACAATGATGTTGCCAGGACTAGAGGGTCGAGGGACAAAAATGCCGGCGAAACTCAGCGGGCGAGGCAGCATCTATGGAGTGAAGGAATAGGTGATGTTTCGGGTCGAGATCCTTCTTCAGACTGAAGAATCTAATAAGAATCTGAGGTATCTTTTTCACACAAAGGGTGGTGGGTGCATGGAACGAGCTGCTAGAGGAGGTAGTTGAGGCAGGGACTATCCCAACGTTTAAGAAACGGTTCGACCAGGTACATGGATAGGACAGGCTTGGAGGGATATGGGCCAAACGCGGGCAAGTGGGACTGGTGTAGCTGGGACATGTTGGCCGGAGTGGGCATGTTGGGCCGAAGGGCCTGTTTCCACACTCGGGTTTAGTGCAAGGTAAAGCCAGCAAAGTCCGATCAAGGATAGCACCAATGGGCTCTCTGGTTGTGATAGGATAATTCAGTTGCCTGATAACAGCCTCAAACCAAGCTGGAGAATTATGGAGGCACAAGGAATTCAAGATACATCAGCCATGATTAACTGACGGAGTAGACTTGATGGGCCAAATGGCCTTTAAGGTAGAAAGAGATAGATAGATCCTTGATTAGTACGGGTGCCGGGGTTTAATGGGGAGAAGGCAGGAGAATGGGGTTAGGAGGGAGAGATAGATCAGCCATGATTGAATGGTGGAGTAGACTCGATGGGCTGAATGGCCTAATTCTGCTCCTATCACATGTAGCCCCTCTGCCTCAGAGGGCGGTGAAGGCCGGTTCTCTGGATACTTTCAAGAGAGCTAGATAGGGCTCTTAAAAATAGCAAGAGTCAGGGGATATGGGGAGAAGGCAGGAACAGGGTACTGATTGGGGATGATCATCCATGATCACATTGAATGGCAGTGCTGGCTCGAAGGGCCGAATGGCCTCCTCCCGCACCTATTGTCTATTGTCAATAGCCCATGAACAGATGCTGGGGCAAAACGCAATGTGCTGGAGGAACTCAGCGGGTCAGGCAGCATCCGTGAAGCGTATGGACAGGAGAAGGTTCGGATCGAGGCCCCTTCTTCACATTCTTGGTTGGGTAACACAAAGTTCAACCAAGAACAGCTCGATCAACTTGAATAAACTGTATCAATCACCACTGTTTGTGATCTCTTTACAGTAGCCCTTGATAATTATGGGCATTAGAACAAATGACTTGTATTTCATAGTTTAGTTTATTGTCACGTGTACCAAGGTACAAAAACCTTTTTGTTGCGTGCTATCCAGTCAGCGGAAAGGCCATACGTGATTACAATCGAGCCGTCCACAGTGTACATGATCATGTACATGTACATGACACATGATACATGATCAAGGGAATAATATTTAAGAAGGAACTACAGTTGCTGGAAAAATCGAAGGTAGACAAAAATGCTGGAGAAACTCAGCGGGTGAGGCAGCATCTATGGAGCGAAGGAAATAGGTCACGTTTCGGGTCGAGAGCCTTCTTCAGACTCAAGAATCTGAGGGGTAACTTTTTCACACAAAGGGTGGTGGGTGCATGGAACGAGCTGCCAGAGGAGGTAGTTGAGGCTGGGACTATCCCAATGTTTACGAAACAGTTGGACTGATACATGGATGGGACAGGTTCGACCCGAAACGCCACCTATTCCTTCGCTCCATAGATGCTGCCTCACCCGCTGAGTTTCTCCAGCATTTATGTCTACCTTGATAAAGGGAATAACATTTAGAGCAAGATAAAATCCGATTAAAGATAGTCCATGGGTCTCCAATGAGGTCGATAGTAGGTCGGGGCCGCTCTCTGGTTGTTAACAGCTGATAACAGCTGGGAAGAAACTGTCCCTGAATCTGGAGGTGTGTGCGTTCGTTTTCACACTTCTGTACCTTTTGATGGGAGAGGGGAGAAGAGGGAGTGACCGGGGGTGAGACTGGTCCTTGATGATGCTGCCGGCCTTGCCGGGGCAGCGCGAGGTGTAGATGGAGTCGATGGAGGGGAGGTTGGTTTGTGTGACAGTCTGGGCTGCGTCCACAATTCGCTGCCATTTCTTGCGTTCTTGGATGGAGCTGTTCCCAAACCGAGCTGTGATGCGTCCCGATAAAATGCTTTCTGCGGCGCATCTGTAGAAGTTGGTGAGAGTCGATGGGGGACATGCATGCTCAGATGCATCCCTCTCTTTGCACCGTTTCCAAAATAGAACACTGGCTTGCACATTTCAACGTCGAGCTAAACTACAACCCATAATTAGTGCCTTTTTAAGCAGTTTGTATCAAATAGATTGATGCTTCAATTAGTGCCTGTGTGCTGGCAAAAGTGATTGCCAACTTGGATCAATGTGGTCTGTAATTGCTTTGAATCTGGTTGGATCATGGTTTAGCTTGTTGTCACGTGGACCGAGGTCATGTGAAAAGCTTTTGTTGTGTGCTGTCCCACCAGCATAAAGATGAAGGTGGACAAAAATGCTGGAGAAACTCAGCGGGTGAGGCAGCATCTATGGAGCGAAGGAAATAGGCGACGTCTCGGGTCGAAACCCGTGGTAATTCATTCCTCAGCAACTCATTCCTCCCCCACACAATTAAAGCACGGAATAGTCTTCACCCCAGCATAGTTACCCAACCAGACGCAACAACAGTTAAGGTAGCTCTTCTTCTCCAAGAACCCTTTTTTGCTCAAGTCCACCCTCCACCACCTCCAGTTTAAATTCCATTTGGAATATTTTGGAGGAGTAAGAACCCAAGAACTATACAATCTCAGCCATTGGGTTGCGGGAGGATCGAGCGGACACATTGGGCAGGAGGCTGATCATTTTGCATCCGATTCATCGGTGCTGGTGGAATGAAGCACAGAGGAGAGCTGAGAAAGGGATCCGAGAGGAAATGGTTTTTCAGACGAAGCGTGGCACAGAGGCAGAGTTGCTGCCTCACAGCGCCAGAGTCCCAGGTTCGATCCCGACCTCGGGTGCCTGCCTGCGCGGAGTTTGTACGTTCTCCCCATAGCCAGATCTTCTCCGAGATTCTCCGATAAGGAGATTTACTAGAATGTTGCCTGGGTTTCAACAGCTAAGTTACAGAGATAGGTTGAATAAGTTAGGTCTTTATTCTCTGGAGCGCAGAAGGTTAAGGGGGGACTTGATAGAGGTCTTTAAAATGATGAGAGGGATAGACAGAGTTGATGTGGACAAGCTTTTCCCTTTGAGAATAGGGAAGATTCAAACAAGAGGACATGACTTTAGAATTAAGGGACAGAGGTTTAGGGGTAACATGAGGGGGAACTTCTTTACTCAGAGAGTGGTAGCGGTGTGGAATGAGCTTCCAGTGGAAGTGGTGGCGGCAGGTTCGTTGGTATCATTTAAAAATAAATTGGATAGGCATATGGATGAGAAGGGTATGGAGGGTTATGGTATGAGTGCAGGCAGGTGGGACTAAGGGAAAAAAGTTGTTCGGCACGGACTTGAAGGGCCGAGATGGCCTGTTTCCGTGCTGTAATGGTTATATGGTTATATGATATTCTCCGAGATCTTCGGTATCCTCTCACACCCTAAAGACGTACAGGTTTGGAGGTTCATTTGCTTGGTATCTCTATTATAAAACTCTGATCTTGGATGTGTATTTATTTGTGTGATGTTTATGTGCGTTTCACATCTCCTCGAAAACACGACGCGCTAACGGTGAAATTTTTACATATTCCGATAGAGATTTACACTGTGAAGTCTAAATTCGCCTTATCTGAAAATTTCATGCGTTATTTCTCGAGTTATTTAGGAAAATGTTCACAAATTTCAAATAACTTAAAAAAATATACGAACTGATGACGTCACAATGGGTCTGCTCGCGCAGCCCGTGCGTACTGTTTTGCACGCGCTGTGAGTTACGTCACCCCTCCCCCCCCCCCCCCCCCCCCCCCCCCCCCCCCGACTTGCAATCACTTCTTGTCTGAGGTTTTGTTAAATGATTTATCACATTTACATATTGTGTTGTGCTGCAGCAAATAAGAATGTCATCATTCTATCTGGGGCACATGACAATAAAACACTGTAAAGCTGCTGACTGAATCTTGTGTCTGCGGTCCTTAAAGCCCTGTCCCACTGTACGAGTTCATTCCAAGACCTCTCCTGAATTAAAAAAAAAAAATCAAACTCGTGGTAAGCACGGAGAATGAACGTAGCGGGTACATCGGAGCTCGGGGACGTCTCTTGGCGGCTCGTAACGCTAACGGTAGGTACCCGGGAAGACTCGCTAACGGCGGGTAAGCTCGTGAAGACTCGTGAAGATTTTTCAACGTGTTGAAAAATGTCCACGAGAGCCCCGAGTACCGACGAGCGGCCGTTACCGTAAATCTCCGAGTTCGAATCAGGGCAAACTCGGGAGAGAGAGCTCTTGGAATTAACTCGTACCGTGGGACAGGGGGTTTAGGATAAATGAGGTGAACTCCCTGACCCGGGGAGTTTTTTTTTTGAACCGCTGGTTTCTGCAGAGCTTTGCAATGCTGATAGAAACATAGAAACATAGAAAATAGGTGCAGGAGTAGGCCATTCGGCCCTTCGAGCCTGCACCGCCATTCAATGTGATCATGGCTGATCATCCAACTCAGTATCCCGTACCTGCCTTCTCTCCATACCCCCTGATCCCTTTGGCCACAAGTGCCACATCTAACGCCCTCTTAAATATAGCCAATGAACTGGCCTCAACTACCTTCTGTGGCAGAGAATTCCAGAGACTCACCACTCTCTGTGTAAAGAATGTTTTCCTCATTTCGGTCCTAAAGGAATTCCCCCTTATCCTTAGACTGTGACCCCTTGTTCTGGACTCCCCCAACATCGGGAACAATCTTCCAGCATCTAGCTTGTCCAACCCCTTAAGAATTTTGTAGGTTTCTATAAGATCCCCCCTCAATCTTCTAAATTCCATCGAGTACAAACCGAGTCTATCCAATCTTTCCTCATATGAAAGTCCTGACATCCCAGGAATCAGTCTGGTGAATCTTCTCTGTACCCCTTCTATGGCAAGGATGTCTTTCCTCAGATTTGGAGACCAAAACTGTACGCAGTACTCCAGGTGTGGCCTCACCAAAACCCTGTACAACTGCAGTAGAACCTCCCTGCTCCTATACTCAAATCCTTTCGCTATGAATGCTAACATACCATTTGATGTGGTAATGATGTGGTAATGGACTCGTTCATCATCCAGGCTGTTGAACTGTTGGGGAGAGAGCGCTGGAGCAGGGTATGAGCCAGTCTAGGCTCGTGCAGTTATTTGACGTATTGCTGGCAGTTGTGGTCGCTCATTACAGAAACGGTGTGGGGCCTTTGGAACGGGTGCAGAGGGGGTTTAACCAGAAGCTGCCTGAATTATAGACAATAGGTGCAGGAGCAGGCCATTCGGCCCTTCGAGCCAGCACCGCCATTCAATGTGATCATGTCTGATCATCCCCGATCAGTACCCCGTTCCTGCCTTCTCCCCATATCCCCTGACTCCGCTATCGTTAAGAGCCCCATCTAGCTCTCTCTTGAAAGAATCCAGAGAATCGGCCTCCACTGCCTTCCGAGGCAGAGAATTTCCACAGATTCACAACTCTCAGGGTGAAAAAGCTTTTCCTCATTTTCATTCTAAATGGATTACTCCTTATTCTAAAACTGTGGCCTCTGGTTCTGGACTCCCCCAACATCGGGAACATGTTTCCTGCCTCCAGTCCCTTAATAATCTTATATGTTTCAATAAGATCCCCTCTCATCCTTCTAAACTCCAGAGTGTACAATCCCAGCCGCTCCATTCTCTCAGCATATGACAGTCCCGCCATCCCGGGAATTAACCTTGTAAACCTACGCTGCACTCCCTCAATAGCAAGAATGTCCTTCCTCAAATTAGGGGACCAAAACTGCACACAATACTCCAGGCGTGGTCTCACCAGGGCCCTGTACAACTGCTGAAGGGATATTAGTCACAGCGAGAGGTTGGACAGTCTTGGATAAAAAAAAATTCTGCAACGTCGGAGGTTGTAGGGAGACCTGATAGTACTATATAGTGTGGATACAGGCTCTTTAGCCCAACTTGCCCCAGCCGACTAACATGTCCCATCTACACTAGTCCCACATGCCTGCATTTGGCCTATTTCCTTCTAAACCTGGCCTATCCATGCACCTGTCTAACTGCTTCTTAAATGTTGGGATAGTCCCAGCCTCAACTACCTCCTCTGGCAGCTCGTTCCATACACCCACCACCCTTTGTGTGGAAAAAGTTACCCCTCAGATTCCTATTTAATCTTTTCCCTTTCACCTTGAACCTGTGTCCTCATGGTCCTCGATTCCCCTACTCTTGCAACGAGACTCTGTGCATCTACCCGATCTATCCCTCATGATTTTGTACATCGCTATAAGATCACCCCTCATCCTCCTGTGCTCCATGGAATAGAGACCCAGCCTGCTCAACCTCTCCCTGTAGCTCACACCCTCTAGTCCTGGCAACATCTTCGCAAATCTTCTCTGTTCTCTTGTTCCGACTTGGCAACATGTTTCCTATAACCTATCGAACACAATATTCCAAATGCAGTCTCGCCAACGTCTTATACAACTGCAACATGACCTCCAAACTTCTAGACTCAATACTCTGACTGATGAAGGCCAGATATTTGGAGTATTGCGTGCAGTTCTGGTCACCACATTACAGGGAGGGCGTGGAGGCTTTGGGAAGGGTGCAGAGGGGGATCTTCGGTTTCCTCCCACACTCCAAAGACGTACAGGTTTGTAGGTTAATTGGCCTGGTATAAAAATGCAAATTGTCCCAGAACCAGGGCCCACAGTTTAAGAATAAGTAGTAAGCCATTTAGAACGGAGATGAGGAAACACTTTTCCTCACAGAGAGTTGTGAGTCTATGGAATTCTCTGCCTCTGAGGGCGGTGGAGGCCGGTTCTCTGGATACTTTCAAGAGAGAGCATGGGCAAGTTGGGCCAAAGAGCCTGTATCCACACTCTATAATACTATCAGGTCTCCCTACAACCTCCGACGTTCCAGAATTTTTTTTTAATCCAAGACTGTCCAACCTCTCGCTGTGACTAATATCCTTCGGCAGTTGTACAGGGCCCTGGTGAGACCACACCTGGAGTATTGTGTGCAGTTTTGGTCTCCAAATTTGAGGAAGGACATTCCTGCTATTGAGGGAGTGCAGCATAGGTTTACAAGGTTAATTCCCTGGATGGCGGGACTGTCATATGCTGAGAGAATGGAGCGGCTGTGCTTGTACACTCTGGAGTTTAGATGGATGAGAGGGGATCTTATTGAAACATATAAGATTATTAATGGATTAGAATTGCTAGAGGCAGGAAACGTGTTCCCAATGTTGGGGGAGCCCAGAACCAGGGGCCACAGTTTAAGAATAAGGGGTAAGCCATTTAGAACAGAAATGAGGAAAAACCTTTTCACCCAGAGAGTTGTGAGTTGTGGAATTCTCTGCCACAGAGGGCGGTGGAGGCCGGTTCTCTGAATGCTTTCAAGAGAGAGCTAGATAGGGCTCTTAAAGATAGTGGAGTCAGGGGATATGGGGAGAAGGCAGGAACGGGTTACTGATTGGGGATGATCAGCCATGATCACATTGAATGGCGGTGCTGGCTCGAAGGGCTGAATGGCCTTCTCCTGCACCTATTGTCTAAACTTTGATCAAAGGCAGTCCGAGGGTCTCCAATGAGGTAGATACTAGTTCTGCACCGCTCTCTGGTTGTGGTAGGATGGTTCAGTTGCCTGATAGCAGCTGGGAAGAAACTGTCCCTGAATCTGGAGGTGTGCGTTTTCACACTTCTGTACCTCTTGCCTGATGGAAGAGGGAGTGGCCGGGGTGCGACTGGTCCTTGATGATGCTGCTGGCCTTGCCGAGGCAGCGTGAGGTGTGGATGGAGTCAATGGGGGGGGGGGGGGGGGGGGGTTGCATTAGTTGCGTGGAGGGATTGGACAGACCTGGGTCGTTTTCTCTGGAATGCCGGAAGTTGTGGGGAGACCTGATAGAAATATTTAAAATTGGAAACACACTCACAACTCTCTGTGTGATAAAGACATTCATATGTTCTCAGAGCAGAATTAGGCCATTCAGCCCATCGAGTCTACTCTGCCATTCAATCGCCGCAGATCTATCGTTCCCTCTCATCCTCATTCTCCTGCCTTCTCCCCGTATCCCCCGACTCCCGTACTAATTGAGAATCTCTGGAGAAAAGGAATGGGTGACGTTTCGGGTCGAGCCCCTTCTTCACCCCCTTGTTATACATGGTTTAGTTTGTTGCCACGTGTACCGAGGTACAGTGAAAAGCTTTTTGTTGCGTGCTAACCAGTCAGCGGAAAGACAATACATGCTTACATTCAAGATGCCCACAGTGTTCAGGTACAGGATGAAGGGATTAACGTTTAGTGCAAGATAAAATGCAGTAAAGTCCGATTAAAGATAGTCTGAGGGTCTCCCATGTAGGGAATTGAGGAATGCTGTGGAACAGAGGGATCTAGGAATAACTGTGTTAAAGAACGAACTGCAGATGCTGGAGAATCGAGGGTTACACAAAAAGCTGGAGAAACTCAGCGGGTGCAGCAGCATCTAAGGAGCGAAGGAGATAGGCGACGTTTCGGGTCGAGACCCTTCTTCAGACTGGTCAGGGATCAGGGAAACGAGAGATATGAACAGTGATGTGGAGAGATAAGGAACAATGAGTGAAAGATATGCAAAAAAGTATTGGTGATAAAGGAAGCAGGCCATTGTAAGCTGTTTGTGGTGTGAAAATGAGAAGCTAGTGCGACTGGGGGGGGGGGGGGGGGGGGGAGATGGAGAAGGAATATCAGGGCCAGAGGGCAGAGGGAGAGGTGGGGGGGAGGCAGTCTGGGTTAACAGAATTGAGAAAATTCAATGTTTAAGCCCAGAGGATGCAGACTCCCCAAGCGGAATATGAGGTGCTGTTCCTCCAACTTGCGGTGTTGATCACTCTGGCCGTGAATAACTGTGCATAGTTCCCTGAAGGTGGAATCGCATGTAGATAGGGTGGTAAAGAAAGCTTTTGGTGTGTTGGCCTTTATAAATCAGAGCATTGAATATAGGAGTAGGGAAGTAATGTTAAAATTGTACAAGGCATTGGTGAGACCAATTCTGGAGTATAGTGTACAATTTTGGTCGCCAAATTATAGGAAGGATGTCAACAAAATAGAGAGAGTACAGAGGAGATTTACTAGAATGTTGCCTGGGTTTCAGCAACTAAGTTACAGAGAAAGGTTGAACAAGTTAGGTCTTTATTCTTTGGAGTGCAGAAGGTTAAGGGGGGACTTGATTGAGGTCTTTAAAATGATGAAAGGGATAGACAGAGTTGACGTGGATAAGCTTTTCCCATTGAGGGTAGGGAAGATTCAAACACGAGGGCATGACATGAGAATTAAGGGACAGAGGTTTAGGGGTAACATGAGGGGGAACTTCTTTACTCAGCGGGTGGTGGCTGTGTGGAATGATCTTCCTGCAGAAGTGGTGGAGGCAGGATCGATTTTACCATTTTAAAGTAAAGTGGATAGTTATATGGACGGGAAGGGAATGGAGGGGTATGGTCTGAGTGCAGGTAGATGGGACTAGGGGAAAATAAATGGTCGGCACGGACTGGAAGGGCCGAGAAGGCCTGTTTCCGTGCTGTAATTGTTATATGGTTATTATATGGTTATGTGGTAGATGATCAAGGGCATTTGGAGCCCACAAAGGTCTATTGTTGGCTGTGGAGGAGGAAGATAACGAGGAGATGCGAACAGTGAAACTGAGCAGGACCTCGGTGAAACTAGTAGGATGACTAGGGTGGGCGATGGGCGGAGTGGGAGAGAGGGGAGTGCAAGGGTTACTTTGAAGTTAGAGATATTATGAGTCTTACCACTGGGTTGTAAGCTGGCCAAGCGAAGAATGAGGTGCTTATTGGATGGGCAGAGATGCACACAGAAGCATAACCTGGGATCAAGTGATGCAGCTGTGGCACACACGGTGGCGCAGGGGTAGAGCTGCAGCCTCGCAGCGCCAGAGACCCCGGTTCGATCCTGACTGCCGGTGCCGTTTGTACGGAGTTTTTGTACCTTCTGCTGCGTGGGTTTTCTCCGGGAGCTCTGGTTACCTCCCACCCTCCAAAGACGTGTGCAGTTTTGTTGATTCATTGATCACTTGTAAATTGTCCCCAGATCATTGATGATGTTTGTCATGTACATCAACGTGTACATGATCTGGATGAAGGGGTGGTAAATTGGATTAGTAAGTATGCAGATTACACCAAGATAGAGGCCGTTGTGGATAATGAAGAGGATTTCCAAAGTCTACAGAGTGATTTAGGCCAGTTGGAAAAATGGGCTGAAAGATGGCAGATGGAGTTTAATGCTGATAAATGTGAGGTGCTACACCTTGGCAGGACAAATCAAAATAGGACGTACATGGTAAATGGTAGGGAATTGAGGAATGCTGTGGAACAGAGGGATCTGGGAATAACCGTGCATAGTTCCTTGAAGGTGGAATCTCATTTAGATAGGATGGTAAAGAAAGCTTTTGGTATGCTAGCCTTTATAAATCAGAGCATTGGGTATAGAAGCTGAGATGTAATGTTAAAATTGTACAAGGCATTGGTGAGACCAAATCTGGAGTATGGTGTACAATTTTGGTCGCCTAATTATAGGAAGTATGTCAACAAAATAGAGAGGGTACAGAGGAGATTTACTAGAATGTTGCCCGGGTTTCAACAGCTAAGTTACAGAGATAGGTTAAATAAGTTAGGTCTTTATTCTCTGGAGCGCAGAAGGTTAAGGGGGACTTGATTGAGGTCTTTAAAATGATGAGAGGGATAGACAGAGTTGACGTGGACAAGCTTTTCCCTTTGAGAATAGGGAAGATTCAAACAAGAGGACATGACTTTAGAATTAAGGGACAGAAGTTTAGGGGTAACATGAGGGGGAACTTCTTTACTCAGAGAGTGGTAGCGGTGTGGAATGAGCTTCCAGTGGAAGTGGTGGCGGCAGGTTCGTTGGTATCATTTAAAAATAAATTGGATAGGCATATGGATGAGAAGGGTATGGAGCGTTATGGTATGAGTGCAGGCAGGTGGGACTAAGGGAAAAAAGTTGTTCGGCACGGACTTGAAGGGCCGAGATGGCCTGTTTCCGTGCTGTAATGGTTATATGGTTATATGGTGTAGTGTAGGACGGTGCTGGCGTGCGGGTTCGCCGGTCGGCGCAGACTCGGCGGGCCGAATGGCCTGTCTCCGCACTCTTTCTCTAAATTAAACCCGAAGATAGATGCGAAAAGCTAGATGAACACAGCATCTCTGGAGAAAAGGAATAGGCGCCATTTCTGGTCGAGAGTCCAGACGTCACTTTTTTTTTCCTCCAGGGATGCTTCCTGACCCGCTGAGTTACTCCGGCTTTTTGTCAAGTCAAGTCAAGTCAAGCAAACTTTATTGTCATTTAGAAATACATTGATACATGCAGTTCCAAACGAAATTACGTTGCATTTGGCTCCCTGTGCAACACAATAAATTAACCGAAGGATAGGCATGGGTGAAAAGGTCTTCGATTTAAACCAGCACCTGCAGTCCCTTCTTGAACTAAAACTAAATTGCCTGCCTCAGATTCGGCATCGAGCAGCTGGCGTTGAACGAGCATTGGAGAATTCAATTGCTTTGTATGCAAAGCCTTAGTGTTGACAGGAGCCTCTATCAATTGAAGGGGGGAGAGATGCTGGCGGGTGTGTTCCTGAATCGAGTGTCCAGTGTGGAGAGAGAGGGAAGTGGGCGGACCTGGCGATTGAACGAGACGTGATCCAAATGGTTGGGAAAGAACTGCAGATGACCAGGGGGCCACTGTTTAAGAATAAGGGGTAAGCCATTTAGAACGGAGGTGAGGAAACACTTTTTCACACAGAGAGTTGTGAGTCTGTGGAATTCTCTGCCTCAGAGGGCGGTGGAGGCAGGTTCTCCGGATGCTTTCAAGAGAGAGCTAGATAGGGCTCTTAAAGATAGCGGAGTCGGGGGATATGGGGAGAAGGCAGGAACGGGGGTACTGATTGGGGATGATCAGCCATGATCACATTGAATGGCGGTGCTGGCTCGAAGGGCTGAATGGCCTCCTCCTGCACCTATTGTCTATTGATTCCACGCCAGTGAGCCATAAGAGTGGCAAGTGTGGGGGATAAATTTGTGTAGGCAGGAATGGGGTACTGATTGGGGATGATCAGCCATGATCATATTGAATGGCGGTGCTGGCTCGAAGGGCCGAATGGCCTACTCCTGCATCTATTGTCTCTAACTTTTCTACATAAAAAGGTTGACGGGTGTAAGGAACAAAGCTGCCAGAGGAATTCGTTGAGGCTGGGACCATCCCAACACTTAAGAAACAGTCGGACAGGTACATGGATGGGACAAGTTTGGAGGCATATGGACCATACGTTGGCAGGTGGGACGAGGCATGTTGGTCGGTGTGGGCAAGTTGGGCCACACTGCATCACTCTGTGACTCTGTGCTGCCCGTCCCGCTGAGGTGCTCCAGCATTTTGTGTCTATCTTTGCTCTCTGCCTTGGTAGATCAACGTGGGGGTGTGGGGGGGGGGGGGGGGGGGGGGCTACAAGACCCTATGACCAATTCTGCCTGACTCCCCCTCTGAGTTACTCCAGCATTTTGCGTCAGTTCATCTCTTTGAGGTGCTGTTGCGATCCCAGCGAAGCACAGGGTTGCCCGAGCTGATGAAACTCTACCGGCGGAGCTCATTGTCGATTCCAGCTATTAAATTTTTTAATAGTTGCGCGAACTTGCAGCGAGACGGCGAACAAAAAGGGAGTGCGCGCCTCCTGCTCCCTTTGTGCTCGAGGCCATCTTGATGTCATGTCTGTGGGATCAGGTGTCCTGTAAATACGGTGTGATTGCCCTTCTAATTACCTGGGTGTGGACTCGGGGAGGCATTGTCGTCCTTCTCCCTTGCGGTTGACATCCCATCAGTCAGATGCTCGGCTCTCTCCTGCCTTTTATTAACGCGGTGGCTTCAGAGAACACATTAGGTGCCACGCCGTGACATTAACATCTTGTTACTAGGCGATTCCCGAGTTGCAAAACACTTAAGTATTAATAATTCACCCCTCGGGCCTTTCCATCAAAAGCCTCCAGTTCCAGCCACAGTTTTACATTTAAAAAAAAAAAAATTTCATAAATAGGCTTTATTCGAGAATACATGATCCTTACGAAACTCCAACCGACATTCTCTAAGGTTATGCAGACATTCAATAATGTTTACACAAATTACACACATTTATCCCCCGCACTTGCCACTCTTGTGGCCCACTGGCGTGGAATCAATAGACAATAGGTGCAGGAGGAGGCCATTCGGCCCTTCGAGCCAGCACCGGCATTCAATGTGATCATGGCTGATCATCCCCAATCATAGGAAACATAGGAAAATAGGTGCAGGAGTAGGCCATTCGGCCCTTCGAGCCTGCACCGCCATTCAATGTGATCATGGCTGATCATCCAACTCAGTATCCCGTACCTGCCTTCTCTCCATACCCCCTGATCCCTTTAGCCACAAGTGCCACATCTAACGCCCTCTTAAATATAGCCAATGAACTGGCCTCAACTACCTTCTGTGGCAGAGAATTCCAGAGACTCGCCACTCTCTGTGTAAAGAATGTTTTCCTCATCTCGGTCCTAAAGGAATTCCCCCTTATCCTTAGAAAGGTCTGTACCCCGTTCCTGCCTTCTCCCCATATCCCCTGACTCCGCTATCTTTAAGCTTAAGATTTAAGCTATCTTTAAGTTTAAGCTTAAGAGTCCTATCTAGCTCTCTCTTTAAAGCATCCAGAGAACCGGCCTCTACCTCCCTCTGAGGCAGAGAATTCCACGGACTCACCACTGTGAGAAAAAGTGTTTCCTCGTCTCCGTTCTAAGTGGCTTACCCCTTATTCTTAAACTGTGTGGCCCCTGGTTCTGGACTCCCACAACATCGGGAAGATCTTTCCTGCCTCTGTCGTGTCCAAACCCTTAACAATCTTATGTGTTTCAATAAGATCCCCTCTCGTCCTTCTAAACTCCAGAGTGTACAAGCCCAGCCGCTCCAATCTCTCGGCATATGAGATGCAGCTTGGAAACGGAGCCCCTCGCCCCAAGGGGTCCGTGCCGACCAGCTTCAGATTCATCCTCGCACCAGTGCAGGAAGGAACTGCAGCTGCTGGTTGAAACTGAAGATACATACAAAATGCTGGAGTAACTCAGCGGGACGGGCAGCATCTCTGGAGAGAAGGAAGGGGCGACGTTTCGGGTCGAGACCCTTCTTCAGACCCTGAAGAAGTCGGTGTCTCCATGAGTTTGAGGAAGGGTCTCGCCCAGAAACGGCACCCGTTCCTTCTCTCCAGAGATGCTGCCCGTCCCGCTGAGTTACTCCATCATTTTGTGTCTATCCTTTCACTAGTTCTATGCTATCCCAGTCTTGCATCTTACATACAAGAGGAGATTTTCGGGGTAGAGTTGCTGCCTCACAGCGCCAGAGACCCGGGTTCGATCCTGACTACGGGCGCTGTCTGTACGGAGTTTGTACGTTCTCCCCGTGACCTGCGTGTGTTTTCTCCGGGTGCTCCGGTTTCCTCCCGCACTCCAAAAGACGTGCAGGTTTGTAGATGGATAGGGTTGGTAAAATTGTAAACTGATCCTAGTGTGTGTAGGATGCGGACTCGGTGGGCCGAAGGGCCTGTTTCCGCGCTGTATCTCGAAACTAAACTGCAGAAACCAATTGACCTAGAAACCTGCACGTCTTGGGGATGTGGGAGGAAACCGGATCACCCGTAGTTAAGGGGCTGTCCCACTGTACGTGTTCACCCAAGAGCTCTCCCAAGTCTAAAAAAAAAATCAAACTAGTGGTAAGCACGTAGAATGTACGTAGCGGGTACATTGGAGCTCGTGACGTCTCTTAGCGGCTTGTAACGCTAATGGCACGTACTCGGGAAACGCGGTAAGCTCGTGATTTTTTTTTTTCAACATGTTGACAAAATGTCCACGAGAGCCCCGAGTACCTACGAGCGGCCATTACCGTAATTCTCTGAGTTCGAATCCGGGGAAAGTCGGGAGAACTCTTGAATTACCTCGGACAGGCCCCTTTAGGATTGAAACCGGATCTCAACTCTATCGCTGCGCCACGCACAAAATTCCCTCCAGAGATGCTGCCTGAACCCGCTGAGGTCATCCGGTACTCTGGGATCCGCTATCTTTAAGAGCCCTGTCTAGCTCTCTCTTGAAAGTATCCAGAGAACCGGCCTCCACTGCCCTCTGAGGCAGAGAATTCCACAGACTCACAACTCTCTGTGTGAAAAAGCGTTTCCTCGTCTTCGTTCTAAATGGCTTACCCCTTATTCTTGAACTGTGTGGCCCCGGTTCTGGACTCCCCCAACATCGGGAACATGTTTCCTGCCTCTAGCGTGTCCAAGCCCTTAACAATCTTGTATGTTTCAATGAGATCCCCTCTCATCCTTCTAAACTCCAGAGTGTACAAGCCCATTCAATGTGATCATGGCTGATCATCGCCAATCAGTAACCCCCATTCCTGCCTTCTCCCCATATCCCCCGACTCCGCTACCTTTAAGAGCCCTATCTAGCTCTCTATTCTAGATCTTGAGGCTTGAAGCCTTTGACCGTTTAAGTGTCAGAGAAGAGAGGGGGAGGGGAGGACGGAACAACAGCAGCCGACCATTCTGAATCCAACACACAATATATAATGCCCCTGTCCCACTTAGGAAACCTGAACGGAAACCTCTGGAGACTTTGCGCCCCAGACAAGGTTTCCGTGTGGTTCCCGGAGGTTTTTGTCCTCCGGCAACCACCTTCAACTAGCACCGCAACCGGCTTCCACTAAAAGAATTACCGATTTTTAAAACGGAAACCACTTTCCACCATTAGGGAGACTGACGAAAACCTCCGGGGACCGCACGGAAACCTTGGGTGGGGCGCAAAGTCTCCAGAGGCTTTTCTATGCTTGGATCTTGACTTCTTTGGGTGCGTTTTGCTGATTTGCGGCGTAGACCACGTCCTGATCCTGACCACGGGCGCTGTCTGTACGGAGTTTGTTCGTATCTCCCCGTGACCTGCGTGGGTTTTCTCCGAGATCGTCAGTTTCCTCCCACACTCCAAAGACGCGGAGGTTTGTAGGTTAACTGGCTTGGTATAAATGTGACTTCATCCCTATTGTGTGTAGGTATATTGTTAATGTGCTGGGATCGCTGGTCGGGGTGGATTCTGTGGGCTGAAGAGACCGTTTCCGCACTGTATTAAAACGAAAATGGTGACTTCTAGACTTTGACATTTGCAAACTTTGGGGAGAGGGAAGGTTCTGACTGTCTACCTTGTCTACGCAAGTTCAGAGAGACGGAGAACTAAACCGGCGTAACTGAAAGCCTGGAGACACACTTGCAAGCTGGAATCGACTAACCTTATGAGAAGATTTACTGTAGGGGGATATTGCCAGGACTAGAGGGTGTGAGCTATAGGGAGAGGATGAGGACGCTAGCACTTTATTCCTTCGAGCGGGACTGTCATATGAGGAAAGGTTGAAAAGACTAGGCTTGTATTCACTGGAGTTTAGAAGGATGAGGGGGGATCTTATAGAAACATATAAAATTATAAAAGGACTTCTAAAAGAATTTTTGAATTCTAAAAGAATTTAAAATTCTTAAGGGGTTGGACAAGCTAGATGCTGGAAGATTGTTCCCGATGTTGGGGAAGTCCAGAACAAGGGGTCACAGTCTAAGGATAAGGGGGAATTCCTTTAAGACCGAAATGAGGAAAACATTCTTTACACAGAGAGTGGTGAGTCTCTGGAATTCTCTGCCACAGAAGGTAGTTGAGGCCAGTTCATTGGCTATATTTAAGAGGGCGTTAGATGTGGCACTTGTGGCTAAAGGGATCAGGGGGTATGGAGAGAAGGCAGGTACGGGATACTGAGTTGGATGATCAGCCATGATCACATTGAATGGCGGTGCAGGCTCGAAGGGCCGAATGGCCTACTCCTGCACCTATTTTCTATGTTTCTATGTTTCTATGACTGGGCTAGCTAGATGCAGGAAAAATGTTCCCAATGTTGGGCGAGTCCAGAATCGGGGTCTTAGAATAAAGGGGAGGTCATTTAGCACTGAGGTGCGAAAAAACACTTTTTCACCCAGAGCGTTGTGAATTTGTGGAATTCCCTGCCACAGAGGGCAGTGGAGGCCAAGTCACTGGATGGGTTTAAGAGAGAGTTAGATAGAGCTCTAGGGGCTGGTGGAGTCAAGGGATATGGGGAGAAGGCAGGCACGGGTTATTGATTGGGGACGATCAGCCGTGATCACAATGAATGGCGGTGCTGGCTCGAAGGGCCAAATGGCCTCCTCCTGCACCAATTTTCTTTTTTTTTAAAGTTTTTTATTAATTAGAAGCAATTACATAATTTTAAAAAAAGATACGTGTTCATTGTTGCCATAATAAAAATCACTTTGTTCTTTGTAGCTATACATAATCAGTATTATTTATGTTAATCCTTGCTTAATAATTGTGCTTCTATATTATTTTTTTTCCATTTTTTATAAAGGTAGAAAATAGTGGAAAAAGTTTAAACAAAAAAATATATATATACATTTTATGAAATGTATTACTTCATCGATTCATGTTTCAGTCGGGTTCTCGTGCCGAACCAGTTTGCCCCTTCAAATATTCTATAAATGGGGACCATATTTTTTTTTGTTTTTGATAGTTTTTGTTTGTCCATTAAGACAAATCTTATTCTTTCCAAATATAGGGTCTCCGACATTTCCGTAGTCCACATTTTAATTGTGGGGGTTATAGGGCCTTTCCAAAATTTTAATATTAATTTTTTCCTATTAACTATTAAACTATAATCAATAAAAATCCTTTGATTGGAAGTCGTGAATGGATTTGGTTCCGTTATTCCTAATGTTATTAATTTTGAGTCGGGAGCCAGTTTGGTATTGACGACTTCTGAGATTATCTCCTGCACCTATTTTCTATGTGTCTATGAGTGCAGGAGGGTGAGGGGGCGATCTTGTAGAGGTGCAGTCAAGTCAAGAGTTCATGAGAGATTTATTGCCACGTGTCCCAGATAGGACAATGACATTCTTGCTTGCTGCAGCACAACACAATATGGAAACATAACACAGAGATAACACATAACGGGAGATAAAGTTCAGTGTGTCCATATACCACCTATACACAATAAATAAACCTGTGTACAAAATCATGAGACAAATAGATCTGGTAGATGCACAGAGTCTCTAGCCCAGAGTAGGGGAATGGCGGACCAGCGGACATAGGTTTAAGGTGACAGAAGAAAAATTTAAAAGGGGCCTGAGGGGTAACTTTTTCACACACAGAGTATTGGGTGTGTGGAAAAAGCTGCCGGAGGAGGTAGTTGAGGCAGGTACTATCGCAACGTTTAAGAAACATTTCAAGAGAGAGCTAGATAGGGCTCTTAAAGATTGCGGAGTCGGGGGCTATGGGAAGAAGGCAGGAACGGGGAACAGATTGGGGATGATCAGCCATCTTCTTCATCTCTCGTGTGGCGTGCACAGCCTGAAGTTGTTGGACAGCTTGTTCTATTTGAGGGTTACACAAAAAGCTGGGGAAACTCAGCGGGTGCAGCAGCATCTAAGGAGCGAAGGAGATGGGCGACGTTTCGGGTCGAGACCCTTCTTCAGACTGGTCAGGGATCAGGGAAACGAGAGATATAGACGGTGATGTGGAGAGATAAAGAACAATGAATGAAAGATATGCAAAACAGTATCGATGATAAAGGAAACAGGCCATTGTAAGCTGTTTGTAGTGTGAAAATGAGAAGCTAGTGCGACTTGGGTGGGGGAGAGATAGAGAGAGAGAGAGGGAATGCCAGGGCCCGAGGGCTGAGGGAGAGGTGGGAAGGGGAGGAGGCAGCCAGGGTTAACAGAATTGAGAAAATTCAATGTTTAAGCCCAGAGGATGCAGGCTCCCCAAGCGGAATATGAGGTGCTGTTCCTCCAACTTGCGGTGTTGCTCACTCTGGCCGTGGAGGAGGCCCAGGACCGAGAGGTCGGATACGGAATGGGAGGGGGAGTTGAAGTGCTGAGCCACCGGGAGGTCGGGTTGGTTATTGCGGACCGAGCGGAGGTGTTCGGCGAAACAATCGCCCAGCCTCCACTTAGTCTCTTTGTTCTATTTGATCTTCCGTTTGTGCACGTCGCGTTGATTGCATTAGTCGAAACAGGGCGGACCACGTGGAGGTTGCAATCTCCCACCCCAGGATCAGCCATGATCACATTGAATGGCGGTGCTGGCTCGAAGGGGCCGAATGGACTTCTCCTGCACCTATTGTCTAGCATCTGTTTGGACAGGTACATGGATAGGACGGGCTTGGAGGGATCTGGGCCAAACGCAAGCAAGTTTTGTCTAGTTTAGAAATTCAGCGCAGAAACTGGCGCTTGGGCCCTCCGAGTATGTGCCGGCCAGCGATCCCCGCACACTATCCAAAACTAGGAACAATTTCTATATTAATACCAAAGCCAGTGAACTTACAAACCTGTACGTGTGTTTGGAGTGTGGGAGAAAACTCAAGGGGGAAGAACGTGCAAACTCCGTACGGACAGCGCCCGTGGTCAGGATGGAACCCGTGTCTCTGGTGCTGCACGTTGGGCGGTGCGGGCGAGCTGTGCCGTCGAGCTCTGTCGCGACACTCAGACTCTCGGACACTATATAACAGTAATGAGAGCACCGCAGTGTGATTTGTGGGTTTCCAAACCGGTTGTGGGACAAATGCACTCAGCTGGAAAATGAACAGCCTGCCATCCCCTTTTGGAAAGGTCAGAGAGATGCATGCCGGCAATTATACGTTGACAGAGGTTTGACATACAGACCGCCACTTGAAAAATGGTTGAGAACATTGAAATGGAATCAATTTGATTTAACGGCCGTGACTCTAGCTATTAATGGTGGCTTTTGACTCCTGATGCTATTAAATAATTGGTATGTAATGTTCTCCAGAATCATTTTTTTTTATGAAAGCTACTTCATAATGCAGGGCGTATGAATTGAACAGGAGCAGCAGCTGTTTAGGGGTCGCAGCGGTAGAGTTGCTGCCTCACAGCGCCAGTGACCCAGGTTCGATCCTGACTACGGGTGCTGTCTGTACGGAGTTTGTACGTTCTCCCCGTGAGCTGCGTGGGTTTTCTCCGGGTGCTCCGGTTTCCTCCCAAGCTCCAAAGACGTGCAGGTTTGTAGGTTAATTGTCTTGGTAAAATTGTTGCGCCACTCACCCGACCTCCACGCGGCCCCCGCTGCCGGTTTGGTCGCGCTTGCCGCATGCAGGCGCGACCAAACCGCAGTGAGGCGAACTTGGAGCGAAGTCTAAGGTAAGTTCGCCAGGACAGAGAGGCACACACAGAGAGGGGCACAGAGGCACACACAGAGAGGGTCACGGAGGCACCTACAGATAGGTTCACGGAGGCACGATGTCGGGGCGGTGTGTAATGCGTCGAGGCGACTGCGAGCCGACAAGCCGTTGCCGCACGGAATTTTTGAACATAGTCAGTTTTTCGGAGCCCCGCGCGATGTCGGGACGAACTCCGCACAATTCCGCACGGCTCCGGCGATCGAAGTGGGACCGGCCCCGCGACGCCGGACGGCTCAAGCGACCACGTTAGGTCGCGCTCATCGCATAGAGTTGCATGCTGGTGGGACAGGCCCTTTACTCTCTCTTAAATCCATCCAGTGACTTGGCCTCCACTGCCCTCTGTGGCAGGGAATTCCACAAAATTCACAACTCTCTGGGGGTGAAAACCGTTTTTTCTCACCTCAGTCTCCACCTGTGACTTATGAACTTGTATTGCTGTGAGCAGTTTGTCGCCGAATGATTTCACAATGTTTATCTCGCTCATTATTGCAGCGTAGAGTGAGGCTGGATAGGAATCGGCATGTGGGAGATCGAGACTGAGAGCAGGCACACCATGTTCTCAATGTTCTGATCTGCTTATCCCGCAGGTGCGTGCGTTTCAAACCAAAAAAATCAAGAGTTCTTGTCACTTAATTGGGAACTGGATCTTGCTGTTCGCGCCAGCCTTTATTGTGCAACTTAGCGTTGTGATTCAGCGCAGAAACAGGGCCCACCGAGTCCGCGCCGACCAGCGATTGCCCGCACACTATAGACAATAGGTGCCCTTCGAGCCAGCACCGCCATTCGATGTGATCATGGCTGATCATCCCCAATCAGTATCCCGTCCCTGCCTTCTCCCCATATCCCCTGACTCCGCTATCTTTAACAGCCCTATCTAGCTCTCTCTAGAAAGCATTCAGAGAACCGGCCTCCACCGCCCTCTGAGGCAGAGAATTCCACAGACTCACCACCCTCTGTGAGAAAAAGTGTTTCCTCGTCTCCGTTCTCCGCCACTGGTTCTATCTTACGCGCACTAGGGAACAACTTGCTGAAACCAATTAACCGACCGACCCGCACGTCTTTGGAATGTGTGACCTGCGTGGGTTTTCGCCGAGATTTTCGGTTTCCTCCCACACTCCAAAGGCGTACAGGTTTGTAGGGGTCTTGGCTTGGTATAATTGTAAATTGTCCCTAGTGTGTGTAGAGCAGTGTTAATGTGCGGGGATCGCTAGTCGGCGCGGACTTGGTGGGCCGAAGGGCCTATTTCCGTGCTGTAATCTCTAAACTAAACTTGGCAGACTTGCAGGGTTCCTGAGGTTAGAACATTGAACAGTACAGCGCAGGAACAGGCCCTTCGGCCCACATTTTCTGTAAACTGTAGACTTTTCCATGCTGTATCTCTAAACTGAACTAGACTCAACAAAATAGAGAGAGTACAGAGGAGATTTACTGGAATGTTGCCTGGGTTCCAGCAACTAAGTTACAGAGAAAGGTTGAACAAGTTAGGTCTTTATTCTTTGGAGCGCAGAAGGTTAAGGGGGGACTTGATTGAGGTCTTTAAAATGATGAAAGGGATAGACAGAGTTGACGTGGATAAGCTTTTCCCATTGAGGGTAGGAAAGATTCAAACAAGAGGGCATGACATGAGAATTAAGGGACAGAAGTTTAGGGGTAACATGAGGGGGAACTTCTTTACTCAGAGGGTGGTGGCTGTGTGGAATGATCTTCCTGCAGAAGTGGTGGAGGCAGGATCGATTTTAACATTTAAAAGTAAAGTGGATAGGTATATGGACGGGAAGGGAATGGAGGGGTATGGCCTGAGTGCAGGTAGATGGGACTAGGGGAAATAAATGGTCGGCACGGACTGGAAGGGCCGAGAAGGCCTGTTTCCGTGCTGTAATTGTTATATGGTTATATGTTATATAGACTCGTACAGTGCGGAAACAGGCCCTTCGGCCCAACTTGCCCATGGCAACCAAGATGCCCCATCTATATTCGTCCCCTGCTTGCCCCATAGAAGTGTGAAGTGTGAGAGTGGGCTAACGTAGAACTAGTGTGCGGGCGAATGTTGGTGGGCGTCAGGTCGGTGGGCAGGTCTCCACGCTGCATTGACGCGGCATTGAAATGGCTAGAGGGATGGCTTCAAGGTGGGTGCGTCTAAGATTACTAGTGTGTTTTGTAAATACACAGAGGGTGGCGGGTGGCTGGAACGCGCTGCCAGGGGCCATTCGACCCATCCAGTCTACTCCGCCATTCCATCACGGCTGATCTATCTCTCCCTCTCAACCCCATTCTCCTGCCTTCTCCCCATAATCCCTGACACCCGCACTAATCAAAAATCTATCTATCTCTTCATAATACCCACTGACTTGGCCTCCACGGCCATGTGGCAATGAATACCACAGATTCACCTCCCTCAGACGAAATAAATTCCACCTCGTATCCTTTCTAAAGCTACCTTTCCATCTGAGGCCGTGCCCTCTAGCCCTAGACTCTCCCACTAGTGGAAACATCCTCTCCACATCCACTCTATCCAGGCCTTTCACTATTCGGGAAGGTTCGGAATGCCACCATCGACCTAGTAATTCTAAGAGTGATACAGCATGGAAACAGGCCCTTCAGCCCAACTTGCCCACACCGGCCAACATGTTCTATCTACACTAGTCCAGCCTGCCTGCATTCGGTCCAGATCCTTCCAAACCTGTCCTATCCGTGCATCTGTCCTATCTGTTTCTTAAATGTCGGGATAGTCCCAGCCTCAACTACCTTAGAATAAAGGGGGGGTCATTAAAGACTGAGGGAGAAAAAAACGTTTTCACCCAGAGAGTTGTGAATTTGTGGAATTCCCAGCCACAGAGGGCAGTGGAGGCCAAGTCACTGGATGGATTTAAGAGAGAGTTAGATAGAGCTCTAGGGGCTAGTGGAATCAAGGGATATGGGGAGAAGGCAGGCACGGGTTATTGATTGGGGACGATCGTCCCCTCGCTGTAATTTAGAAGATTGAGAGGGGGTCTTATAGAAACTTACAAAATTCTTAAGGGGTTGGACAGGCTAGATGCAGGAAGATTGTTCCCGATGTTGGTGGAGTCCAGAACAAGGGGTCACAGTCTAAGGATAAGGGGGAGTTCCTTTAGGACCGAGATGAGGAAAACATTATTTACATGGAATTTTCTGCCACAGAAGGTAGTTGAGGCCAGTTCATTGGCTATATTTAAGAGGGTGTTAGATGTGGCCCTTGTGGCTAAAGGGATCAGGGGGTATGGAGAGAAGGCAGGTACGGGATACTGAGTTGGATGATCAGCCATGATCACAATGAATGGCGGTGCTGGCTCGAAGGGCCGAATGGCGTACTCCTGCACCTATTTTTTATGTTTCTACCTCTGGCAGCTAATTCCATCCCCCCTTTTTGTGGAAAAAGTTACCCCTTGGGTTCCTAATAAATCTTTCCCCCTTCACCTTGGACCTATGTCCTCTGGTCCTCGATTCCCCTATAGACTCTGTGCGTCTATCTATCTATTCCAGTCGGCATTGACATTTTCCACCGCCGTGCCAGAGAGTTACTGCCGCCATCTAAACGAGACTTCATTAAACGGGTGGGAAAGGCCTTGTGAAGAGACGCCACCCTTGTGTTTTTGAAACTAGCCTCTCTCTGCACGGGACCAAAGCTGCACACAATACTCCAGGTGTGGTCTCACTAGGGCTCTGTACACCTGCAGAGGACCTCTTTGCTCCTATACTCAACTCCTCTTGCTATGAAGGCCAACATGCCATTCGCTTTCTTCACTGCCTGCTGTGCCTGCATGCTTACTTTCATCCTATCTCCATCAAACTAAACTAACTCCTTGGGAGTCTGCACCAGAATCCTAGCCATGGACCTCGCCCCAGACTACGTTTCAATCCCTCCCACATAATTACAGGCAGATTACAAAATTAAAGGTAATTGGATAATTATAATATACTGAGTGAAGCTAAATGACTGCTACACTAATAACAGAGCCACATATATTAACCTGAAATAAATTTGGTGAACTTATTTTATTTACAGAATGACAAAAAAAATTTAAATGTTTAATCTGTAAAAGTTATATTGAAATTCAATTGGCCTCCTAGCTACTTTCATTACTTTTATGAGAGGGTTGTTCAACAGTGAGGAAGAGGTTGTTCTTTTTATAAGGGGTTGGACAGGCTAGATGCAGGAAGATTGTTCCCGATGTTGGGGAGGTCCAGGACAAGGGGTCACAGCTTAAGGATAAGGGGGAAATCCTTTAGGACCGAGATGAGAAGGACTTTTTTTCACACAGAGAGTGGTGGGTCTCTGGAACTCTCTGCCGCAGAGGGTAGTTGAGGCCTGTTCGTTGGCTATATTTAAGAGGGAGTTAGATGTGGCCCTTGTGGCTAAGGGGATCAGAGGGTATGGAGAGAAGGCAGGTACGGGATACTGAGTTGGATGACCAGCCGTGATCATATTGAATGGCGGTGCAGGCTCGAAGGGCCGAATGGCCTAGTCCTGCACCTATTGTCTATGTTTCTATGTTTCTATAAACTGAACTGTAGAATTACTGTGGTCTCTGGTTAAAGACTGGATTGTTTCCAAGATTGCATTGTGATGAACAGTCGGGGAGAATACCAGAGGACCCGACGAGGGGTTGGGGGGGGTGGGGGGGGGGGGGGGGTGTGGTCTGTCGTCGGAGAACCAGGGTGGATCTTTGGCACGGGGGTACTTTGTCATGGCGGGACTGTCATATGTTGAAATAATGGAGCGACTAGGTGTCTTGCACATTAGTCACTGAAAGTAACCGTGCAGGTACAGCAGGCAGTGAAGAAAGCGAATGGCATGTTGGCCTTCATTACAAGAGGAGTTGAATCCAGGAGCAAAGAGGTCCTTCTGCAGGTGTACAGAGCCCTAGTGAGACCACACCAGGAGTACTGTGTGCCGTTTTTGGTCTCCAAATTTGAGGAAGGACATTCTTGCTATTGAGGGAGTGCAGCGTAGGTTTACAAGGTTAATTCCTTCCTGGGATGGCGGGTCTGTCAAATGCTGAGAGAAAGGAACAGCTGGGCTTGAATAGGGCTCTGGTGAGACCACATCTGGAGTATTGTGTACAGTTTTGGTCTCCTAATTTGAGGAAGGAGATCCTTGTGATTGAGGCAGTGCAGCGTAGGTTCACGAGATTGATCCCTGGGATGGCGGGACTGTCTTATGAGGAAAGATTGAAAAGACTAGGCTTGTATTCACTGGAGTTTAGAAGGATGAGGGGGGGCATCTTATAGAACCATATAAAGTTATAAAAGGACTGGACGAGCTAGATGCAGGAAAAATGTTCCCAATGTTGGGCGAGTCCAGAACCAGGGGCCACAGTCTTAGAATAAAGGGGAGGTCATTTAAGACTGAGGTGAGAAAAACACTTTTTCACCCAGAGAGCTGTGAATTTGTGGAATTCCCTGCCACAGAGGGCAGTGGAGGCCAAGTCACTGGATGGATTTAAGAGAGAGTTAGATAGAGCTCTAGGAGCCAGTGGAGTCAAGGGATATGGGGAGAAGGCAGGCACGGGTTATTAATTTGGGACGATCAGCCATGATCACAATGAATGGCGGTGCTGGCTCGAAGGGCTGAATGGCCTCCTCCTGCACCTATTTTCTTTGTTTCTATGTACACATTGGAATTTAGAAGGACGAGAGGGAACCTTATTGAAACATATACGACTATTAAGGGATTCGACCCGCTAGAGGCAGGAAACGTGTTCCCGATGTTGGGGGATTCCAGAGCCAGGGGCCACAGTTTAAGAAAAAGGGGTAGGCTGTTTCCTCGGAGACGAGGAAAAACTTTTTCATCCAGAGAGTTGTGAATCTGTGGAATTCTCTACCTCAGAAGGTGGTGGAGGCCAATTCTCTGGATGCTTTCAAGAGTTAGATAGGGCTCTTAAAGATAGCGGAGTCAGGGTTATATGGGGAGAAGGTAGGAACGGGGTACTGATTGCGGATGATCAGCCATCTGTGGAATTCTCTGCCACAGTTGAGGCCAGTTCGTTGGCTATATTTGAGAGGGAGTTAGATGTGGCCCTTGTGGCTAAGGGGATCAGGGGGTATGGAGAGAAGGCAGGTACGGGATACTGAGTTGGATGATCAGCCATGATCATATTGAATGGCGGTGCTGGCTCGAAGGGCCGAATGGCCTACTCCTGCACTTATTTTCTATGTTTCTATGATCACAGTGAATGGCGGTGCTGGCTCGAAGGGCCGAATGGCCTACTCCTGCACCTATTGTCTATTGTGACTGTGTCGGTGCCCTTTATATGGCGGCTATTTGCATACCTTGGGGCTGCACGCAAAGAATGTCACTGTGACTTATCACATGTGGCAATAAAGAATTCAATTCAACACTTGTAGAAGAGGAAGAAGTCACCAGTTGACGCTGTATTTAAATATTGTTTCCTTCTTCCTCTTTCTCCTTCCCAGGTGTCCATGGTGAATGGCTGCTGCTCGGATCTAGGGAGCAATGGTGATCCTACAACAGGTGAGAGCTGTTATAACGGCCAACACGCCATTCGCTTTCTTTACTGCCTGCTGTACCTGCATGCTTACTTTCATAGACTGATGTACAAGGACCCCTAGATCCCGTTGTACTTCCCCTTTTCCCAACTTGACGCCGTTTGGATAATAATCTGCCTTCCTGTTTTTGCCACCAAAGTGGATAGCCTCGCATTTGTCCACATTAAACTGCACCCGCCCACTCACCCCAACCTGTCCAAGTCACCCTGCATTCTCACAGCATCCCCCTCACAGTTCACACTGCCACCCAGCTTTGTGTCATATAGTATCCCAGCTGCAGGGAGAGCGCAGATGAGAAAAGCGCATTGGCGGCAACAAGGTTGACTGGAGGATTGGGTCCACACTCTAGCTTAGTGGCTAAGCTGTTGGCATGGGGAAGAAGCTGTTCGCACGGAAACAGGCCCTTCAATCCAACTTGCCCCTGCCAACCAAGATGCCCCATCTAGACTAGTCCCACCTGCCCATGTTTGAGGATCTTATAGAAACATATAAAATTATAAAAGGACTGGACAAGCTCGATGCAGGACAAATGTTCCCAATGTTGGGCGAGTCCACAACCAGGGGCCACAGTCTTAGAATAAAGGGGAGGCCATTTAAGACTGAGGTGAGAAAAAACTTTTTCACCCAGAGAGTTGTGAATTTGTGGAATTCCCTGCCACAGAGGGCAGTGGAGGCCAAGTCACTGGATGGATTTAAGAGAGTTAGATAGAGCTCTAGGGGCTAGTGGAGTTGAGGGAAATGGGGAGAAGGCAGGCACGGGTTATTGATTGGGGACAATCAGCCATGATCACAATGAATGGCGGTGCTGTCTCGAAGGGCCGAAGGGCCTCCTCCTGCACCTATTTTCTATGTTTGCCCGATATCTCTCTAACATTTAAAAGATATTTGGTCGGGTACATGTATAGGAAAGATATAGAGTCATACAATGTGGAAACAGGCCCTTCAGCCCAACTTGCCCGCACCGGCCAACATGTCCCATCTACACTAGTCCCACCTGCCTGTGTTTGGCCCACATCTCTCTAAACCTGTCCTATCCATGTGCCCGTTTAAATGTTTCTTAAACATTTCAACCTCTTCCTCTGGCAACTCCCACCATCATTTGTGTGGAAAAGGCTACTTCTCCAGTTCTTATTAAATCGTTCCCCTCTCACCTTAAGACTTTGTCCTCTGTTCCTGATTTCCCTCTTTTCTGGGTAAAAGACTCTGTGCCTTCACCCTATTCTATTCCCCTCGTGATCTTGTACATAAGATCGCCCACCCCTCCACCTCGTACAGTCCAAGGAATAAAATCCTAGCCCGCTCAACCTCTCCCTGTAGCTCCGGCCTTCAAGTCCAGAAACATCCTCGTAGATCTTCTCTGCACCCTTGCCAGTCAATCCTTCCTTTCAGCAGGGTGACCAAAACTGAACCCGTTACTCCAAAAGTGTTGGGGGACCTCATTGAACAGTGAAAGGCCCGGATAGAGTGGATGTGGAGAGGATGTTTCCACTAGTGGGAGAGTCTAGGACCAGAGGGCACAGCCTCGGAAGAAAAGGACAAGCCTTTAGAAAGATGAGGAGGAATTTCTTCAGTCGGAGGTTGGCGAATCTGTGGAATTCATTGCCACAGAAGGCTGTGGAGGCCAAGTCAATGGATCTCTTTAAGGCAATTGATGAGGGTAAAGCAGTGGATGTTGTCTATATGGATTTCAGTAAGGCCTTTGACAAGGTTCCCCATGGAAGGTTGGCTAAGAAGGTTCAATCTTTGGGTGTTAATGGCGGAGTAGCAAGATGGATTCAACAGTGGCTGAATGGGAGATGCCAGAGAGTAATGGTGGATGGCTGTTTGTCAGGGTGGAAGCCGGTGACCAGTTGGGTGCCTCAGGGATCTGTGTTGGGTCCACTGTTGTTTGTCATGTACATCAATGATCTAGATGATGGGGTGGAAAATTGGATAAGTAAGTATGCAGATGATACTAAGATAGGGGGTGCTGTGGATAATGAAGTAGATTTTCAAAGTCTACAGAGAGATTTGGGCCATTTGGAAGAGTGGGCTGAAAGATGGCAGATTGAGTTTAATGCTGATAAGTGTGAGGTGCTACATCTTGGCAGGACAAATCAAAATAGGACGTACATGGTAAATGGTAGGGAATTGAGGAATGCTGTGGGACAGTGGGATCTAGGAATAACTGTGCATAGTTCCCTGAAGGTGGAATCGCATGTAGATAGGGTGGTAAAGAAAGCATTTGGTGTGCTGGCCTTTATAAATCAGAGCATTGAATATAGGAGTAGGGAAGTAATGTTAAAATTGTACAAGGCATTGGTAAGACCAATGCTGGAGTATGGTGTACAATTTTGGTCGCCTAAGGATAGGAAGGATGTCAACAAAATAGAGAGAGTACAGAGGAGATTTACTAGAATGTTGCCTGGGTTCCAGCAACTAAGTTAGAGAAAGGTTAAACAAGTTAGGTCTTTATTCTTTGGAGCGCAGAAGGTTAAGGGGGGACTTGATTGAGGTATTTAAAATGATAAAAGGGATAGACAGAGTTGACGTGGATCAGCTTTTCCCATTGAGGGTAGGGAAGATTCAAACAAGAGGGCATGACATGAGAATTAAAGGACAGAAGTTTTGGGGTAACATGACGGGGAACTTCTTTATTCAGAGAGTGGTGGCTGTGTGGAATGATCTTCCAGCAGAAGTGGTGGAGGCAGGATCGATTTTAACATTTAAAAGTAAAGTGGATAGGTATATGGAATGGAGGGGTATGGTCTCAGTGCAGGTAGATGGGACTAGGGGAAAATAAGTGGTCGGCACAGACTGGAAGGGCCGAGAAGGCCTGTTTCCGTGCTGTAATTGTTGTATGGTTATATGATAGATAGATTCTTGATTAGTGCGGGTGTCAGGGGTTATGGGGAGAAGGCAGGAGAATGGAGTTAGGAGGGAGAGGTGGATCAGCCGTGATTGAATGGCGGAGTAGACTTGATGGGCCGAATGGCCTAGTTCCGCTCCTATCATTAATGACGCCATTCACAGCGAGCGCTCCCTCGCCCCCCAGAGCATGTTTATTGTCTACAACTTTCCAGGGCCCCTGAAGCAATTAAGCAGGACAGCTGAATTAATGCGCTTGGGCGGATTATTAATGAATGTCTGGGAATCCGATCGGGGTCCGTGCGCGAGTGTGCGGATGTGTCATTAGTGAGGCAACGAGCAGTGAGCCACACAAACACTTTGTTTTACGGATTTTAATTTTCTTTCGACGGTCTGTTTGTGCAGCCGGGAATATCGTCTCCCCTTGATTTATAGCCTCTATTCTGAGGGCTATTCTCTCTCTCTCTAAGTTTTTTCCCAATATAACCACTGAAAGGTCACAGAGTCTCAGAGCGTGGACACGGGCGTTGTCAAGGCCAAGGCAATGTATATTTTTAAGGCGCTGATTGACAGATTCTTAGTTAGTTAAAGCCCTGTCCCACGGTGCGAGTTCATTCCAAGAGCTCTCCCGAGTTTAAAAAAAAATCAAACTCGTGGTAAGCACGGAGAATGAACGTAGCGGGTACGTCGGAGCTCGGGGACGTCTCTTAGCGGCTCGTAAGACTCGCTAACGGCAGGTAAGCACGGGAAGACTCGTGAAGATTTTTCAACACGTTGGAAAATGTCCACGAGAGTCCCGAGTACCGACGAGCGGCCGTTACCGTAAATCTCCGAGTTCGAATCGGGGCAAACTCGGGAGAACTCTTGGAATGAACTCGTACAGCAGGGCAGGGCTTCAAGGGTGTCCGTGGGTGCTATCCGACTTGTTTAAATTTCCATTTTTTTTTTGTCTTGCCAAAAGTTTCCTTCCAAAGCGCTGCCACTGGAGGGAAGCAATGGACTGCGAAGTTCTTCAGGGAATTTAAAACGCACCTAAAACGTCTGTCACTGCTCGATGCCATTGTTGGCCTCCACTGCGCTGTTAATTTTTGCACGAGGCTTGTGTGGGGCGTTTCTGCGTCAGTGGCAAAGGACTCGCTCATTCTCCCCAGAACTGGTCGGCACGGTAGCTCAGAGGCAGAGTTGCCGCCTGACACCGCTAACAGCGCCGGAGACCCGGGTTCGATCCCGACTACGGGCGCTGTCTGTGCGGAGTTTGCACGTTCTCCCCCTGAGCTGCGTGAGTTTTCTCCGACATCTTCGGTTTCCTCCCAAGACGGGCAGGTTTGTCGGTTAATTGGGCTTGGTCTCTTGTATAAAACTGTATAAATTTTGGAATGAAATTTTTGGAATTTTTTACAAAACTATTGCACACAAAATTGAACCCCAATACCGAACTGATTATCTTTGGATCAATGGAAGTGGGAAGTAAACTAACCATATTCCAAGAAGCTTTTCTTAATTACGGTCTAATAACAGCAAAAAAAACTTATACTCAAATTTTGGAAAAACGCAACCCACGCCAACATTCAAAATGTGGATTTCAAATACGTCTGAAACGCTACATCTTGAAGAAATGAGATTCCTCCTACTAGGCAAAGTAGACCAATTCTCAAAGACTTGGTCTCCTTTTATCAACTTTTTGCAAGCATATGGTGCAACATAACATAACCTCAGAAATTAAATGGTTCAGAACCGGGTGACGGACGGGCAAAAATACGAAATAGGTAGATCTCTCCTAATCTCTCTTTTCTTCACTTTCTCCTTCTATTTCAATCTTTTCAGCTTCTCTTCCACGTCCTTTATTTCTTTTGCTATCTGCCTCTACTCGCTTGTGTATCTATTCCCACACTCTTTATTTCTTTTTTCTCTCATAGAAACATAGAAAGTAGGTGCAGGAGTAGGCCATTCGGCCCTTCGAGCCTGCCCCGCCATTCAATATGATCATGGCTGATCATCCAACTCAGAATCCCGTACCTGCCTTCTCTCCATACCCTCTGATCCCCTTAGCCACAAGGGCCACATCTAACTCCCTCTTAAATATAGCCAATGAACTGGCCTCAACTACCCTCTGTGGCAGAGAGTTCCAGAGACCCACCACTCTCTGTGTGCAAAAAGTCCTTCTCATCTCGGTCCTAAAGGATTTCCCCCTTATCCTTAAGCTGTGACCCCTTGTCCTGGACCTCCCCAACATCGGGAACAATCGTCCTGCATCTAGCCTGTTCAACCCCTTAAGAATCTTGTACGTTTCTATAAGATCCCCTCTCAATCTCCTAAATTCTAGAGAGTATAAACCGAGTCTATCCAGCCTTTCTTCATAAGACAGTCCTGACATCCCAGGAATCAGTCTGGTGAACCTTCTCTGCACTCCCTCTATGGCAATAATACAAGTTGTACAAGAATGGAAACATGTATGTATGTATTAGGTACTCAAGTACCACACTATTGTACTTACTTCTAACAAAAATAAACCAAAAAAATCCCCCAAAAAAAGTGTGTGTGTGGGACAGTGTTAAAGCCCTGTCCCACGGTACGAGTTCATTCCAAGAGTTCTCCCGACTTTGCCCTGATTCGAACTCGGAGATTTACAGTAACGGCCGCTCGTCGGTACTCGGGGCTCTCGTGGACATTTTCCAATGCGTTGAAACACCTTCACGAGTCTTCCCGTGCTTACCTGCCGTTAGCGAGTCTTACCTGCCGTTACGAGCTGCTAAGAGACGTCCCCGAGCTCCGGCGTACCCGCGACGTTCATTCTCCGTGCTTACCATGAATTTTTTTTCAACTCGGGAGAGCTCTTGGAATTAACTCATACCGTGGGACAGGGCTGTTAGTGTGCGGGGATCGCTGGTCGACGGGCTGTATCTCTAAACGGT
Organism: Raja brachyura; assembly: GCA_963514005.1. The sequence goes on from OY740786.1 coordinate 4,541,416, forward strand.
GTGGCAGGAAGACACACAAAAGCTGGAGTAACTCAGCGGGACAGGCAGCATCTCTGCATGGAAGGAACCCTTCTTCGGACTGATGTCAAGGGACAGAGGTAGAATGTAGTCGGAGACTTTAAGGCAAGTGGGAGAACTGGGAAGGGGGAGGGGACAGAGAGGGAAATAAATTACATTTACAAAACCAAAGTAAATCCACAGACAGAACTGTCCTGGCAGACCCATTGTTTCTGCTGTTCATGTGCCACCGAATTAAACTTCAGATAGAAACATAGAAATTAGGTGCAGGAGTAGGCCATTCGGCCCTTCGAGCCTGCACCGCCATTCAATATGATCACGGCTGATCATCCAACTCAGCATCCCGAACCTGCCTTCTCTCCATACCCTCTGATCCCCTTAGCCACAAGGGCCACATCTAACTCCCTCTTAAATATAACCAATCAACTGGCCTCAACTACCCTCTGTGGCAGAGAGTTCCAGAGACCCACCACTCTCTGTGTGAAAAAAGTCTCGGTCCTAAAGGATTTCCCCCTTATCCTTAAGCTGTGACCCCTTGTCCTGGACCTCCCCAACATCGGGAACAATCTTCCTGCATCTAGCCTGTCCAACCCCTTAAGAATTTTACTTAAGATACCCCTTGCTTTCTCTCTGTCTCTCCATCCCCTCCCCCTTCCCAGTTCTCCCACCAGTCTCACTGTCTCCGACTCCATTCTATCTCTGTCCCGCCCACTCCCCTGACATCAGTCCAAAGAAGGTGCTGGAAAAACCGAAGGTCGACAAAAATGCTGGAGAAACTCAGTGGGTGAGGCAGCATCTACGGAGCGAAGGAGATAGGTGACGTTTCAGGTCGAGACCCTTCTTCAGACTGATGTGGGGGAGGGGGGGGAGAGAAGAAGAAAGGAAGAGGCGGAGACAGTGGGCTGTGGGAGAGCTGGGGAGGGGAGGGGAAGGAGGGAGAAAGCAGGGACTACCTGAAATTAGAGAAGTCAATGTTCACACCGCTGGGGTGTAGACTGCCCAAGCGAAATATGAGGTGCTGCTCCTCCAATTTGCGTTGGGCCTCACTCTGGCCGTGGAGGAGGCCCAGGACAGAAAGGTGGGATTGGGAATGGGAGGGGGAGTTGAAGTGCTGAGCCACCGGGAGATCAGGTTGGTTAATGCGAACCGAGCGGAGGTGTTGGGCGAAGCGATCGCCGAGCCTGCGCCTGGTCTCACCGATGTAGATTATTAGCAGATACAGCTTTTAAACTTATGTGGGTTAGGTGAGAGCTCGAGCAACGTCCTCGCTGTTGCTGTCAGACGCTCCCGTTGACTGATGACGTTCCTCACCCCCAACCGCCGCCAAACGCACTCACGTGACCGGCTCGGCATTTAACACAATCATTCCCTCCAAGCTGGTTACCAAGCTCTCAGAACTGGGTCTCTGCACATCCCTCTGCAACTGGATCCTCGACTTCCTCATCCACAGACCACAGTCTGTCCGTATTGGTGGAAATGTGTCAGACTCGATAACAATCAGCATGGGAGCACCTCAAGGCTGCATGCTCAACCCCCTGCTGTACTCACTCTATACTCATGACTGTGTAGCCATCATAGCGCGAACTCCATCATCAAGTTCACTGATGACACCACTGTTGTGGGACGTATCACTGATGGGGATGAATCAGAGTATAGAAGAGAGATCGAGCGACTGTCCATATGGTGCCACCACAACAACCTGGCCCTCAACACCAGCAAAACCAAGGAACTGATTGTGGACTTTGGAAGGAGTAGGATGGGGACCAACAGCCCTGTTTATATCAACGGGTCGATGGTTGAAAGGGTCAAGAGCTTCAAATTCCTGGGCGTGCACATCTGTGAAGATCTTTCCTGGTCAATTATTGCACAAATGCAATTATCAAGAAAGCACATCAGCGCCTCTACTTCCTGAGAAGATTACGGGGAGTCGGTCTGTCAAGAAGGACTCTCTCTAACCTCTACAGGTACACAGTAGAGAGCTTGCTGACCGGTTGCATCGTGGCTTGGTTCGGCAACTTGAGCGCCCTGGAGAGGAAAAGACTTCAAAAAGTAGTAAACACTGCCCAGTCCATCATCGGCTCTGACCTCCCTTCCATCGAGGGGATTCATCGCAGTCGCTGCCTCAAAAAGGCTGGCAGCATCATCAAGGACCCACACCATCCTGGCCGCGCACTCATCTCCCCGCTACCTTCAGGTAGAAGGTACAGGAGCCTGAAGACTGCAACGTCCAGGTTCAGGAATAGCTACTTCCCCACAGCCATCGGGCTATTAAACCTGGCTCGGACAAAACTCTGAACATTAATAGCCAATAATCTGTTTATTTGCACTTAATCAGTTTATTTATTCATGTGTGTATATATTTATATAATGGTATATGGACACACTGATCTGTTCTGTAGTCAATGCCGACTATGTTCTGTTGTGCTGAAGCAAAGCAAGAATTTCATTGTCCTATCAGGGTCACATGACAATAAAGTCACTTGAACTTGCCCGCCCCAGCTCCACTGATGAGGGTTCGATCGACAAGTGGCTCAACCACCAGATGGCACCACACTACGGCTCGGTGTAAAAGGCTTGGACAGGTACATGGGTAGGAGATCTTTTGAGGGAAGATAGATACAAAATGTTGGAGTAACTCAGCGGGTCAGGCAGCATCTCCGGAGAGAAGGAATGCACGACGTTTTGGGTCGAGACCCTTCTTCAGACTAATGGGCCTGTCCCACTGTACGAGCTAATTCAAGAGTTCTCCCGGGTTTGCCCTGATTCGAACTTGGAGAATTACGGTAATGGCCGCTTGTCGGTACTCGGGGCTCTCGTGGACATGTTGAAAAATCTTCACGAGTCTTCCCGCGCTTACCACGTTTCCCGAGTACCTGCCGTTAGCGTTACGAGCCGCTAAGAGACGTCCCTGAGCTCCGACGTAACCGCTACGTTAATTCTCCGTGCTTACCACGAGTTTGATTTTTTTTTTTAAACTCGGGAGAGCTCTTGAATTACATAGAAACATAGAAAAATAGGTGCAGGAGTAGGCCATTCGGCCCTTCGAGCCTGCACCGCCATTCAATGTGATCATGGCTGATCATCCAACTAAGTATCCCGTACCTGCCTTCTCTCCATACCCCCTGATCCCTTTAGCCACAAGTGCCGCATCTAACGCCCTCTTAAATATAGCCAATGAACTGGCCTCAACTACCTTCTGTGGCAGAGAATTCCACAGACTCACCTACCTTCTGTGGCAGAGAATTCCACAGACTCACCACTCTCTGTGTAAAGAATGTTTTTCTCATCTCGGTCCTAAAGGAATTCCCCCTTATCCTTAGACTGTGACCCCTTGTTCTGGACTCCCCCAACATCGGGAACAATCTTCCAGCATCTAGCTTGTCCAACCCCTTAAGAATTTTGTAAGTTTCTATAAGATCCCCCCTCAATCTAAATTCCAGCGAGTACAAGCCGAGTCTATCCAATCTTTCCTCATATGAAAGTCCTGACATCCCAGGAATCAGTCTGGTGAATCTTCTCTGTACCCCCTCTATGGCAAGGATGTCCTTCCTCAGATTTGGAGACCAAAACTGTACGCAATACTCCAGGTGTGGTCTCACCAAGACCCTGTACAACTGCAGTAGAACCTCCCTGCTCCTATACTGAAATCCTTTCGCTATGAATGCTAACATACCATTTGCTTTCTTCACTGCCTGCTGCACCTGCATTACCTCATACAGTGGGACAGGCCCTTAAGAGTCAGGGGACAGGGGAAATTCGAGGGATGATCAGGGACAAATACCAAATGAATGGAAGGTAATGACAGCAGGATGTGGACCAAATGGGACAACTTGGATGGCATGGGTCAGATGGGCCGAAGGGCCTGTTTCCATGTTGGAGGTCAGTTCAGTTCAGAGATACGGCACAGAAACAGGCCCTTCGGCCCACCGAGTCCGCACCGACCGGCGATCCCCGCAACCTACCCGCACAAGGGACATTTTGATACGATTTGGAATTCATGCAAATCGACCTACAAACCTGTACCTCTTTGGAGTGTGGGAGGAAACCGAAAAACTTGGCGAAAACCCACGCAGGTCACGGGGACAATGTAGAGACGCACACCCATAGTCGGGATCGAGCCCGGGCGATGTAAGACTCTGCCGCTGTGAGCTGTGATTGTAGGTGATGCTGTTCGACACCAGTCTGTGCCAATCTACAGTGTATACTGCGGCTAAATCCTCTTGCACTTTTCAGGCTCCCGGTGGCAAATTGCTGCTTCAATCAGTGGGTGGAAATGACACTTAAAGTGAGGGCTGGTTTGTTAACAGTTAAGGGCTTGTCCTACCAGCATCCGACACCATGCGATGAGCGCGATCAAACTAGAAGTGGGGGCCGCGCGGAGGTCGGGTGATCCCTGTACAGGGCCGTTCCCACCAGCATGCGCCTGCATGCGGCAAGCGCAACCAAACCGGCAGCGGGGGCCGCGCGGAGATCGTGTGAGTGGCGCAATGCGGCGCAAAGTGAGGCGAACTTGGAGCGAAGTCTTAAGGTAAGTTGGCCAGGACAGAGAGGGGCACACAGAGAGGGGCACAGAGCCACACACACAGAGGGCCACGGAGCCACACACAGAGAGGGTCACGGAGGCGCCTACAGAGAGGGTCACGGAGGCATGATGTCGGGGCGGTGTGTAAAGCGTCGAGGCGACTGCGAGCCGACAAGCTGTTGCCGCGCGGAATTTTTGGACATAGTCAGTTTTTTGGAGCCCCGCGCGATGTCGGGACGAACTCCGCACAATTCCGCACGGCTCCGGCGATCGAAGTGGGACAGGCCCCGCGACGCCGGACGGCTCAAGCGACCAAGTTAGGTCGCGCTCATCACATGGAGTTGCATGCTGGTGGGACAGGCTCTTAAGGGTGGCGAATGATGAGCTTGTGGCGTCAGCTGATACACAGACCACTTATGGTCGAACCCTCGTCAGTAGCTACGAGGGCTGGCACGTGACGTCACGGCTTAGGGGGAGTGTCCTGCTACTTAAGCTTATCTCACCTAGAGACCCAGAGAGTCAACAGGTAGCTGAGCCCGAGAGAACAACCTCGCTCAGCTACAGCAGCAATGAGAATTACGTTAGCGGACCAACTTAACATGTAACACCCGAATAATCTATTGTTTGAACCTGCCTGACGTCTGGCCTTATTCACTACATATGTTAGCATTCATAGCAAAAGGATTTGTGTATAGGAGCAGGGAGGTTCTACTGCAGTTGTACGGGGTGTTGGTGAGGCCACACCTGGAGTATTGCGTACAGTTTTGGTCTCCAAATCTGAGGAAAGACATTCTTGCCATAGAGGGAGTGCAGAGAAGGTTCACCAGACTGATTCCTGGGATGTCAGGACTGTCTTATGAAGAAAGACTGGATAGACTTGGCTTGTACTCGCTGGAATTTAGAAGATTGAGGGGGGATCTTATAGAAACGTACAAAATTCTTAAGGGGTTGGACAAGCTAGATGCAGGAAGATTGTTCCCGATGTTGGGGGAGGTCCAGAACAAGGGGTCACAGTCTAAGGATAAGGGGGAATTCCTTTAGGACCGAGATGAGGAAAACATTCTTTACACAGGGAGTGGTGAGTCTGTGGAATTCTCTGCCACAGAAGGTAGTTGAGGCCAGTTCATTGGCTATATTTAAGAGGGCGTTAGATGTGGCACTTGTGGCTAAGGGGATCGGGGGTATGGAGAGAAGGCAGGTACGGGATACTGAGTTGGATGATCAGCCATGATCACATTGAATGGCGGTGCAGGCTCGAAGGGCCGAATGGCCTACTCCAGCACCTATTTTTCTATGTTTCTATGTTTGGTGCCGCTACAAGCTGACTGAGTATGGAATGACAGGGAATGCTTTGTGCAGTCCCCAGCAAGGGTTGGTTTCCATCCTGCAGAGAGATTTAAGGGCCTGCCCCACTTGGGCGCCATTTGCACGACAGCCCGGTAGTGACCGTCCGGCGAGAATTGTCCAGCAGTACGACAGTCTCGAGGGCCCATCTTCATTTTGGAGCCATTTGCGATGCCGTTCGGACTTAGTCCGATCTCCGTGGCAAGGATTTTCCCAGTGAAAAAATGTTCAAAACTACGAGCGGTTTATACCCGGGTGGTCACGTGGTGCGGCACTTAAATGACGCGCAAATGGCGGCGTACGGGCAGCGCATGGTTACGGACGTTGACGCACGGCGACGCATAATAAATGAGCCTAGGCAATGTTCGTGCATAATCACGCGCTACACGTACGCCATCAGTACGTCAGCGTGCGCCAGGGATACGTCACGCAGGTGGTGCGCAAGGATGTTGAGCATTGCGAAATCCTGGGGCGCGGCGTGCTACCGCGAGCCACTGCATCCGCCACCACGCCTCACCACGGGCCGTGCTCGCGCCATGACGAGCCAACCGATTTTTAGGATGTCGCGTAAATGTGGCGCAAATGAGGCCCAAGTGGGACAGGCCCTTAACTCTGGCGACTTGGTGGACGGGAATGAGAGCAGGCCACTCTGCCCTTCTTGATCTTCTGACCCAAGAAATGCGCCGCAGAAAGCATTTTATCGGGATGCATCGCAGCACGGCTTGGGAACTGCCCTGTTCATGACCGCAAGAAACCGCAGCGGGTTGTGGACGCAGCCCAGACCATCACACGAACCGACATCCCTTCCATTGACTCCATCTATACCTCGCGCTGCCTCAGCAAGGCCAGCAGCATCATCAAGGACTAGTCGCACCCTGGCCACTCCCTCTTCTCCCCTCTCCCATCAGGCAAAAGGTACAGAAGTGTGAAAACGCACACACACCTCCAGATTCAGGGACAGTTTCTTCCCAGCTGTTATCACGCAACTGAACCATCCTACCACAACCAGAGAGCAGTGCTGAACTACTATCTACCTCATTGGTGACCTTCGGACTATCCTTGATCGGATTTTGCTGACTTTACCTTGCACCGAACGTTATTCCCTTATCGTATCTATACGCTGTAAATGGCTCGATTGTAATCGTGTATTCTCTTTCCGCTGACTGGTTATAGCAATGTTACAAAATGTTGAGATTTAAAAAATCAAGTCTGCAATTTATCCCATCAGATAAAGCATAAAAAGAAGTTTAATTTGACACCTAATTCACTTTCATATCTTCAGTATTAAAAAGGTTATGGCCATTTTCATACTCGGAAATTAGCATCTTGTTCCCCATTGCCTTTCCATTGACTTAACTCAAAAGCTGTGATCAAGGACAGTCAAAAGCCCATAACTTTCTTAAAAATTAAGAGAACTCGATGAAATTTTCAGTTATTATAGATTGAAGCATTCTGAAACAAATATGAAACAATCTTACTTGGATGACCTGAAATTAAAGCATATAATTAGTTAGTTACCTAATTGTAGCTAATTACAAAATTCAATTACTAGATCTAAACATCTATCCATTTCTTAAGAAATGATAAACTTTTTTTAATTGCCTAAGTGTCCAAATAACATTCACACAATAATCCACAATATAACATGATTTTAAAATCTAATTTTCATGAATTTCTAGGCCAAATTGAAGGAATTTAGTGTTTAATGCCTGTAAATTAATGGCCATTTAAATCAACTAGCGAGTGGGTTTTAGTGGAACGCGGTGGATTGGAACGTTGCGGTTTTCGGTGAATTTAACCCACAGTCGGCTGGAAAAATACAGCCGGTTCGTATATATTTTTTGTCCCCTTTTCGCATGTTGAATATTTGATTAAGGGCTTCCTAAGAAGCACGTTTTTATGTAAAAATAAACTGTGTAGCTTCTTTTATCGCCTACGTTGTGTCCGTTCCGCTGTCACCGTTCAGCGCTTTAGAAGATGATTTTTAAACTACTCTAGTTAATAAATAATCTAGCGTAGTTTAAAAATAGCTTCATGAATGAAATGTCGGAGTGATTTCTCTTTAGCGACGAAATCGCCCGACATTGATCGACTTGGACTGTCTAGGGATAAAACGGCATTTTAAACCCGCCCCCCTCTGAAAGGCGCCAAAGTCGCGCACACGGGGAGCGGCAGAACTGCAGCGCCGCTAAAGGTAGGTATTGTAACATACCTACTGGTTAGCACGCAACAAAAGCTTTTCACTGTACCTCGGTACACGTGACAATAAACTGAACTGATCTAATTGAAAAGGAGGAACGATTAAAGTGAAATATGCAGGGAGGTTTCATTTTCCTTGGGAACTATCCCACTCTATCCTACACCCTAGGGACAATCTACACAAGCCTATTAACCTGCAAACCTGCACATCTTTGGAGCATGGGAGGAAACCGGAGCACCAGGAGAGAGAGATGGGTGTGGACATCTTGGTTGTAATCTTGTCTTGTCTTTCCACTGTCTAGTCAGAATGCAACGTTAGACAGAAATGCTGGAGAAACTCAGCGGGTGAGGCAGCATCTATGGAGCGAAGGAATAGGTGACGTCTTCGGTCTGAAGAAGGGTCTCGACCCGAAACGTCACCTATTCCTTCGCTCCATAGATGCTGCCTCACCCGCTGAGTTTCTCCAGCATTTTTGTCTATCTTTGATTTTTCCAGCATCTGCAGTTCTTTCTTAAACAGTTAGAATACAACAAAAGCTTTTCACTGTACCTTGGTATACGTGACAATAAACAAAGCTAAACTCAACGAACCATATAACAATTACAGCACGGAAACATGCTATATTTAAGAGGGAGTTAGATGTGGCCCTTGTGGCTAAGGAGATGAGAGAGTATGGAGAGAAGGCAGGTACGGGATACTGAGTTGGATGATCAGCCATGATCATATTGAATGGCGGTGCAGGCTCGAAGGGCCGAATGGCCTACTCCTGCACCTAATTTCTATGTTTCTATGAAACAGGCCTTCTCGGCCCTTCCAGTCCGTGCCGACCATTTATTTCCCCCTAGTCCCATCTACCTGCACTCAGACCATACCCCTCCATTCCCTTCCCGTCCATATACCTATCCACTTTACTTTTAAATGTTAAAATCGATCCTGCCTCCACCACTTCTGCAGGAAGATCATTCCACACAGCCACCACTCTCTGAGTAAAGAAGTTCCCCCTCATGTTACCCCTAAACTTCTGTCCCTTAATTCTCATGTCATGCCCTCATTTGAATCTTCCCTACCCTCAATGGGAAAAGCTTATCCACGTCAACTCTGTCTATCCCTTTCATCATTTTAAAGACCTCAATCAAGTTCCCCCTTAACCTTCTGCGCTCCAAAGAATAAAGACCTAAGTGGGGGGAAGTTTAATGAATCATTCATTGTCTTTCTGTCGACTGGTTAGCGCCCAACACAGGTTTTTCACTGTACCTGTCTACTCGTAACAATGAACTAAAAAGCCCACTGCTTCTATGCTGAGAGACAATAGACAATAGGTGCAGGAGAAGGCCATTCGGCCCTTCGAGCCAGCACTGCCATTCAATGTGATCATGGCTGATCATCCCCAATCAGTTCCCCGTTCCTGCCTTCTCCCCATATCCCCTGACTCCGCTATCTTCAAGAGCCCTATCTAGCTTTCTCTTGAAAGCATCCAGAGAACCGGCCTCTGAGGCAGGGAATTCCACAGACTCACAACTCCCTGTGAGAAAGAAGGGTCCCTGTGAGTCTGAAGTAGGGTCTCGACCCGAAACGTCGCCTATCTCCTTCGCCCCTTAGATGCTTCTGCACCCGCTGAGTTTCTCCAGCTTTTTGTGTAACCCTCCCTGTGAGAAAAAGTGTTTCCTCGTCTCCGTTCTAAATGGCTCGCCCCTTATGTGACAATAAATTAATAAGACCTCTGCTTCTCTGCTGAGGGAATGCTGGACTGTTGGCGTAGAGTTTTATCAGCGCCTCGGGTTCATAATTGCCATTGGCAGGGGCTTTGTTTGTGTAGTTTCCTCCCATCTGCCAGAACGCTGAAAAACTGAGTCACGGCAGATAGGAATCCTTTTGTCTCGGTGGCGCGGTGCTGGAGCCAGTGTAAATATCCCCTCTCTCTCTCTCTCTCTCCCTCTCTCTCCCCCTCTTGCTTTCCTGCCCGCCCGCCCGCCCGCAGTAGCAGTGTGTAGATCCCGTGAGCTAGACCACATCTCCGTGCCAGTCTACACATCGCTGTGCTGATTGGGGACGCAGCAGGCATGTGTAGCGGCAAGTGTCCCGCTCGCTGGCGGTGAGAGGAATTCAGCCCGGAGTCGAGCGATGAACTTCACCTCGCTGGTAAAGCAACAACCTAGCTTCGCCAGCAGTCAATGCGGGGAGATGGGGAGATGGGGGTGGGAGAGATGAAATGTGTAGGAAGGAACTACAGATGCTGGTTTAACCCGAAGATAGTGGTGTACATTGGTGTACAATTTTGGTCGCCTAATTATAGGAAGGATGTCAACAAAATAGAGAGGGTACAGAGGAGATTTACTAGAATGTTGGGTTGCACAAAAAGCTGGAGAAACTCAGCGGGTGCAGCAGCATCTAAGGAGCGAAGGAGATAGGCGACGTTTCGGGTCGAGACCCTTCTTCAGACTGGTCGAATTACTAGAATGTTGCCTGGGTTCCAGCAACTAAGTTACAGAGAAAGGTTGAACAAGTTAGGTCTTTATTCTTTGGAGCGCAGAAGGTTAAGGGGGGACTTGATTGAGGTCTTTAAAATGATGAAAGGGATAGACAGAGTTGACGTGGATAAGCTTTTCCCATTGAGGGTAGGGAAGATTCAAACAAGAGGGCATGACATGAGAATTAAGGGACAGAAGTTTAGGGGTAACATGAGGGGGAACTTCTTTACTCAGCGGGTGGTGGCTGTGTGGAATGATCTTCCAGCAGAAGTGGTGGAGGCAGGATCGATTTTAACATTTAAAAGTAAAGTGGATAGGTATATGGACGGGAAGGGAATGGAGGGGTATGGTCTGAGTGCAGGTAGATGGGACTAGGGGAAAATAAATGGTCGGCACGGACTGGAAGGGCCGAGAAGGCCTGTTTCCGTGCTGTAATTGTTATATGGTTGTTATATGGTTATAGACACAAAATGCTCGAGTAACTCAGCGGGACATGCGGCATCTCTGGAGAGAAGGAATAGGTGACTTTTTGGGTCAATAGACAATAGACAACAGGTCCAGGAGTAGGCCATTCGGCCCATTCGAGCCAGCACCACCATTCAATGTGATCATGGCTGATCATCCCCAATCAGTACCCCGTTCCTGCCTTCTCCCATATCCCTTGACTCCGCTATTTTAAGAGCCCTATCTAGCTCTCTCTTGAGACGGGCCAGGCAGTATCTCTGGATAAATGGGATAGGTCGAAAACCTTCTTCAGGCTGCTTCTAACACACGTGACTAAAGTTTAAAGAAGGAACTGCAGATGCTGGAGAATCGAGGGTTACACAAAAAGCTGGAGAAACTCAGCGGGTGCAGCAGCATCTAAGGAGCGAAGGAGATAGGCGACGTTTCGGGTCGAGACCCTTCTTCAGACTAAATTTTAAGCTGTTCCGACTTCTATAGACACTGGACAATAAGTGCAGGAGGAGGCCATTCAGCTCTTCGAGCCAGCACCGCCATTCAATGTGATCATGGCTGATCACCCCCAATCAGTACCCCGTTCCTGCCTTCTCCCCATATCCCCCTGACTCCCGCTATCTTTAAGAGCCCTATCTAGCTCTCTCTTGAAAGCATCCAGAGAACCGGCCTCCACCGCCCTCCTCCGAGGCAGAGAATTCCACAGACTCAAGACCCTTCTTCAGAAACGTCACACCCATTCCTTCCCTCCAGAGATGCTGCCTGTCCCGATGAGTTACTCCAGCATTTTGTGTCTGTCTTGCAGAGAGATGAAAGGTCCATACTGGGGTGGCGGCAGGCACGAGGACTAATGCCCCTGTCCCACTTTGGTGATTTTTTTTTTTTTAAAATAATATTTTGATTATAAGATATACATATTACTAATTTCAAATAACAATATATATGTCAACAAAATAGAGAGGGTACAGAGGAGATTTACTAGAATGTTGCCTGGGTTTCAACAGCTAAGTTACAGAGAAAGGTTGAACAAGTTAGGTCTTTATTCTCTGGAGCGCAGAAGGTTAAGGGGGGACTTGATAGAGGTCTTTAAAATGATGAGGGGGATAGACAGAGTTGACGTGGACAAGCTTTTCCCTTTGAGAATAGGGAAGATTCAAACAAGAGGACATGACTTTAGAATTAAGGGAAGAATTAAGTTTAGGGGTAACATGAGGGGGAACTTCTTTACTCAGAGAGTGGTAGCGGTGTGGAATGAGCTTCCAGTGGAAGTGGTGGCGGCAGGTTCGTTGGTATCATTTAAAAATAAATTGGATAGGCATATGGATGAGAAGGGTATGGAGAGTTATGGTATGAGTGCAGGCAGGTGGGACTAAGGGAAAAAAGTTGTTCGGCACGGACTTGAAGGGCCGAGATGGCCAGTTTCCGTGCTGTAATTGTTATATGGTTATATGGTTATATATAGAGACGAGTATACAAATCTCAGATTAGATCTTTTCATCTGATCTTACCACTGGGTACTTATTGAGTGATTTATTTTTAGGCGACTACAGGTGATTGGGCTGTCGCGGGTACGGTCGTGAGTCGTCTCTCTCCTCAGTCGCCTAAAGAGTCGTAGCGTTTTTCTGGCCGCCGCTGGATTTTTTGAAACGTTCACAACGTTTTCGCCGACAGTCGGCGCCAGTGGGTTTGACGCCAATGAGCGTAGCGTGACTTCTCCTGACGTGGGTTGTCGCCGGTGCTGACCTTGGTGAATTCCGTTGGCGACCACCCACGTCAACCGGTGACGGATACCAGCGACTGAATCGTTTTACCTTGTTGTGGGTTGGCGTGGGTTGTCGTAGGTGTGGACGTCCTAATGGGTCGCCGGATGTCGGCCGCTTGCCGTAGCTGGACGTCGACTAGGTGGTTGGTTGTCATAGACATTGTCGCGGGGAGGGGGGGGGTCTAATCGCCATTTTTTTCGGCGACCTGCTACGACTATGACAGTTGCCGGCAGGTGGGACAGGCCCGTGAGTCGATGAGCGGTGTTGGGGCAAATACAGTGAGAGTGTTTACAAAATGCTGCCTAAATGAGAGGGCATTCATTATAATAAGAGGTCGGACAAATTTGGACAGTTTTCTCTCGAACATTGGAGGCCGAAGTGAGGCCTGATAGGAGTATGTAACATGTAGAGGTATAAATAGGGTGGACGACCATAACTACTTTTCCCCAGGGTGGAAATGTCAAAGATTAAGGGCCTGTCCCACCAGCATTCAACTCTATGCGATGAGCGCGACCTAACGTGGTCGCTTGAGCCGTCCGGCGTCGCGGGGCCGGTCCCACTTCGATCGCCGGAGCCGTGCGGAATTGTGCGGCGATCGTCCCGACATCGCGCGGGGCTCCGAAACACTGACTATGTCCAAAAATTCCGCGCGGCAACGGCTTGTCGGCTCGCAGTCGCCTCGACGCATTACACATCGCCTCGACATCGTGCCCCCATGACCCTCTCTGTAGGTGCCTCCGTGACCCTCTATGTGTGTGGCTCCGTGGCCCTCTGTGTGTGTGCCTCTGTGCCCCTCTCTGTGTGTGCCTCTGTGCCCCTCTCTGTGTGCCCCTCTCTGTCCTGGCGAACTTACTTTAGACTTCGCTCCAAGTTCGTCTCACTTTGCGCCGCGTTGCGCCACTCACCCGACCTCCGCGCGGCCCCTGCTGCCGGTTTGGTCGCGCTTGCCGCATGCAGGCGCATGCTGGTGGGAACGGCCCTGTACAGGGGATCACCCGACCTCCGCGCGGCCCCCGCTTCTAGTTTGATCGCGCTCATCGCATGGAGTTGCATGCTGGTGGGACAGGCCCTTTAGAGGCCATAGTTTTAAGGAGAGTTTTAATAGAGTCACTGCCTCACAGCACCAGAGACCCAGGTTCGATTCTGACTACGGGTGCTGTCTGTATGGAGTTTGCACGTTCTCCCTGTGACTGAGTGGGTTTTCTCCGGGTGCTCTAGTTTCCTTCCACGCCCTAAAAATGTACAGGCTTGTTGGTCAATGGCTTTTGATAAGTTTTAAAAGTGTCCCTCTTGTGTGTCGGTTATTGCTTGGGTCAGTACGAACTCGGTGGGCCGAAGGGCCTGTTTCCATAGAGCGCCATAGAGTGATACAGTCGGCCCACCTTGCCCACACCGGCCAGCAATGTCCCAGCTACACTAGTCCCACTTGCCTGCGCTTGGTCCATATCCCTCCAATCCTGTCCTATCCATGTAACTGTCTAACTGATTCTTAAACGATGGGATAGTCCCAGCCTCAACTACCTCCTCTGGCAGCTCGTTCCATACACCCACCACCCTCTGTGTGGAAAAAGTTACCCCTCGGATTCTTATTAAATCTTTTCCCCTTCACCTTGAACCTATGTCCTCTGGTCCTCGATTCCCCTACTTTGGGTAAAAGACTCTGTGCGTCTACCCGATCTATTCCTCTCATGATTTTATACACCTCTATAAGATCCCCCCTCATCCTCCTGGGCTCCATGGAATAGAGACCCAGCCTGCTCAACCTCTCCCTGTAGCTCACACCCTCTGGTCCTGGCAACTTCCTCGTAAATCTTTTCTAAACCCTTTCAAGCTTGACACTGTCTCTCTTATAACATGGTGCCCATAAGATGATGCCCAGAACTGAACACAATACTCTAAATGTTGAAGAAGGAACTGCAGATGCTGGAAAATTGAGGGTTACACAAAATGCTGGAGAAACTCAGCGGGTGCAGCAGCATCTATGGTCTGAAGAAGGGTTTCGGCCCGCAAGCGACAACATGACATACAGTGACAGTTAGGAATGACACATAAAACATTAAACATTAATAATAATAAGACATTAATGATAAAACACCATTGATCAAGCATGTGAACCAACAAAATACCAGATCAAAGGGAGGCTACAGATTTTTGGCTGTTGAGTAGAGCAACTACTCGTGGATAAAAACTGTTTTTATGTCTGGCGGCTGTGGCAGCTTTGACAGTCCGGAGTCGCCTTCCAGAGGGAAGTGATTCAAAGAGTTTGTGGCCAGGGTGAGAGGGGTCAGAGATGATCTTGCCCGCTCGCTTCCTGGCCCTTGCAGTGTACAGTTCATCAATGGAGGGAAGGTTGCAGCCAACAACCTTCTCAGCTGATCGGACGATTCGCTGCAGCCTCTGGGTGTTGTGCTTGGTGGCTGAGCCAAACCAGACCATGATGGAGAAGGTGAGGACAGACTCTACGATGGCCGTGTAGAATTGGACCATCATTGCCTGTGGCAGATTGTGCTTCCTCAGCTGCCGCAGGAAGTACATCTTCTGTTGTGCCTTTTTGACGGTGGCAGCTCAGGACCGCTCTAATTGTGTTGGGATGGTTCCATTGCCTGATAACAGCTCGGAGGAAACTGTCCCTGAACGTGGAGATAGAAACAAAATGCTGGATTAAAGGGCCTGCCCCACCAGCACGCAACTATATGCGATGAACGCGATCAAACCGGCAGCGGGGGCCGCGCGGAGGTCAGGTGATCCCCTGTACAGGGCCGGTCCCACCAGCATGCGCCTGCATGCGGCAAGCGCAACTAAACCGGCAGTAGGGGCCACGCGGAGGTTGGGTGAGTGGCGCAACGCGGCGCAAAGCGAGGCGAACTTGAAGCAAGTCCAAGGTAAGTTCGCCAGGACTTAGAGGGGCACACAGAGAGGGGCACCGAGACACACACACATACAGGGCCACGGAGCCACACACATAGAGGGTCACGGAGGCACTTACAAATAGTTTCACGGAGGCACGATGTCGGGGCGGTGTGTAAATGTCGCGGCGACTGCGAGCCGACAAACCGTTGCCGCGCGGGATTTTTGGACATTGTCGGTTTTTCGGAGCCCCGCGCGGCGTCGGGACGAACTCGGGACGAACTCCGCACAATTCCTCACGGCTCCGGCGATCGAAGTGGGACCGGCCCCGCGACGCCGGACGGCTCAAGCGACCACGTTAGGTCGCGCTAATCGCATCGAGTTGCATGCTGGTGGGACAGGCCCTTAACTCAGCAGGCCAGGCAGCATCTCTGGAGAGAAGGTATGGGTGACATTTTGAGTCGAGATGCTTTATCAGATTTCACGATAGAGTCTAGATTTTGTGTAACTGGTGGAACTGTCAGTGTGGTAAAACCGCCCCATTATTCCCTTAAACCAGAAGGTGAGAGTAGGTGTAAACCAGTGTGTATGAAGGCACTGCAGATGCTGGTTAACATGGAAGATAGATGCAAAATGGTGGAGTAACTCAGCAGGCCAGGCAGCATCTCTGGAGAGAAGGAATGGGTGACATTTCAGTTCGAGCCCGTTCTTCAATAGACAAATGGCAATAGGTGCAGGAGTAGGCCATTTGGCCCTGCGAGCCAGCACCGCCATTCATTGTGATCATGGCTGATCATCCCCAATCAGTTCCCCGTTCTTGCCTCCTCTCCATATCCCCTGACTCCGCTATCTTAAAGAGCCCCATCTAGCTCTCTTGAAAGCATCCAGGGAATCAACCGCCACTGCCTTCTGAGGCAGAGAATTCCACAGATTCACAACCCTCAGAGTGGAAAAGTTTCTCCTCATCTCCGTTCTAATTGGCTTACCCCTTATTCTTAAACTGTGTGTGGCCCCTGGTTCTGGACTCCCCCAACATCGGCAACATGTTTCCTGCCTCTAGCGTGTCCAAACCCTTAATGATCTTACAAGTTTCAATGTGATCCCCTCTCATCCTTCTAAACTCCAGAGTGTACAACCCCAGCCGCTCCATTCTCACAGCATGTGACAGTCCCGTCATCCCGGGAATTAACCATCAGACTGAGAGTCGGGGGAGAGGGAAACTACAGGTATGAACAGGTACAAAGGACAAACAGCGCTAGGGTTCTTTAAGGTGTGGCAATTTTTGTTTGCAGGAGTCGTTCTCTGCCAGAAGACAGTTTACTCTACTGTGGCCGAGCTAATGTTTCAATTGCACGGGCTTCATGTACCGGTGGCCATTCCCTGACTGAATCAACAAAAACCCGTGAGAACAAATACCATTAGAAGCAGCAAAAATGAACCGAAAGCTCAAAGTCGCTGTGGTGATATTTCAGTCTCGAGAGATTGTAGGTGCTGGATTCTTTCAAGAGAGTGCTAGATAGGGCTCTTAAAGATAGCGGAGTCAGGGGATATGGGGAGAAGGCAGGAACGGGTTACTGAATGGGGATGATCAGCCATGATTGAATAACTACTTTGGTTCTGTCTTCACTAAGGAAGACATAAATAATCTGCCGGAAATAGCAGGGGACCGGGGGTCAAATGAGATGGAGGAACTGAGTGAAATCCAGGTTAGCCGGGAAGTGGTGTTGGGTAAATTGAACGGATTAAAGGCCGATAAATCCCCAGGGCCAGATAGGCTGCATCCCAGAGTACTCAAGGAGGTAGCCCCAGAAATAGTGGATGCATTAGTGATAATTTTTCAAAACTCCTTAGATTCTGGAGTAGTTCCTGAGGATTGGAGGGTAGCTAATGTAACTCCACTTTTTAAAAAGGGAGGGAGAGAGAAAACGGGGAATTACAGACCAGTTAGTCTAACATCGGTAGTGGGGAAAATGCTAGAGCCAGTTATTAAAGATGGGATAGCAGCGCATTTGGAAAGTGGTGAAATCATTGGACAAAGTCAGCATGGATTTACGAAAGGTAAATCATGTCTGACAAATCTTATAGAATTTTTTCGAGGATGTAACTAGTAGAGTGGATAAGGGAGAACCAGTGGATGTGGTGTATCTGGACTTCCAGAAGGCTTTCGACAAGGTCCCGCATAAGAGATTAGCATACAAACTTAAAGCACACGGTATTGGGGGTTCAGTATTGATGTGGATAGAGAACTGGCTGGCAGACAGGAAGCAAAGGGTAGGAGTAAACGGCTCATTTTCAGAATGGCAGGCAGTGACCAGTGGGGTGCCGCAAGGCTCAGTGCTGGGACCCCAGCTATTTACAATATATATTAATGATTTGGACGAGGGAATTCAATGCAACATCTCCAAGTTTGCGGATGACACTGAGCTGGGGGGTAGTGTTAGGTGTGAGGAGGATGCTTGGAGGCTGCAAGGTGACTTGGATAGGTTGGGTGAGTGGGCAAATGCATGGCAGATGCAGTATAATGAGGATAAATGTGAGGTTATCCACTTTGGTGGCAAAAACAGGAGGGTAGACTATTGGTGGCAGATTAGGAAAAGGGGGAGATGCAACGAGACCTGGGTGTCATGGTACACCAGTCAATGAAAGTAGGCATGCAGGTGCAGCAGGCTGTGAAGAAAGCAAATGGTATGTTGGCATTCATAGCGAAAGGATTTGAGTATAGGAGCAGGGAGGTTCTACTGCAGTTGTACAGGGTTTTGGTGAGACCACACCTGGAGTATTGCGTACAGTTTTGGTCTCCTAATCTGAGGAAAAACATTCTTGCCATAGAGGGGGTACAGAGAAGGTTCACCAGACTGATTCCTAGGATGTCAGGACTTTCATATGAGGAAAGACTGGATAGACTCGGCTTGTACTCGCTAGAATTTAGAAGACTGAGGGGGGATCTTATAGAAACTTACAAAATTCTTAAGGGGTTGGACAGGCTAGATGCTGGAAGATTGTTCCCGATGTTGGGGGAGTCCAGGACAAGGGGTCACAGTCTAAGGATAAAGGGGGAATTCCTTTTGGACTGAGATGAGAAGACTTTTTTCACACAGAGAGTGGTGGGTCTCTGGAATTCTCTGCCACAGAAGGTAGTTGAGGCCAGTTCATTGGCTATATTTAAGAGGGAGTTAGATGTGGCCCTCGCGGCTAAGGGGATCAGAGGGTATGGAGAGAAGGCAGGTACGGGATACTGAGTTGGATGATCAGCCATGATCACATTGAATGGTGGTGCAGGCTCGAAGGGCTGAATGGCCTCTACTCCTGCACCTATTGTCTATTGTCTACCTTGAGTTTGGTTTTGGTTTCGTTTAGAGAAACAGCGCGGACACCGGCCCATCAGCCCACCGAGTCCGCGCCAACCAGCGATCACCCCTTACACTAACACTATCTTACACACAACCTCTACCAAAGCCAATGAACCTACAAACACGCACGTCTTTGGAGTGTGGGAGGAAACTGGGGCGCCCGGGGAAAACCCACGCAGGTCACGGGGAGAACGTACAGACTGCACCCATAGTCGGGATCGAACCCAGGTCTCTGGCGCGGTGAGGCGGCAGCTCTACCGCTGCGCCCCTATTCGAGGAAAAATATGAAGTGCTGGGGGAACTCAGCGGGTCAGGCAGCATCTGTGGAGGAAATGGACAGGCGATCTTTCGGGCCGGGAACCTTCTTCAGACATTTGTAACTTTTTTTCTACCCCCATTTCGAGAGCAGCACGGTTGGCGCAGCGGCAGAGTTGCTGCCTTACAGCGCTTGCAGAGCCGGAGACCCGGGTTCGATCCCCGCCACGGGCGCAGTACGTCTTTGGAGTGTGGGAGGAAACTGAAGATCTCGGAGAAAACCCACGCGGGTCATGGGGAGAGCGTGCAAACTCCGTACAGGCAGCACCCATAGTCGGGATCGAACCCGGGTCTCTGGCACTGTGAGGCAGCAACTCTACCGCTGCACCGTAAAAGGTGTCAGGGGTTTATGGGGAGAAGGCAGGGGAATGGGGTTGACAGGGAAAGATAGATCAGCCGTGATTGTGTGGCGGAGTAGACTCGATGGGCCGAAGGTCCTACTCCTGCTCTTGTGACATGAAATTATCATTTGTGCCATTTTGTGACGTGCATCAACTGGTAAACGTGTGGTGGTTAAATTTGTACTGTTATCGTGCGTTCTGGTGCAGATAAACAGCTGGGTGGAAGGCAGTAGACAATAGATTCAAGAGATTCAAGAGAGTTTATTGTCGTGTGCCCCTGACAGGACAATGAAATTCTTGCTTTGCTTCAGCACAACAGAACATAGTAGGCATTGACTACAGAACAGATCAGTGCGTCCATATACCATTATATAAATATATACACACATGAATAAATAAACTGATAACGTGCAAATGTACAGGTAATGGGCTATTAATGATCTGAGTTTTGTCCGAGCCAAGTTTAATAGCCTGATGGTGCACAAAAGGCTGGAGAAACTCAGCGGGTGCAGCAGCATCTAAGGAGTGAAGGAGATAGGCGACGTTTCGGGTCGAGACCCTTCTTCAGACCCTGATGGCTGTGGGGAAGTAGCTATTCCTGAACCTGGTCGTTGCAGTCTTCAGGCTCCTGTACCTTCTACCTGAAGGCAGCAGGGAGATGAGTGTGTGGCCAGGGTGGTGTGGGTCTTTGATGATGCTGCCGGCCTTTTTCAGGCAGCGACTGCGATAAATCCCCTCGATGGAAGGAAGGTCAGAGCCGATGATGGACTGGGCAGTGTTTACTACTTTTTGTAGTCTTTTCTGCTCCTGGGCGCTTAAGTTGCCGAACCAAGCCATGATGCAACCGGTCAGCATGCTCTCTACTGTGCACCTGTAGAAGTTCCTCCTTGACAAACGGACTCTCTGTAATCTTCTCAGGAAGTAGAGGCGCTGATGAGCTTTCTTAATAATTGCATCTGTGTTCTCGGACCAGGAAAGATCTTCAGAAATGTGCACGCCCAGGAATTTGAAGCTCTTGACCCTTTCAAACATCGACCCGTTGATATAAACGGGGCTGTGGGTCCCCATCCTACTCCTTCCAAAGTCCACAATCAGTTCCTTGGTTTTGCTGGTGTTGAGGGCCAGGTTGTTGTGCTGGCACCATTTGGTCAAACGGTCGATCTCCCTTCTAGAAACATAGAAAATAGGTGCAGGAGTAGGCCATTCGGCCCTTTGAGCCTGCACCGCCATTCAATATGATCATGGCTGATCATCCAACTCAGTATCCCGTACCTGCCTTCTCTCCATACCCTCTGATCCCTTTAGCCACAAGGGCCACATCTAACTCTCTCTTAAATATAGCCAATGAACTGGCCTCAACTACCTTCTGTGGCAGAGAATTCCACAGACTCTGTTTTTCTCATCTCAGTCCTAAAAGATTTCCCCCTGATCCTTAAACTGTGACTCCTTGTTCTGGACTTCCCCAACATCGGGAACAATCTTCCTGCATCCAGCCTGTCCAACCCCTTAAGAATTTTGTAAGTCTCTATAAGATCCCCCCTCAATCTTCTAAATTCCAGCGAGTACAAGCTGAGTCTATCCAGTCTTTCTTCATATGAAAGTCCTGACATCCCAGGAATCAGTCTGGTGAACCTTCTCTGTACTCCCTCTATGGTAAGAATGTATTTCCTCAGATTTGGAGATCAACCATGATCATATTGAATGGCAGTGCAGGCTCGAAGGGCCGAATGGCCTACTCCTGCACCTAATTTCTATGTTTCTAAAACTGTACGCAATACTCCAGGTGTGGTCTCACCAAGACCCTGTACAACTGCAGTAGAACCTCCCTGCTCCTATACTCAAATCCTACACTCTGACTCAACAGACAATAGGTGCAGGAGTAGGCCATTCGACCCTTTGAGCCAGTACTGCCATTCAATGTGATCATGGCTGATCATCCCCAATCAGTACCCCGTTCCTGCCTTCTCCCCATATCCCCTGACCCTGCTATCTTTAAGAGCTCTATCTAACTTTCTCTTTAAAACATCCAGAGAATTGGCCTCTGCTGCCTTCTGAGGCAGAAAATTCCACCGATTCACAACTCTCTGTGTGAAAAAGCTTTTCCTCATCTCCATTCTAAATGACTTGCCCCTTATTCATAAACTGCGGCCCCTGGTTCTGGACTCCCCCAACATCGGGAACATGTTTCCTGCCTCCAGCGTGTCCAAACCCTTAATAACTGTATATGTTTCAATAGGCAGTGTTACTAGCTGGGGATTCAGCTGACAAACCCCTGGGTTTAGCACGCTCCTGAATCGTGACAGGTTAGCCTTGTAGACCTGTCGTTAACTCAGGCTTATTAGCATATAGATTGAAAGATGGAATGAGCTGTTCTCTTCGGAGCCTGAGTGGGCAGCTCTCGGCTCACATTGCTGGCAGTGGTGGGACTTCAATGTCACGTAGGCAATTCAACATTGCACAGTGAAATTAATTTTGCATATCATAATAGACAATAGGTGCAGGAGGAGGCCATTCGGCCCTTCGTGCCAGCACTGCCATTCAATGTGATCATGGCTGATCATCCCCAATCAGTACCCCGTTCCTGCCTTCTCCCCATAATCCCCTAACTCCGCTATCTTTAAGAGCCCTATCTAGCTCTCTCTTGAAAGCATCCAGAGAACCCGCCTCCACCACCCTCTGAGTTGAGAATTCCACAGACTCACCACTCTCTGTGAGAAAAAGTGTTTCCTCGTCTCCGTTCTAAATGGCTTACCCCTTATTCCTAAACTGTGGCCCCTTGTTCTGGACTCCCCCAACATCGGGAACATGTTTCCTGCCTCTAGCGTGTCCAAGCCCTTAACAATCTTATATGTTTCAATGAGATCCCCTCTCATCCATCTAAACACCAGGTCATATGCCGCCCCATTCTCTGATTCTGGTCCCTGGTTCTGGTCTCCCCCAACATCGAGAACATGCCTCTAGTGTGTCCAAACCCTTTATATGTTTCAATAGGATTCCCTCTCATCCTTCTAAACTCCAGAGTGTACAAGCCCAGCCGCTCCATTCTCTCAGCATATGACAGTCCCACCATCCCGGGAATTAACCTGGTGAACCTACGCTGCACTCCCTCAATAGCAGGAATGTCCATCCTCAAATTAAAGCGCTGGGCAGACAACATTTGGAGTATCATAGGCATCGGAGACCTGCATTCCATCCCGACCTCGGGCGCTGTCTGTACGGAGTTTGCACGTTCTCCCCGTGACCTGCGTGGGTCTTCTCCGCGATCTTCGGTTTCCTCCCACACTCCAAAGACGTGCGTGTCTTTCATTCTTCTTTTTCTCCCTCTGTACATCATCTTCAATATCTCCCATTTCCCTATTCCCTAACTAGGCAGAAGACGGGTCTCGACCCCCCAAACGCCACCCGTTCCTTCTCTCCAGAGATGCTGCCGGTCCCGCTGAGTTACTGCAGCATTTTGTGTCTATCGTTGGTAGGGTTCTTGTCTTTGTAGGGTATAAATGTAAAACTGCCCCTGGCGTGTGTGTGTGGGATAGTGTTGATGCACGGGGGTCTGTGGAATTCTCTGCCTCAGAGGGCGGAGGAGGCCGGTTCTCTGGATGCTTTCAAGAGAGAGCTCGATACTTACAAAATTCTTAAGGGGTTGGACAGGCTAGATGCAGGAAGATTGTTCCCGATGTTGGGGAGGTCCAGGACAAGGGGTCACAGCTTAAGGATAAGGGGGAAATTCTACGTTTGTGCCTGTGCACCTGTCTCCCTGCGTTAAACTTAAAGTCACGCACAGGTTGCTGCACCCGCTGAGTTTCTCCAGCCTTTTGTGTAACCCTCGATTCTCCAGCATCTGCAGTTCCTACAATAACTGTGTCATTTTATATGCCGTTGGTTTTAGTTTTGTACACTTGCTTCTAATAACTTTTTTTTAAAAAGAATTTTCAGTGGTTATAGCAAGAAAAAAAAACCTCAGAGAGAGAGAGAGAGAGAGAATAGCCCTCAGAATAGAGGCTATAAATCAAGGGGAGACGATATTCCCGGCTGCACAAACAGACTGTCGAAAGAAAATTAAAACCCGTAAAACAAAGTGTTTGTGTGACTCACTGCTCGTTGCCTCACTAATGACACATCCGCACACTCGCGCACGGACCCCGATCGGATTCCCAGACCTTCATTAATAATCCGCCCAAGCGCATTAATTCAGCTGTCCTGCTTAATTGCTTCAGGGGCCCTGGAAAGTTGTAGACAATAAACCAGCTCTGGGGGGCGAGGGAGCGCTCGCTGTGAATGGCGTCATTAATGATAGGAGCGGAACTAGGCCATTCGGCCCATCAAGTCTACTCCGCCATCCAATCACGGCCGATCCACCTCTCCCTCCTAACCCCATCCTCCTGCCTTCTCCCCATAACAATAGACAACAGACGCAGGAGTAGGCCATTCGGCCCTTCGAGCCAGCACCGCCATTCAATGTGATCATGGCTGATTATCCCCAATCAGTACCCCGCTCCTGCCTTCTCCCCATATCCCCTGACTCTGCTATTTTTAAGGGCCCTATCTAGTTCTCTCTTGAAATCATCCAGAGAACCTGCCTCCACCGCCCTCTGAGGCAGAGAATTCCACAGACTCACATGTCTCTGTGAGAAAAAGTGTTTCCTCGTCTCCATTCTAAATGGCTTCCCCCTTATTCTTAAACTGTGGCCCCTGGTTCTGGACTCCCCCAACGTCGGGAACATGTTTCCTGCCTCTAGCGTGTCCAAACTCTCAATAATCTTGTACGTTTCAATGAGATCCCCTCTCATCCTTCCAACCCTCGACACCCGTACTAATCAAGAATCTATCTATCTCTGCCTTAAAAATATCCATTGACTTGGCCTCCACGGCCTTCTGTGGCAAAGAATTCCACAGATTCGCCACCCTCTGTCTAAAGAAATTTCTCCTTATCTTTCTCAAGGAATGTCCTTTTCTTCTGAGGCTGTGGGCTCGGGTCCTGGACTCCCCCACTGGTGGAAACATCTTCTCCACATCCACTCTATCCGGGCCTTTCACTGTTCAATAAATTTCAATGAGGTCCCCCAACATTTTTGGAGTAATGTGTTCAGTTTTGGTCACCCTGCTGAAAGGAAGGATACCAGTACCAGCAATCAATAGATATAGGTGCAGGAGTAGGCCATTCGGCCCTTCGAGCCTGCACCGCCATTCAATATGATCATGGCGGATCATCCAACTCTGTATCCCGTACCTGCCTTCTCTCCATACCCCCTGATCCCCTTAGCCACAAGGGCCACACCTAACTCCCTCTTAAATATAGCCAATGAACTGGCCTCAACTACCCTCTGTGGCAGAGAGTTCCAGAGACCCACCACTGTCTGTGTGAAAAAAGTATTTCTCATCTCGGTCCTAAAAGATTTCCCCCTTATCCTTAAGCTGTGAACCTTGTCCTGGACCTCCCCAACATCGGGAACAATCTTCCTGCATCTAGCCTATCCAACCCCTTAAGAATTGTGCAAGTTTCTATAAGATCCCCTCTCAAACACCTAAATTCTAGAGAGTATAAACCGAGTCTATGCGGTCTTTGTTCATAAGACAGTCCTGACATCCCAGGAATCAGTCTGGTGAACCTTCTCTGCACTCCCTCTATGGCAATAATGTCCTTCCTCAGATTTCGAGGCCAGAACTGTACGCAATACTCCAGGTGTGGTCTCACCAAGACCCTGGACAACTGCAGTAGAACCTCCCTGCACCTATACTCAAATCCTTTTGCTATGAAAGCTAACGTACCATTCGCTTTCTTCACTGCCTGCTGCACATCCCTCCCCACCCACCTCACCCAACCCGTAATTAGATTATAAATCCAAAATTGTGTTGTGCCCTAATATCCTTGTAAGAAATCAATGATTGGTGTCCATGTCTTTGAAAAATGATCTGTTTTTTCTGCCAAGACTAGTCTAATATTTTCAAGGAGTAGCGTCTCGGACATGTTTATAATCCACATCTTAAGGGTAGGGACTGATGTATGTTCCCAATAACCACTGAAAAATCGACAGTCGTAGAATCTTGCAGCGAAGAAATGGGCTATTCATGATGAATAGGGGTGGAAAATTGGATAAGTAAGTATGCAGATGATACTAAGATAGGTGGTGCTGTGGATAATGAAGTAGATTTTCAAAGTCTACAGAGAGATTTGGGCCATTTGGAAGAGTGGGCTGAAAGATGGCAGATGGAGTTTAATGCTGATAAGTGTGAGGTGCTACATCTTGGCAGGACAAATCAAAATAGAACGTACATGGTAAATGGTAGGGAATTGAGGAATGCTGTGGAGCAGAGGGATCCAGGAATAACTGTGCATAGTTCCCTGAAGGTGGAATCGCATGTAGATAGGGTGGTAAAGAAAGCTTTTGGTGTGCTGGCCTTTATAAATCAGAGCATTGAATATAGGAGTAGGGAAGTAATGTTAAAATTGTACAAGGCATTGGTAAGACCAATTCTGGAGTATGGTGTACAATTTTGGTCGCCTAATTATAGGAAGGATGTCGACAAAATAGAGAGAGTACAGAGGAGATTTACTAGAATGTTGCCTGGGTTCCAACAACTAAGTTACAGAGAAAGGTTGAACAAGTTAGGTCTTTATTCTTTGGAGCGCAGAAGGTTAAGGGGGGACTTGATTGAGGTCTTTAAAATGATGAAAGGGATAGACAGAGTTGACGTGGATAAGCTTTTCCCATTGAGGGTAGGGAAGATTCAAACAAGAGGGTATGACATGAGAATAAAGGGACAGAAGTTTAGGGGTAACATGAGGGGGAACTTCTTTATTCAGAGAGTGGTGGCTGTGTGGAATGATCTTCCTGCAGAAGTGGTGGAGGCAGGATCGATTTTAACATTTAAAAGTAAAGTGGATCGGACGGGAAGGGAATGGAGGGGTGTGGTCTGAGTGCAGGTAGATGGGACTAGGGGAAAATAAATGGTCGGCACGGACTGGAAGGGCCGAGAAGGCCTGTTTCCGTGCTGTAATTGTTATATGGTTGTTATATGGTTATATTCAGTTCAACTTGCCCATGCCGACCAACATGTCCCATGTGCACTAGTCCCACCTGCCTGCGTTTGGCCCATATCCCTCTAAATGTTAAATGGTCAGCTAGATCACAAGACCTACACTAACCCCAAACCAATTAGGAGCAGACGAGGGCATTCCATCCAATTTGTGATCCCAGCCTCAAAGACACCAATTCGTTCTTCCCACGCACTATTAAAGCATGGAATAATCTCCACCAAGCCACAGTGGCCCAGCCTAATGCAACTAAATTTAAAGTGGCACTTTCTTCCCAATAGCCCTCTCTGACTAAACCCCTCCCTTCACCACCTCCAGTTTAAATTCTAGTTGGAATATTTTGGAGGACCAAGTAACCAAGAACCTAGAACCCCTGTCCTATCCATGTGCCTGTCCAAATGTATTTTAAATGTCGTGATCATGCTCCACTGGCAGCTTGTTACATATATCTACCACCCTTTGTTTTTTTAAATTGCTCTCTGGTCCCTATTAAATCATGCCATGATCACAATGAATGGCGGTGCTGGCTCGAAGGGCCAAATGGCCTACTCCTGCACCTATTTTCTATCTTTCTATGTTTCTATAAATCTTCCCCCCCCCCCCCCCCCCCCCCATTTGAGGAAGGGCATTCTTGCTATTGAGGGAGTGCAGCGTAGGTTTACAGGGTTAATTCCCGGGATGGCGGGATTGTCATATGCTGAGAGAATGGAGCGGCTGGGCTTGTACACTCTGGAGTTTAGAAGGATGAGAGGGAATCTTATTGAAACATATAAGATTATTCAGGATTTGGACACGCTAGAGGCAGGAAACATGTTCTCGATGTTGGGGGCGACCAGAACCAGGGGCCACAGTTTAAGAATAAGGGGTCAGCCATTTAGAACGGAGATGAGGAAACACTTTTTCACACAGGGAGTTGCGAATCTGTGGAATTCTCTGCCTCAGAGGGCGGTGGAGGCCGGTTCTCTGGATACTTTCAAGAGAGAGTTAGATAGGGCTCTTAAAGATAGCGGAGTCAGGGGATATGGGGAGAAGGCAGGAACGGGATACTGATTGGGAATGATCAGCCATGATCACATTGAATGGCGGTGCTGGCTCGAAGGGCCGAATGGCCTCCTCCTGCACCTATTGTCTATTGACCGTAAACCTATGTCCCCTGGTTCTTTATTCCCCGACTCGGGGTGAATGCACACAGTCTTGAACCCAATCTATACCTCTCGTGATCTTATAATCCATTATAGGATCACCCCTCATCTATCTGCACTCCAAAGAATAGTCCCATCCTGCTCAACCTCTCCCTGTAGCTCGGGCCCTCGATTCCTGGCTACATTCTCGTATATCGTCTCTGCACCCTTTCCAGCTTAACGACATCTTCCCCCGTAACAGAGTGACCAAAACTTAAGACAATACTCCTCACCAATGTGTCCTCACCAATGTCATGTACAACTGTAATGGCACCTCCCAACCACTAGATGTTTTGGGCGGTCACGGTGGCGCAGCGGCAGAGTTGCTGCCTTACAGCGAATGCAGCGCCGGAGACCCGGGTTCGATCCCCACTACAGGGTGCTGTCCGTACGGAGTTTGCACGTTCTCCCCGTGACTTGCGTGGGTCTTCTCCGAGATCTTCGGTTTCCTCCCACACTCCAAAGACGTACAGGTTTGTAGGTCATTTGGCTTGGTGTAAATGTAAAAATTGTCCCTAGTGGGTGTAGGATGGTGTTAGTGTGCGGGGATTGCTGGTCGGCTCAGACCCAGTGGGCCGAAGGGCCTGTTTCCGCCTGTGCTGCACCGTTCAGTTATGTTCAGTTTAGTTCATCGTCACGTGTACCGAGCTACAGTGAAAAGCTTTTGCTGCGTGCTAACCAGTCAGCGGAAAGCCAACACATGATTACAATCGAGCCATTTACAGTGCATCGATACATTATAAGAGAATAACGTTTAGTGCAAGGTAAAGCCGGCAAAGTCCGATCAAGTGTTTAAGAAGGAACTGCAGATGCTGGAAAATCGAAGGTAGACAAAAATGCTGGAGAAACTCAGCGGGTGAGGCAGCATCTGTGGAGCGAAGGAAGTAGGTGACGTTTCGAGTCGAGACCCTTCTTCGGACTGATGTGGGGGTGAGCACATCAACTCCCCCTCCCATACCGAATCCGACCTTTCTGTCCTGGGCCTCCCCCGTGGCCAGAGTGAGGCCCACCGCAAATTGGAGGAGCAGCACCTCGTATTTCGCTTGGGTAGTTTACACCCCAGCGGTATGAACATTGACTTCTCCAATTTCAGGTAGTCCCTGCTTTCTCCCTCCTTCCCCTCCCCTTCCCAGCTCTCCCGCAGCCCACTGTCTCCGCCTCTTCCTTTCTTCCTCCCAACCCCCCCACATCAGTCTGAAGAAGGGTCTCGACCCGAAACGTCACCTATTTCCTTCGCTCCACAGATGCTGCCTCACCCGCTGAGTTTCTCCAGCATTTTCGTCCACCACAGTCCGATCAAGGATAGTTCCAAAGAGGTAGATAGTAGTTCAGGGGGGTTACACAAAAGGCTGGAGAAACTCAGCGGGTGCAGCAGCATCTAAGGAGCGAAGGAGATAGGCGACGTTTCGGGTCGAGACCCTTCTTCAGACTGGTCAGGGATCAGGGAAACGAGAGATATAGACGGTGATGTGGAGAGATAAAGAACATTGAATGAAAGATATGCAAAAAAGTATCGATGATAAAGGAAACAGGCCATTGTAAGCTGTTTGTAGTGTGAAAATGAGAAGCTAGTGCGACTTGGGTGGGGGAGAGATAGAGAGAGAAGGAATGCCAGGGCCCGAGGGCTGAGGGAGAGGTGGGAAGGGGAGGAGGCAGCCTGGGTTAACAGAATTGAGAAAATTCAATGTTTAAGCCCAGAGGATGCAGACTCCCCAAGCGGAATATGAGGTGCTGTTCCTCCAACTTACGGTGTTGCTCACTCTGGCCGTGGAGGAGGCCCAGGACCGAGAGGTCGGATACGGAATGGGAGGGCGAGTTGAAGTGCTGAGCCACCGGGAGGTCGGGTTGGTTATTGCGGACCGAGCGGAGGTGTTCGGCGAAACGATCGCCCAGCCTCCGCTTGGTCTCACCGATGTAGATCAGCTGGCATCTGGAGCAACGGATGCAGTAGATGAGGTTGGAGGAGGTGCAGGTGAACCTCTGTCGGACTTGGAAGGACTGCTTGGGTCCCTGAAAGGAGTGGATGGGGAGGTGAAGGGACAAGTGTAGCATCTCTTGCGGTTGCAAGGGAAAGTGCCCGGGGAAGGGGTGGAGCGGGAGGGAAGGGAAGAATTGACAAGGGAGTTGCGGAGGGAGCGGTCTTTGCGGAAGGCAGACAGGGGGGGAGATGGGAAGATGTGGCGAGTGGAGGGGTCACGTTGGAGGTGGCGAAACTGGCGGAGGACTATCTGTTGTATGTGCCGGCTGGTGGGGGTGAAAGGTGAGGACCAGGGGGACTCGGCCCTTGCTGTGAGTGGGGGAATGGGGAGAGAGGGCAGTGTTGGGTGGATAGTAGTTCAGCACTGCTCTCTGGTTGTGGTGGGATGGTTCACTTTCCTGATAACAGCTGGGAAGAAATTGTCCCTGAATCTGGAGATGTGTGTGTTCGCACTTCTGTACCTTTTGCCCAGTACTTGCACTCCTAGATCCCTCTGCCTTGCAACACTCCCTGGCATTCAATGTTTGTCTCTATAAAACAATGTAACAAACATCTAGTAGTATTGTTAGATTTCAGTAACAAAAATACATTTTTAACTGTTCAAGGTTTCATGGGGTGACCACGAGATGCAGGTACAGCAGGCATTGAAGAAAGCTAATGGCATGTTGGCCTTTATAACAAGAGAAGTTGAGTAGAGGAGCAAAGAGGTCCTTCTGCAGTTGTACAGAGCCCTAGTGAGACCACACCTGGAGTATTGTGTGCAGTTTTGGTCTCCAAATTTGAGGAAGGACATTCTTGCTATTGAGGGAGTGCAGCGTAGGTTTACAAGGTTAATTCCCGGGATGGCGGGACCGTCGTATGCTGAGAGAATGGAGCGGCTGGGCTTGTACACTCTGGAGTTTAGAAGGTTGAGAGGGGATCTTATTGAAACATATAAGATTGTTAAGGGTTTGGACACGCTAGAGGCAGGAAACATGTTCCCAATGTTGGGGGAGTCCAGAACCAGGGGCCACAGTTTAACAATAAGGGGTAAGCCATTTAGAACGGAGACGAGGAAACACTTTTTCTCACAGAGAGTGGTGAGTCTGTGGAATTCCCTGCCTCAGAAGCAGGTTCTCTGGATGCTTTCAAGAGAGAGCTAGATAGGGCTCTTAAAAATAGCCGAGTCAGAGAATATGGGGAGAAGGCAGGAACGGGGTACTGATTATGGATGATCATCCATTTCCTCCTGCACCTATTTGCTATGTTTACAGTGGCTTGCAAAAGTATTCTAACCCCTTGAACTTTTCCACATTTTGTCACGTTACAACCACAAACGTAAATGTATTTTATTGGGATTTTATGTGATAGACCAACACAAAGTGGCGCATAATTGTGAAGTGGAAGGAAAATGATACATGGTTTCCAAATGTTATTACAAATAAAAAACTGAAAAGTGTGGCGTGCAAAAGTATTCAGCCCCCCTGAGTCAATACTTTGTAGAACCACCTTTCGCTGTAATTACAGTTGCAAGTCTTTTGGGGTATGTCTCTACCAGCTTTGCACATCTAGAGACTGAAATGTTTGCCCATTCTTCTTTGCAAAATAGCTCAAGCTCAGTCAGATTGGATGGAGAGCGTCTGTGAACAGCAATTTTCAAGTCTTGCCAGAGATTCTCAATTGGATTTAGGTCTGGACTTTGACTGGGCCATTCTAACACATGAATATGCTTTGATCCAAACCATTCCATTGTAGCTCTGGCTGTATGTTTAGGGTCGTTGTCCTGCTGGAAGGTGAACCTCCGCCCCAGTCTCAAGTCCTTTGCAGACTCTAACAGGTTTTCTTCCAAGATTGCCCTGTATTTGGCTCCATCCATCTTCCCATCAACTCTGACCAGCTTCCCTGTCCCTGCTGAAGAAAAGCATCCCCACAGCATGATGCTGCCACCACCATGTTTCACAGAGGGGATGGTGTGTTCAGGGTGATGTGCAGTGTTAGTTTTCCGCCACACATAGCGTTTTGCATTTAGGCCAAAAACTTCAATTTTGGTCTCATCAGACCAGAGCACCTTCCTCCACATGTTTGCTGTGTCCCCCACTTGGCTTGTGGCAAACTGCAAACGGGACTTCTCATGGCTTTGTTTCAACAATGCCTTTCTTCTTGCCACTCTTCCATAAAGGCCCGATTTGTGGAGTGCACGACTAATAGTTGTCCTGTGGACAGATTCTCCCACCTGAGCTGTGGATCTCTGCAGCTCCTCCAGAGTTACCATGGGCCTCTTAGCTGCTTCTCTGATCAATGCTCTCCTTGCCCGGCCTGTCAGTTTATGTGGACGGCCATGTCTTGGTAGGTTTGCAGTTGTGCCATACTCTTTCCATTTTCGGATGATGGATTGAACAGTGCTCCATGAGATGTTCAAAGCTTGGGATATTTTTTTATAACCTAACCTTGCTTTAAACTTCTCCACAACTTTATCCCTGACCTGTCTGGTGTGTTCCTTGGGCATCATGATGCTGTTTGTTCACTAATGTTCTCTAACAAACCTCTGAGGCCTTCCCAGAACAGCTGTATTTATACTGAGATTAGATTACACACAAGTGGACTCTATTTACTAATTAGGTGACTTCTGAAGGCAATTGGTTGCCCTGGATTTTGTTTAGGGGTATCAGAGTAAAGGGGGCTGAATACTTTTGCACGCCACACTTTTCAGTTTTTTATATGTAAAAAAATTTGAAAACCATGCATCATTTTCCTTCCACTTCACACTTATGCGCCACTTTGTGTTGGTCTATCACATACAATCCCAATAAAATACATTTACGTTTGTGGTTGTAACGTGACAAAATGTGGAAAAGTTCAAGGGGTATGAAAACTTTTGCAAGCCACTGTATATCTGGACAAGCTAGATGCAGGAAAAAATGTTCCCATCTCAAATGTTGGGCGAGTCCAGAACTAGGGGCCACACAGTCTTAGAATAAAGGGGAGGCCATTTAAGACTGAGGTGAGAAAAAAAAACGTTTTCACCCAGAGAGTTGTGAATTTGTGGAATTCCCTGCCACAGAGGGCAGTGGAGGCCAAGTCACTGGATGGATTTAAGAAAGAGTTAGATAGAGCTTTAGGGGCTGGTGGAGTCAAGGGATATGGGGAGAAGGCAGGCACGGGTTATTGATTGGGGACGATCAGCCATGATCACAATGAATGGCGGTGCTGGCTCGAAGGGCCGAATGGCCTCCTCCTGCACCTATTTTCTATTGAGATGAAATCACTCTGTTATAGCGGACAATTGGAAATAATGGACGTAATTTCCCCCCCCCCCCCCCCCATGGTCTGTTATGACGAGGGTTTGCTCTACTACAAACGCGACATATTGCACACATTTTTGAGGAATTTGCTTGGACGCAAAGGCCTGAGTTAGAGAGAGAGGTTGAGCAGGTTGGGACTCTATTCCATGGAGCGCAGGAGGGTGAGGGGGGGTCATGAGTCATATATTCATAAGGATTAGCGATAGAATTAGGCCATTTGGCCCATTAAGTCTGCTCCGCCATCCAATCATATCTGACCTATCTCTCCCTCCTAACCCCATTCTCCTGCCTTCTCCCCGTAACCTCTGACACCCGCACTTATCGAGAATCTATCTATCGCTGCCTTAAAAATATCCACTGACTTGTGGCCTCCACAGCCTCTTGTGGCAAAGAATTCCACAGATTCACCACCCTCTGACTGAAGACATTTCCTATAGAGATCTTTTGGAGGTGTATCATGAGAGGAATAGATCGGATAAACGCCCAGAGTCTCTTGCACAGAGTAGGGGAATCACGAACTAGGGGACATAAGTTTAAGGTGAGGGGTGAGAGATTTAATAGGAATGTGAGGGGTAACCTTTTCGTGCAAAGGGTGGTTGGTATGTGGAACCTGCTGCCAGAGGAGGTAGTTGAGGCAGGTACTATGGCAGGGTTTAAGAAACATTTAGACAGGTATGCAGGTCGGAAAGGTTTAGAGGGATATGGGACAAATGTAGGCAGGTGGGACCAGTGCAGCATGGGCAAGTTGGGCCTGTTTCCAGGGCAAGGGCCTGTTTCCAGGCTGTAAGGCCCGATGACTCTAAATGCGACCTGATGCCCCAACCTCTGCAGAAGATGGACACAAAGTGTTGGAGTAACTCAGCGGGTCAGGAGGTATCTCTGGAGTAAATTTTATGGATCAAATACCTTCTTCAGGCTGCTTCTAACACACGTGACTACATTTTAAGCTTCCGACTTCTATAGACAATAGACAATAGGTGCAGGAGTAGGCCATTCGGCCCTTCGAGCCAACACTGCCATTCAATGTGATAGAAACATAGAAATTAGGTGCAGGAGTAGGCCATTCGGCCCATCAAGCCTGCACCGCCATTCAATATGATCATGGCTGATCATCCAACTCAGTATCCCGTACCTGCCTTCTCTCCATACCCTGTGATCCCCTTAGCCCCAAGGGCCACATCTAACTCCCTCTTAAATATAGCCAAATGAACTGGCCTCAACTACCCTCTGTGGCAGAGAGTTCCAGAGACCCACCACTCTCTTGTGAAAAAAGTCCTTCTCATCTCGGTCCTAAAGGATTTCCCCCTTATCCTTAAGCTGTGACCCCTTGTCCAGGACCTCCCCAACATCGGGAATAATCTTCCTGCATCTAGCCTGTCCAACCCCTTAAGAATTTTGTACGTTTCTATAAGATCCCCTCTCAGTCTCCTAAATTCTAGAGAGTATAAACCGAGTCTATCCAGTCTTTCTTCATAAGACAGTCCTGACATCCCAGGAATCAGTCTGGTGAACCTTCTCTGCACTCCCTCTATGGCAATAATGTCCTTCCTCAGATTTGGAGACCAGAACTGTACGCAATACTCCAGGTGTGGCCTCACCAAGACCCTATACAACTGAAGTAGAACCTCCCTGCTCCTATACCCAAATCCTTTTGCTATGAAAGCTAACATACCATTTGCTTTCTTCACTGCCTGCTGCACCTGCATGCCTACTTTCAATGACTGGTGTACCATGACACCCAGGTCGCGCTGCATCTCCCCTTTTCCTAATCGGCCACCATTTAGATAATAGTCTGTTTTCCTATTTTTGCCACCAAAGTGGATAACCTCACATTTATCCACATTATACTGCATCTGCCAAACATTTGCCCACTCACCCAGCCTATCCAAGTCACCTTGCATTCTCCTAGCATCCTCCTCACAGCTAACACTGCCCCCCCAGCTTAGTGTCATCTGCAAACTTGGAGATATTACCTTCAATTCCCTCATCCAGATCATTAATGTACATTGTAAATAGCTGGGGTTCCAGCACTGAGCCTTGCGGTACCCCACTAGTCACTGCCTGCCATTGTGAAAATGACCCGTTTACTCCTACTCTTTGCTTCCTGTTTACCAGCCAGTTCTCTATCCACATCAATACTGAACCCCCAATGCTCATGGCTGATCATCCCCAATCAGTACCCCGTTCCTGCCTTCTCCCCATATCCCCTGACTCTGTTATCTTTAAGATCCCTATCTAGCTCTCTCTTGAAAGCATCCAGAGAACCGGCCTCCACCGCCCTCTGAGGCGGAGAATTCCACAGACTCACAACTCTCTAGTGAGAAAAAGTGTTTCCTCATCTCCGTTCTAAATGGCTTACCCCTCATTCTTAAACTGCGGCCCCTGGTTCTGGACTCCCCCAACATCGGGAACATGTTTCCTGCCTCTAGCGTGTCCAAACCCTTAATAATCTTACATGTTCCAATAAGATCCCCTCTCACCCTTCTAAACTCCAGAAAACGTACAAGCCCAGTCACTCCAATCAATCAACTTCAGTTTGATGCTAACACCTGTTGCGTTACCTCCACACCACCCCCCCCCTCCCCCCCGACGGTAACAGGAGAGGTGGCCGTGTAATGTTAAGATCCCTTAAAAGTTTAATGCCGGGGAGGAAATTCTAGGACTTGAGTACAATTCCCAGCAGGGCCTTGCAATCTGGCGTAGAGCATTGCCCAATGGAGCATTACCGGTGCTCGAAGGGTCTAGTTGCCATGCAGGTTGGCCTTTGGCCCTCCTTGGGCGGTTTCCGTTGGATTCCTCTGCGTGTGAAGAGGCTCGCCTTGAAGACCGGTTGCCATAAATGATTCAAGATGTTCTTGATATCGCGGGCAAACGTATATCTTGCTGTGGTTGTCATAACGAACGCCTTAATCCGGCTTCCCCCGGCTCCCACTCCAGAGGGTTTGTTGCAAGCCTAACCTCGTGGCGTCGTTCAGTGTGTGAACGAACGCAAATGCCTCTTCTGACTTGACGGAGATTTGTTTACAAGTGGCCGAGCTGGTGGTATTTAATTTTTTTTTCGTCTCCTGGCCAATTTTGATTTTCATTCAACGAGCGCTTGAAGATAAACGAGATAAGTCATTGTGCGAGGTAAGAGGCGGCGCGGAGAAATGCAGGTGGCTTTGGAGCTCGGCACGAGGCCGTTAAACGCCTCTGGACTGGGTGCTCTCGAAGGCCAAGGATGAGTTGAAGTCCCTGTTACACTTGGTGTTGCGTGAAGAGGAATTGAGCCCCCCCCCCCCAGTCCATCGCATTTGGGCGTTAGTCTCTCGAGTTTCGCTCGCCAAAGTTATTCCACCTCAGGAGTCGGCAGAAGTTCCTTGGCTGAAGTTTCCTGAGTTAACGCCCCATGTTACCCGGTGTTGTGTGAAGATGGATCCATTGCGTTTGGGAGCAAGTCTCTTCAGCCACCTCTCCCAGTTGTTCCACCTCTGGAGTAGGATTCCCTCGACTGAAGTTCCCTGAGTTTACGCCCCATGTTGCGCAGTGTTGTGTGAAGCCGGGGTCCGAGGCTCAGTCCATCGCATTTGGGCGTTAGTCTCTCGGGTTCCTCCACTCTACAGCCGTCCCACTTCTGGAGTTGGTGTCCCTCTACTGAAGATCGCTGGCGCTTCGACCCCTACCGGCGGCTGGGCTGGGGTGTTGACGCACACCGATCAGCGGAGGGTGGCAGAAGCTTTCTCGTGCGGGGAGGAAGCGTGGGGGTGGCCACCTGCGAAGATGTACGCTCGCCACGGAGTGGACGAGGACCGCTACCGGAAAGACGAGGGGAAGTGGGCGCTGCTGCGCAACGTCAACCAAGTGTTCACGTACCAGCCCACGCTGCTTCACGTAAGTGGTTTCACTTTTTCGTTTAGCGCCCACGTGCGCCGAGGTACAGCGTGCTATCCAGTCAGCGGAAAGACAACAGGCAGTCACGGCGGCGCAGCGGTAGAGTTGCCGCCTTACAGCGAATGCAGCGCCAGGTTCGATCCCGACTACGGGTGCTGTCTGTCTGTGCGGAGTTTGCACGTTCTCCCCGTGACCTGGGTGGGTTTTCTCTGAGATCTTCGGTTTCCTCCCACGTTCTGTGGAATTCTCGGCCTCAGAGGGCGGTGGAGGCCGGTTCTCTGGATGCTTTCAAGAGAGAGCTAGATAGGGCTCTTAAAGATAGCGGAGTCAGGGGATATGGGGAGAAGGCAGGAACGGGGAACTGATTGTGGATACTCAGCCATGATCACATTGAATGGCGGTGCTGGCTCGAAGGGCCAAATGGCCTCCTCCTGCACCTATTGTGTATTGTCTATTCCAAAGAAGTACAGGTTTGTCGTTGAATTGGCTCGGTGTAAATGTAAAAATTGTCCCTAGTGGGTGTAGGATAGTGTTAGTGTGCGGGGATCGCTGGTCGGCACGAACCCGGTGGGCCGAAGGGCCTGTTTGCGTGCTGTATCTCTAAACTCCATCTAAACTAAAGTACGTGATTACAATCGAGCCGTTTACATGATAAGGGAATAACGTTTAGTGCAAGGTAAAGCCAGCAAAGTCCGATCAAGGATCGATCGAGGGTCACCAATGAGGTAGATAGTAGTTCAGGACTGCTCTCTGGTTGTGCTAGGATGGTCCAGTTGCCTGATAACAAGCTCTTAAAGGGCCTGTCCCACCAGCATGCAACTATGCGATCAAACTAGAAGCGGGGGCCGCGCGGAGGTCGGGTGATCCCCTGTACAGGGCCGTTCCCACCAGCATGCGCCTGCATGCGGCAAGCGCGACCAAACCGGCAGAAGGGGCCGCGCGGAGGTCGGGTGAGTGGCGCAACGCGGCGCAAAGTGAGGCGAACTTGGAGCGAAGTCTTAGGTAAGTTCGCCAGGACAGAGAGGGGCACAGAGGCACACACACACACAGAGGGCCACGGAGCCACACACATAGAGGGTCACGGAGGCACCTACAGAGAGGGTCACGGAGGCACGATGTCGGGGCGGTGCGTAATGCGTCGAGGCGACTGCGAGCCGACAAGCCGTTGCCGCGCGGAATTTTTGGACATAGTCAGTTTTTCGGAGCCCCGCGCGATGTCGGGACGAACTCCGCAC
This sequence comes from Raja brachyura, assembly GCA_963514005.1. The sequence goes on from OY740786.1 coordinate 4,579,618, forward strand.
AATTCCGCACGGCTCCGGCGATCGAAGTGGGACCGGCCCCGCGACGCCGGATGGCTCAAGCGACCACGTTAGGTCGCACTCATCGCATAGAGTTGCATGCTGGTGGGACAGGCCCTTAAAGCTTCACTTCAGTGTTAGTGTTAATCTGAATCACGGCACTTAGTTAACTCTCAAATAAACCACAAAATGCTGGAGTAATTCAGCGGGTCAGGCAACATCTCCGCAGGACACGGACAGCCCGCTGAGTTACTCCAGGAGTTTGGAGATTGTAGACTTCAGCGATACAGCACGGAAACAGGCCCTTCGGCCAACCGAGTCTGCACCGGCCCAGCGATCCCCGCACATTAACACTATCCTACACGCAGTAGGGGTGATTCAGTTGTAACGGCTGGGAAGAAACTGCCCCTGAATCTGAATCTAGAACACTGTATCTTTATTGTTCATGGGTAGTAGGAGCAGAATTAGGCCATTCGGCCCGTCGAGTCTACTCTGCCATTCAATCATGGCTGATCTAAAGGGCCTGTCCCACCAGCATGCAACTCCATGCGATGAGCGCGACCCAACGTGGTCGCTTGAGCCGTCCGGCGTCGCGGGGCCGGTCCCACTTCGATCGCCGGAGCCGTGCGGAATTGTGCGGAGTTCGTCCTGACATCGCGCGGGGCTCCGAAAAACCGACTATGTTCAAAAATTCCGCGCGGCAACGGCTTGTCGGCTCGCAGTCGCCTCGACGCATTACACACCGCCCCGACGTCGTGCCTTTAAGCCCGCCCCCCTCTGAAAGGCGCCAAAGTCACGCACACGGGGAGCGGCAGAACTGCAGCGCTGCTCAAGGTAAGTTTTGTAACATACCTGATCAATGTCCATCTTCCTGCGCACTCCTCATCAACAATATGCAATGACTTGGCCTCCACAGCCATCTGTGGCGACAAATTCCACAGATTCACCACCCTCTGACTAAAGAAATTCCTCCTCATCTCCTTACGAAAGGTACATCCTTTCATTCTGAGTCTGTCACCTCTGGTCCTAGACTCTCCCACTAGTAGAAACATCCTCTCCACATCCACTCTATCCAATGCTTTCACACAAAGGGTGGTGTGTGTATGGAACGAGCTGCTAGTGGTAGGTAGTGGAGGCTGGGACTATCCCAACGTTTAAGAAGCAGTTAGACATGTACATGGACAGGACAGGTTTGGAGGGGTGTGGACCAAACGCAGGCAGGTGGGACTGGCGTAGCTGGGACATGTTGGCCGGTGTGGGCAAGCTGGGCCGAAGGGCCTGTTTCCACGCTGTATCACTCTGCGACATCGATAGGAACAATAGGGGGTGGCGCGGCGGCAGAGTTGCTGCCACACCGGACGAGAATGTGCAAACTCCGCACAGGCAGCACCCGGAGTCAGGATTGAACTGTGGCGCTGCAAGGCAGCAACTCTGTGCTCTACGCTGTTAAGGCTGCACCACCGTGTCTCAATTAAATTAATTGTCTTCGGTTTCAAAACAGCAGTGTGAAACGTATCCTTCGCTATTTGGACAAGACATGCAGTAGGTTATGCAAATTAAACTCTTTTTTTTGATATTCTCTGCTATCAAGTCCAATTTCCTTTAAGGTTCAAACGTGACAGGTATAGACGCATAATTAACCAAAGTGCAGTGGGACATGTAAGATGATCTAAGTCCACAGGTTGGGTTCCCTCTCGTATCATTTAGTCATTTGTTTCTGGAAAAACACAATGACTTGTGAAGGTAGACAAAATAAGTCACGCGATTAAAGTTGGTGGTCGTCGCCAAAGTTCTTGCAGAGATCGGGACTTTTTAATTTGGAAATACGAGGTGGAAACAGGCCCTTCGGCCCAACGAGTCCACGCGGACCAACAGTCAGCCCGGACAGGAGGAACATCCTACACATTTGGGACAATTAACCTACAAAGTTTCCCCCCACGCTCCAAAGACGCACTTGTTTGTGGGTTAATTGACTTTGATTAAAAATAGTAAATAGATTAGTGCTAGTTAATGCACGGATGGGATTCAGCCCAGACTATGTGGGCCGAAGGGCCTGTTTCCATGCTCTATAAACAAAACCATTCTCTCCCTCGCTTCTCCATGGATTGTCACCTTGTCGTGGTGGAGAGGCTTGCGTGGTCCTGAGATCCTGAGAGCGATGCCGTCTGGAGCAGAAAAGGGTCTCCGGTCGTCTTGGACTCCAGGCCACTGGATCCTGACCCAGATCTGTAAAGGACCGTGGGGTCAAATGAGATGGAGGAACTGAGTGAAATCCAGGTTAGCCGGGAAGTGGTGTTGGGTAAATTGAATGGATTAAAGGCCGATAAGTCCCCAGGGCCAGATAGTCTGCATCCCAGAGTACTTAAGGAAGTAGCCCCAGAAATAGTGGATGCATTAGTGATAATTTTTCAAAACTCCTTGGATTCTGGAGTAGTTCCTGAGGATTGGAAGGTAGCTAATGTAACCCCACTTTTTAAAAAAGGAGGGAGAGAGAAAACGGGGAATTACAGACCGGCTAGTCTAACATCGGTAGTGGGGAAACTGCTAGAGACAGTTATTAAAGATGGGATAGCAGCACATTTGTAAAGTGGTGAAATCATTAGACAAAGTCAGCATGGATTTATGAAAAGTAAATCTTGTCTGACGAATCTTATAGGCTTTTTCGAGGATGTAACTAGTAGAGTGGATAAGGGAGAACCAGTGGATGTGTTATATCTGGACTTTCAGAAGGCTTTCGACAAGGTCCCACATAAGAGATTAGTATACAAACTTAAAGCACATGGTATTGGGGGTTCAGTATTGATGTGGATAGAGAACTGGCTGGCAGACAGGAAGCAAAGAGTAGGAGTAAACGGGTCCTTTTCAGAGTGGCAGGCAGTGACTAGTGGGGTACCGCAAGGCTCAGTGCTGGGACCCCAGCTATTTACAATATATATTAATGATCTGGACGAGGGAATTGAATGCAACATCTCCAAGTTTGCGGATGACACAAAGCTGGGGGGCAGTGTTAGGTGTAAGAAGGATGCTAGGAGGCTGCAAGGTGACTTGGATAGGCTGGGTGAGTGGGCAAATGCATGGCAGATGCAGTATAATGTGGATAAATGTGAGGTTATCCACTTTGGTGGCAAAAACAGGAGGGTAGACTATTATCTGAATGGTGGCAGATTAGGAAAAGGGGAGATGCAACGAGACCTGGGTGTCATGGTACACCAGTCATTGAAAGTAGGCATGCAGGTGCAGCAGGCAGTGAAGAAAGTGAATGGTATGTTGGCATTCATAGCAAAAGGATTTGAGTACAAGAGCAGGGAGGTACTACTGCAGTTGTACAGGGTCTTGGTGAGGCCACACCTGGAGTATTGAGTACAGTTTTGGTGTCCTAATCTGAGGAAAGACATTCTTGCCATAGAGGGAGTACAGAGAAAGTTCACCAGGCTGATTCCTGGGATGGCAGGACTTCCATATGAAGAAAGACTGGATAGACTCAGCTTGTACTCGCTGGAATTTAGAAGATTGAGGGGGGATCTTATAGAGACTTACAAAATTCTTAAGGGGTTGGACAGGCTAGATGCAGGAAGATTGTTCCCGATGTTGGGGAGGTCCAGGACAAGGGGTCACACAGTTTAAGGATAAGGGGGGAGTCTTTTAGGACCGAGATGAGAAAATCATTTTTCACACAGAGAGTGGTGAGTCTGTGGAATTCTCTGCCACAGAAGGTAGTTGAGGCCAGTTCATTGGCTATATTTAAGAGGGAGTTAGATGTGGCCCTAGTAGCTAAAGGGATCAGGAGGTATGGAGAGAAGGCAGGTACGGGATACTGAGTTGGATGATCAGCCATGATCATATTGAATGGCGGTGCAGGCTCGAAGGGCCGAATGGCCTACTCCTGCACCTATTGTCTATGTTTCTATGTTTGTGTCTGTGCACCTGTCTCCCCACGTTAAACAAAGTCACGCACAGGTTGCTGCACCCGCTGAGTTTCTCCAGCTTTTTGTGTAACCCTCGATTCTCCAGCATCTGCAGTTCCTTCTTTAACACCAGGTGTCCTCCAACCCTGGAGACACCCATGGTCAGCCATGACTGAGGGGGGGGTCCTGAGAACATCTCCTTTTATCTTTGTTCTCTTGCCTTCTCTGCATCTCAAAAATGGTTAATTCCTAACTCTCTCTGATCTGATTTTTTTTTGTAAGTCGTTGCCGCACACTAACTCTGTTTCGGACGCCGCTGCCAGAGCGGCTGAGTATCTCCAGCGTAATCTGTATTTTATCTCGGGTTTGTGGCGCCTGCGGTATTGTAGCTAATCCTGGGCTGGTGTCCTCTGGCTCTCATCCCTGTGTGTCTCTAGGGAGACCACGTCTGGCTGGACCTCAAGACGGGCCGTGAGTTCGAAGTCCCGATTGGAGCCGTGGTCAAGTTGTGCGACTCTGGACAGATCCAGGTTGTGGACGATGAGGGGAATGTAAGTGTCCTTGAATCTCCCTCCGTCCCACCCTCCCTCCCACCTTCCCCCCTTCCCCCCTTTTTCCCTCCCTTCCCTCCCTCCCTCCCTCCTTCCCTCCCTCCCTCCCTCCCTCCCTCCGTCCCTCCCTCCTTCCCTCCCTCCCTCCCTCCCTCCCTCCGTCCCTCCCTCCTTCCCTCCCTCCCTCCGTCCCTCCCTCCTTCCCTCCTTCCCTCCTTCCCTCCTTCCCTCCTTCCCTCCTTCCCTCCTTCCCTCCTTTTTCTCTCCCTTCCTTCCCTTCCCTCCCTTCCCTCCCTCCCTCCCCCCTCCTTCCCTCCCTCCTTCCCTCCTTCCCTCCTTCCCTCCTTCCCTCCCTCCCCCCTCCTTCCCTCCTTCCCTCCTTCCCTCCTTCCCTCCTTCCCTCCTTCCCTCCTTCCCTCCTTCCCTCCTTCCCTCCTTCCCTCCTTCCCTCCTTCCCTCCATTCCTTCCCTCCCTCCCTCCCTCCCTCCCTCCCCCCCTCCTTCCCTCCCTCCCTCCCCCCTCCTTCCTCCTTCCCTCCCTCCCCCCCTCCTTCCCTCCTTCCCTCCCTCCCCCCTCCTTCCCTCCTTCCCTCCCTCCCTCCCTCCTCCCTCCCTCCCTCCCTCCTTCCCTCCTTCCCTCCTTCCCTCCTTCCCTTCCCCCCCTCCTCTCCATCCCTCCTTCATTCCTTCCCTCCCTCCCTCCCCCCCTCCTTCCCTCCCTCCCTCCCCCCCTCCTTCCCTCCCTCCCTCCCCCCCTTCTTCCCTCCTTCCCTCCTTCCCTCCCTCCCCCCTCCTTCCCTCCTTCCCTCCCTCCCTCCCTCCCTCCCTCCTTCCCTCCTTCCCTCCTTCCCTTCCCCCCCCTCCTTCTCTCCATCCCTCCGTCATTCCTTCCCTCCCTCCCTCCCTCCTTCCCTCTGTGCCAATCTATTCCTCATGATTTTACACACCTCTATAAGATTAACCCTCATCCTCCTGCGTGCCAATGAATAGAGTCCCAGCCTGCTCAACCTCTCCCTATGGCTCACACCCTCTAGTCAATAGACAATAGGTGCAGGAGTAGAGCATTCGGCCCTTTGAGCCAGCACCGCCATTCAATGTGATCATCCCCAATCAGTACCCCGTTCCTGCCTTCTCCCCATATCCCTTGACTCCGCTATCTTTAAGAGCCCTATCTAGCTCTATCTTGAAAGTATCCAGAGAACTGGCCTCCACCACCCTCTGAGGCAGAGAATTCCACAGACTCACAACTCTCTGTGTGAAAAAGTGTTTCCTCACCTCCGTTCTAAATGGCTTACCCCTTATTCGTAAACTGTGGCCCCTGGTTCTGGACTCCCCCAACATCGGGAACATGTTTCCTGCCTCTAGCGAGTCCAAACCCTTAATAATCTTATATGTTTCAATAAGATCCCCTCTCATCCTTCTAAACTCCAGAGTGTACAAGCCCAGCCGCTCCATTCTCTCAGCATATGACAGTCCCGCCACCCCGGGAATTAACCTGGTAAACCTACGCTGCACTCCCTCAATAGCAAGAATGTCCTTCCTCAAATATGGAGACCAAAACTGCACACAATACTCCAGGTGTGGTCTCACTAGGGCCCTGTACAACTGCAGAAGGACTTCCTGGCAACATCCGGGTAAATCTTTTCTGTACCCTTTCTGGCATGACCAGAATCTGGTTGGCGTTAATGCAGAGGTTTTTCTTGTTTTCTTGTTACAAAACGATCCCATTTTAGCCAAGTTCCTTAATATTAAGGATGCAATGCTGAGGCTCTATAAGGCCGTATTTGCAATATTGTGAGCAATTTTGGGCACCATATCTGAGGAAGGATGTGCTGGCTCTGGAGAGGGTCCAGAGGAGGTTTACAAGAACGATCCCAGAATTAGTGGGTGAACCTACGATGAGCGTTTGACAACACTGGGCCTGCACTCGCTGGAGTTTCGAAGAACGTGGGGGGGACCTCATTGAAACATACAGAATAGTGAAAGACCTGGATAGAGTGAGTGTGGAGAGGATGTTTCCTCTAGTGTGAGAGTCTAGGACTAGAGGTCACAGCCTCAGAATTAAAGGACGTTCTTTTAGGAAGGAGATGAGGAGGTATTTTTTCAGTCAGAGGGTGGTGAATCTGTGGAATTCTTTGTCACAGAAGGCTAATCAGTAGATATTTGGGGGGGCAAAACAGTAGATATTTTTAAGGCAAGTTAGATAGATTATTAGCTGATTAGTACGGGTGTCAGAGGTTATGGGGAGAAGGCAGGAGAATGGGGTTAGGAGAGGGAGAGATAGATCATAATTATATATATTTATAATAGCTATATTTAAGAGGGAGTTAGATGTGGCGCTTGTGGCTAAGGGGATCAGAGGGTATGGAGAGAAGGCAGGTACAGGATACTGAGTTGGATGATCAGCCATGATCATATTGAATGGCGGTGCAGGCTCGAAGGGCTGAATGGCCTACTCCTGCACCTAATTTCTATGTTTCTATGTTTCTATCAACCATGATTGAATGGCAGAGTAGACTTGATGGGCCGAATGGCCTAATTCTAATCCCGTTCCTTCATGACCTTATCATCTTGTCCCTCCGCCCTCTGTTCCAGGAGCACTGGATTTCCCCGCAGAATGCCACCAACATTAAGCCCATGCACCCGACGTCGGTCCATGGGGTGGAGGACATGATCCGACTGGGAGACCTGAACGAAGCTGGGATTCTGCGGAACCTCCTCATCCGCTACAGAGACCGGTTAATATACGTGAGTGTCATGCGCCTTGGAACGCTGGTCTACTTGATGGCTCAGCAGATCCTTTGTTATCAAGGGGAACCAAGATGCAGTGAGATTCTTTTAGTGTGGGCAGCTCGGTAAAGGGCCTGTCCCCAATTTGACGACCTAATTCAAGACCTCTGCCGAGTTTGCCCGTGACTCGTACTCACAGCATGGTCGTCACGAGGTCGTAGGAGGTTGTAGGTAGGACGTGATGCTAGTCGTAGGTACTCGTGGCATCAAGTAGGTCAGGGCCTTTTTTCTTTTTTTTTAGTTTATTTTTGTTAGAAGTAAGTACAATAGTGTGGTACTATTAAACTAAACAGACTGGTCCACCAGTCTGAAGAAGGGTCTCGACCCGAAACGTCGCCTATCTCCTTCGCTCCTTAGATGCTGCTGCACCCGCTGAGTTTCTCCAGCTTTTTGTGTAACCCTGAAGGAATGTCAGGGCCAGAGGGCTGAGGGAGAGGTGGGGTGGGGAGGAGGCAGTCTGGGTTAACAGAATTGAGAAAATTCAATGTTTAAGCCCAGAGGATGCAGACTCCCCAAGCGGAATATGAGGTGCTGTTCCTCCAACTTGCGGTGTTGCTCACTCTGGCCGTGGAGGAGGCCCAGGACCGAGAGATCGGATACGGAGTGGGAGGGGGAGTTGAAGTGCTGAGCCACCGGGAGGTCGGGCTGGTTATTGTGGACCGAGCGGAGGTGTTCGGCGAAACGATCGCCCAGCCTCCGCTTGGTCTCACCGATGTAGATCAGCTGGCATCTGGAGCAATGGATTTCGTATTTCGTACCTATTTCGTATTTTTGCCCATCCGTCACCCGGTTCTGAACCATTTAATTTCTGAGGTTACGTTATGTTGCACCATATGCTTGTCAAAAGTTGATAAAAGGAGACCAAGTCTTTGAGAATTGGTCTACTTTGCCTAGTGGGAGGAATCTCATTTCTTCAAGATGTAGCGTTTCCAACATATTTGAAATCCACATTTTGAATGTTGGCGTGGTTGCGTTTTTCCAAAATTTGAGTATAAGATTTTTTTTGCTGTTATTAGACCGTAATTAAGAAAAGCTTCTTGGAATATAGTTAGTTTACTTCCCTCTTCAATTGATCCAAAGATAATCAGTTCCATATTGGGGTTCAATTTTGTGTTAAATAGTGTAAATAAGCAATTCACAAACTCTTAAAGTGTGCAACACCTTTAAATGATAGCACAGGGTATTACATACATCCTCAAGTACTGGCTACATTCTTCTACTGAACTGTACCCAGGAAGGGGAAGGCGTTATGATTGATGTTAACTAGGCGGGGTTAATGGTACTGAGGTAACTATGTTATTGGTTGCATGTAAAAACCATCTACATCCTTCCCCTTAGAAAATCAAAACAGACCGTTGGCACAACAACAGAATTAAACAGCAGAATTAAACAAATTCGCCATAACGGACAGGTGGCTTACTATTCCGGCCCGAGCACGTACAGATGCCTCCCCCTTCCCCCGAAGGAGCAGAAAAAACAGGAGGACATGAGACAGCAGGGGAACCAGGGAAGGGCGGTGGGGTGGGAGAAACGGGAGGGAGAACCGCGACCGGCAACAGGTGACCCGCGAAGAGGGGAACCGGGCGCTCGATATGGGGATCGAGGCATGCAGGGAACGCTGGCTGGGACAGCAGCTGGCTGCTGGTAGGAGAGCGGCGGGGCATACGGCCACGGGGGCTGAGGATTCGGTTCATTAACCGCAAGCAGGTGTTGTCGGCTTCTACGGTAGATGGTTCCCTCATAGTCGACCAGATACGAACGAGGTGAGTCGGCCACCCCAACCACGGTAGCCAGACGGGAGTGACCACCGGCGGTCTGCAACCGAACAACCTGTCCAGGCAACAGTGGACCGAGTGGTCTGCACGACCGATCGTGGGAACGCCGCTGGCTGTCATGTTTCTCTTGAATGCGCCTCTGCATGGAGGCGGGCTCCAGCACCCGAGGTTGCAGCTGGCGCTGGGCAATCGGGATGGTAGATCTGGTTGTTCTGGACATCAGACGCTGAGCAGGGGACCCCATGGCCGGATCCCTGGAAACATTCCTGAGGTTCAGGAGATCCAGATACAAATCAGAGTTAGACAGTCTCGCTTGTTCCATCAGAAGCTTGGCGCTGCGGACGGCCCGTTCAGCAAGGCCGTTGCTCTGTGGGTACTCCGGGCTGCTGGTGAAATGCACGAAATTCCACTTGTCGGCAAAACTCTTGAACTCTCGGCTGGTAAACTGCCTGCCGTTGTCAGTCTGCAGCCTGACAGGGGACCCGAACGTGGAGAAGTGTTTCCGCAGCTTCTGGTCACGCATGCCAGTTACTAAAATGTCTCTAGTGAGCTGGTCTGTCATGTCACCGAAACGGCACCGCTGGGCGAGATAACGCAAATCGGCAATAAAACATTCAACAGGTTTATCCGGCAGCTGTCTCCTTGTAAAGAACCGTGCCCTCTCTAGAATGCGGTTCGAGGGCAGGTCACAAATCTCCCTGAACTTACATAGCAGGCAAGCGGGGTCACTAGCAGATTCTGCAGGAGTAATCATCACGTTGTTGTCGTCCAGGACCGCTGGAGCATAGACGAAAGTTCTGGCTCTCCTCATGGCATCAGGTCCGACAAGGTTGAGTAGGAGGGAGGCTTTGAGGGAATCAGGATCAGCGCGGTGTGCGACGTTGACAAAGTGGGTGAAATCAAATTCAAACGTGGCCCAGCGCTTAGAGATGTTAGCATCAAAGACAAGCTGCGCGGGCTTTCTGCAAGAGGACGCCATGGTCAGAGAGATTAAGCACAAAAGGCACAAATCAAAAAAAATAAATAAAACCCGATAGACAGGAGACGCAGGTGTCTTCCAGCTCCGACACCATGTAAATAAGCAATTCACAAACTCTTAAAGTGTGCAACACCTTTAAATGATAGCACAGGGTATTACATACATCCTCAAGTACTGG